>CM035192.1:14833831-14876771 GCA_020233015.1 Callinectes sapidus
CGTTCGCACATACGCACGCACACGCGCATGCGCTGATTTTCATACTTAGTTCACTTCGTCCTCTCAGTGATCCCGGCCTGAAGCCTGAAGCAATGGTACCAATCTTAGTTTTTAAGGCTTTTCTTTCTCTAATTTGTATGGCCTGTGCTGTTTGCTGTTTTCATATATATATATATATATATATATATATATATATATATATATATATATATATATAGTATATATATATATATATATATATATATGTTAGTTATTAATTCATTTACTTTGGCATTTGCTTTGCTTTAAGTGTAAAAGTATCCATGAAGTTACTTCACAACGCTAATAGCTTCTTGACCAAACCATTGGTTGAAAAATCCTTTTACCTTTCGAAAATGCTCTTATTTATTCATTTATTATTTTTTGTTCTGGTTTTATGATATATTAACTGTTTTCTGTTTTCCAAACTATGTGGCAAAAGTAAGTATCTATTTAGCATCATTACTCGGTATCAAGATCAATATTCCTCCTGCCTTCTTTGTTGGTGGTCTGTTGTACCAAACCAAAAGGTTGTACCTTTCCTCCTCTTAACTTACTCAGTGAATACTTTTATAAGTCACCCACTTCCTTTTATTTATTTATTTATTTATTTATTCTTCTTCTTCTTCTTCTTCTTCTTCTTATTATTATTATTATTATTATTATTATTATTATTATTATTATTATTATTATTATTATTATTATTATTATTATTGTTGTTATTATTATTATTATTATTGTTCTTATTATTATTATTGTTCCTTCAACCATAACATGATTTTCTTTATCGTTCATGTGCTCATTTCTTTATTCTAAAGTTTTCATTTTCATCAGACGATCCTTTCAAAGAAAAGTTTAAAGCACCAAGAACACTAACAGGTCAGCACATTTTGGGTGTTCTGTAGTTTTCCCTTTCATAACCGATCCTTCTTGAATAATATATTATTTGGAATACTCTTCCCTGTAAATTTCTCACTATACACACACACACACACACACACACACACACACACACACAAAAAAAAAAAAAAAAGTCTATTACGTATAAAAAAGTGTATTGTTTAGTTTCACAATAAGTTTTCCCCCGTGTTGTACTTTTCATACTTACTGCTCTTCTGAGCTTGGTTGCTGCATGCCTTAAATATCCTCTTATAGGACTTTCGATTTTTCCTCATATTGCTAATAGAAAAAAAAGTTATCTTCGTTCTCTGATTCCTTTTTTTTGTACAATACGCCTTATCATACTTTTCCATCTTGCAACTTGGACAGTTTCAATAGAAATATCGAAACAGTTGGGAAGGTAGTAATTATTTATCTTTTTGAGTATCTCAACTTATTCATTAAGGTTTGGACAACTATCTTTTGTATGAAGTATAGACTATAAACAGGAGCACCTTTAAGCAAAGCAAGACAGCGGTGGTTACAGAATTCCAAGTTTTGTCAGAATAAATTACCAATGTCAGCTTTTGAGTGTTTCTATTCTGTTGTGGACAGCGTTATGTGTGGCTTCCTGGGCGCCTTCTTCGTGTGGGTGCATCGCCAGTATGTCATCTTTATGCGCAGGAACAAAAAGATGAAAGCCTTTCTTCAAAAGAGGTTAGTGATCGTACAGTGATTTATGCATATACTGTACGTGTGTATATATATATATATATATATATATATATATATATATATATATATATATATATATATATATATATATATATATATATATATATATATCGTAATGCAAGATCCTTAATTTTTTGTATTATAATGCAGTAGTGATATAATGCTTATAATGATTATACAAATTCATATGTATAGCAGTAGCTTTAAAAAAGATTCCATATTCTTGTCATAAAACACATCGTGTGAATCATTCATTAACCGTACTTGTACTTTATGATTATTTTTATTTTATGTTTTGCGCTTCCGAGTGAATTTCCATATCCCACCCAGCCATCTCCTCTCGCTGCTCCCAGCACTGAAGGCTATGACACTCTGATCCGCCTTGTCAGTATTCAACCAGTTCATCATTCTAAAGTCCTCATTATGATTTCATACTCTTGAACCTTCAGCTGAAGTTTGTAAAGCTGAGTTCTTGATAATATTCATTGTACAATTTCTAAAGGTACATGTCTTATCCCATTTGCTTCAAATGGTGTTGGTATCTGAAAACTGTCATGAATTCAGCCTCCAGTTCTGTTTTCCTTTTGCATGACACCTATCATGTGTGCCCTTTCCAATTTTTATCCCTGAACAGCCGCCTGTTGTATCCTCTCCTCGTCACCTTACTTTATGGGTCCGTGTCCTTCCCTCTCGGCCTTGGACAATTCTGGGCTACTGATCTCAACAACCACAACCAAGTGAGTCGGTCTCAAGTGTCTGATGGTTAGGCAGTAGTTCGGTATATTCACATGTACAAACGAACAGTGTTACAGTGAAAGAGATGTATAACGACTACGGAGGTACTTTGCGAGTGTGAGTAAGTTATGCAATATGAGTACATGCGGGTTTACTACTACTCACTTGCTGGGATGGACGGGAATGCTTGAAATCAGTAATGTGGAAACCTCAGAACTAACAGGTGATGCAGCACAACAGAAGCATAGGCATGACTCTAGTTATTAACTCAGCTTTCGGGAATGTTGAGACCTATTACTCATAGTACCTTAATACTTTGGTCACTCATCTTAACATTCAGCACTGGACAGGTAAGTCATGAAACTGTTCCATCCTGCAAAACACTTGTCAATCTTCTATAAGAGTATTCGAGTTTTTCACTTGCCATGAATCATTACATAAACTCGTATACAGTATTTTCATGGCTGCCTGCTCTGTACTCCAGCTGGACCTCACTGCATCAGCCATGAAGGACAGCATGTCTTTTACTTGCCAAGCACAATCATTTGCTCAACCTTCCGGATGACTAACTCCACTCGACATTCGCTTGATACGTGTTGCTTGTCATAAGTTCTCTCCCTCCTATTTGTGGCCTTTGCTTTTTTTTTTTTTTTTTTTTTTTAGTCTGTTATTTTCTTTTCTTTCTTCCTTCTATGTTCTTCCTATAATTCACTCCCGTCGCGGAGTGAATTCAGGCATTCTTTTTGTCTGTCAGCCGATTCGCGTATCCTGTCTCGATGACGCTCTTCCTGCTCAGTGTCCAGTTTCCGCATCTTCTGGGGCAGTTCATATCCTCCCACCAGTCATCCCACCATCAGGTAGGTGTAGCTTCCACTCCTCTTCATCCTGCTTCGGTGCTTTCACACCCTGACAGGGTGTTCTGCCCCTTCTCTCTCCGTGTTCAGCCGCTTGCTGTTCCCTCTGCTGCTAACTGTGGGCATCGTATCACTCACCTTCCCGACCGGCTCGGGTCAGTTTTTTGCAGCGCATCTCACTACTCACCACCAAGTAAGGCGACAACTATGGTTTATGCCTCTTGCAAAATGAAAGAAAAGAAAAAAAAGCATATGCATGTCAGCATGGTAACATCATTGCAAATCGATTACGGTGAACTAATACTTTAATAATGCTTGAACATTCTCTCTCTCTCTCTCTCTCTCTCTCTCTCTCTCTCTCTCTCTCTCTCTCTCTCTCTCTCTCTCTCTCTCTCTCTCTCTCTCTCTCTCTCTCTCTCTCTCTCTCTCTCTCTCTCTCTCTCTCTCTCTCTCTCTCTCTCTCTCTCTCTCTCTCTCTCTCTCTCTGTATGTATATAGCGTAGATGAGATTAACCATTCTGCATGTGAGGGGGAAAAATGTAAAAGATGCTGCATCTCCTCCCTGCAGGGTCTCTCAGGCTACTTTGTGATGAAACGTTTCTGTATCTTGATAACTACATCTACCTCAATTAAGCACTGGTCGGATGCAGCCTGCTTTATAATATACGAGTATTGACTGGCATGAACTCGTACTTTTTTCCTGAAATATCTGCTTGAGCGCACGTGTGTGTGTGTGATCCATCGTATGTTTATATTTTTGCGGAAATTTCCGTGTTATCGATCAGGTGGAGCAAATCACCAATTCACGTTATATAGGCTTTTCTTCAAGAGGGATCTATAAAACGTAGAAATATCAATCATTGCATTATGAATGGGTAGTCATTTCTTGGTTGCCAATTTCAGCTTAATTGTTTCATGACTTTCTTCAGCTTTGTATTTAATATCTTGAAGGACAGCTTTCTGTGTTCTTTTCTTGCGTGTTTGTTGATATTTATCCAGTCAGTTGTCCTTGATCTTTTACATGAACCAGAAGGAAATAGGTGTGAGATGATCGATAGGATGATAGGTTTAGTAAGTCATCTATTGAACGTGTCTACCAATATTGTTAGCTACCTGAAATTTACAAAGAAATGTTAGCAGTTGATATCATGAAGTGAGAGTTGCTCAGATTTGTAGAGGCTATATTATTGCTATTCATTCATAGAATATCAACCATGACGCAGTATGTATTAATCACCAGTTTTGGTCACAACTGTCTGATTAACGTAGTTCATTTATGCCGGAAATTATTATTTTCAACAGAACATTACATATTTGTTGGGCGATGGGCATTTCATGTCATTACGCTTATATTTCAAATCTACCAGAAAAAACAAACAAACAAATTATAATGATCTGTGGTTCTAAGAGTGGAGCGGCGGATCCACCGGATATGAAAGGATTGTTTATTCCTGGAACACATCCCGAGTGAAAAACTATGATGCATTACTTCTTAGTTGAATTCTTTATTTGTGGATCATAGTTTGCGATACCAGAATGAGAAACATAAATTGACCCTTCCAGTATGTAACTCAAGACTCGAGTATCAGTTAGTTCGTCTGGATCCGAGCTAAAGACTGAAGCCTGAGAGGTGAGAGGCGAGAGGCAGTCACTGAACAGATAACACAGTGATCTTACGGTATTATTCCAGCCATTATGAAGTGTATTAAGCGTCAATCGGAGTGCAATACAATGCTCAAAGTTTATTCGTTAGATGGTATGTACGTAGATCTATTTCCCCATTGACTCCCCTTTCATGTGGTTCTTCAAGCATTTGCCACTGAACCACCAGTATACTGTGTTCTCTAAGGCCTAGCCGTGCTTCGTGAGAACAAAGGCATGTATAGTTAAATCACTGTATCAGTCTTGTGTACATATGGCTATATAGTTTTGTCCTCGTTTGATAAATTGTATGCGAATATGCATGTTTATATATATATATATATATATATATATATATATATATATATATATATATATATATATATATATATATATATATATATATATATCTATATATATATTTGTTTTTTTCTACTCGAAGAATTTTGTAGTTATAATGATAAGCTGGATCCAGAGCTATGCCCAGACCGTCTCGTGTTATAATTTTGTTTTGCTGGCCATCAACCAAATTTGGATTCAGGTTATGCCTGATTTATTCACTCCTCAAGAGATAAATCAATATATTATAAGAATTGAGTGTGGATTCACATGAATTTCCAGGAGACTTGGAACTTGGAACCCCATTGCTTTTCAGATTAGAAAAGAAATATGCTCATTTTGATATGGTACTTTTGTTGAGGAACTAAATTCTGATCTGGAAGTAAAATACTTGGATCTATATAATATGATAAAACTAGCATTACATTATATAAATGATGAAATTACATAGTATTATTTCAAATGTTATCGAAAATGTCACTGAAGTTGAATGATTATTAATTTGTACACTAAAAATTTGAGTTAGTTTAATAGGTATTAGTCCCTGTCAGCAACACTTGACATAACTACATGTTTTGTCAGTATTCTCTCTGTAGGTACTTTGTGATTTTTTTTTTTTTTTTTTTTTTTTTTTGTATGGCCAGCTATTACTGACTGATGCTTTTGAAAATCAGTATTATGCCAGAAACAGAGTTGAATAGGTTTAGATTAGGTTACGTTAGGCTAGATTTAGAGTCAAGTTAGATTGTCTGTTTTGGTTTAGTTGGTTGAAGAAACCAAAATACATGTTGAACTTTTATCATTTCAAACAATACTTATCATTTCAATGGGGTTTCTTTCTTCCAAAGGTAGTGGATTTATTCAGCAATGTGACATGGACCAAAGAGGACCACACTGTTCATGAATTTGAGTTGGTTGAGAACTGGCGAACCCCCTGGACTGGCATCTTTATCAATCTTTTGCTGTACATTACCTTCACGGTGAGTATTCCAACAAAGTTTTAATATATCATTACTCATTGAATTGTATAGTAACTCCTAAAACAATTGTGTCAGAACATAGATTTCTTATTTTTAAGGATAGCTTTGGGAATTACTGTACATTGTTTAAGTTATTCTCCTGGCGTACATCCATATGATTTGCCATGATATTATATTCAAGTACTTATCCATGTAAAATTCATACTGCTTCCTGTGGATTTCTTTAAGCTGATGGCAGCAGCTAAAGATTCTTATTTTACTCCTATCTTTCTATACTTCAGTCCTCTCATTGTAGCTCTTACTCCTTTCACATATTGTGATTTTTTATTTTCAGTTTGGAGGAAGTGTTGTGGCAAGCACCCTTCCAGTTCCCTCAGGAATTTTCATCCCAGTATTCAAGATTGGAGCAGCACTTGGAAGGATTGTAGGAGAAACAATGGCTTCAACTTTTCCCAATGGCTTAAGCTATGGAGGACACAATCATATAATTATACCTGGTAGGTGATGATCTTGTACAATATGCAACATTCAGGAAGGGACTCTTTACAGTAAAGCCCCAGTCTATTGCCAGGTTATGTTCTAAAGGCACCTTCAAAGTACTAAAATCAGAGTTCTATCGACATTATCCCTAAAAATCATCAATGTCAGACATCCATTCAACAATACAATCAATATTTCTACCCAGTCCTGAGTTGACTGGCTTCTACATATGTTTTAATGTGTAGTTTTTGATTTCCCAATCCAATCCCCATTAGCCCCAGCCAAGGAAACTGTATTGGGTCAGCACAATATCCTCCTATATTATCCACTAACATCCCTAGCTCTCTCTCTCTCTCTCTCTCTCTCTCTCTCTCTCAGTTTGCACCTTCAGTGGTGCAGTGCAACACAATAAACTCATTTAAGAGCTGGCTTAAACGCCATCTCCTCCACCAAGATACCCGATAAAGAGTAAATCAGCTGGCGTACAGTAGGCTGTTTGACTGCGATTGTTTTTAACCACTTGCTTAGACTACTTAACTTGTATTCGCTGGCTTTGAAAGCCTCTATTTTAAGTTGAGGACAGACAGCCTAGCTTGGACCATAGGGTCTGTGTGGTCTGAATTTTTGTGTAATTCTATGTATCTCTCTCTCTCTCTCTCTCTCTCTCTCTCTCTCTCTCTCTCTCTCCTCTCTCTCTCTCTCTCTCTCTCTCTCTCTCTCTCTCTCTCTCTGGCAGGGACAACTTTATTGGGAAGTAGTGTATATTTGTGCTTCTTTTTTGTGCTTACTTATCAGTCAGACTTCTCCCTCAGGTGGATATTCCATAGTGGGAGCTGCTGCCTTGGCAGGAGCAGTGACCCACACCATCTCCACGTCCGTCATAGTGTTTGAACTCACTGGTCAGATTACTCACATTCTTCCAGTAATGGTGAGTGTTTTGTCTGTCATATGCATCAGTACAGTGATTTTATTGTATGAGATTCTTGTGGATAATTCATTTTGTGATGTTTAAGTATAATGAATTAAAAAATGGATATTCATCTGCAACCCATTAATTTGTTTTAGATTTGTTATTCTATAGTTTTATTCCAATAGGATAATGGCACTTAGGTATTAAACACAAACAAAATTCTTTTTTACCATCAGACTCCTCTTATAAAGTGGGATGCAGTATTCAGGAGAAATGTCCTTAAAAATTTCAAATTATAATGTCTATAGTGGCAGCAGAAGTGTTGGATATAGAATAGCTTGGAAATGGAAGGAAGTTAGAGATTAAATATGCCATAAAAGAGGAGAGCATATGAGAAAAAGAATGTGCCATAAGAAATCAAAGTGAATAATACAAGTCTTGGAAAAGAAATGTGAATAAAGAAATAAAAAGAGGTTTAATAAAGCCTTTGGTAGAGAAAGCTGAAAAAATGAATGAATAAATTATCAATCTCCAATACCTTCATACAAATCTGTCAAATAGAAAGGAATGAAGATACAGTAATCCCTTCTTGGTTGTTTTATTATTGTTTAGGATACATAAATCCAAGTTGCAGATTTTATCACTACCTTACATGTTCATATTTCCAGATTGCTGTTCTTATAGCTAATGGGATTGCACAACTGCTTCAACCATCAGTTTATGATTCAATCATTCAAATAAAAAAGCTGCCATACCTACCAGACATCCTCACAGCCACTTCTGGAGCTTATAACATTTATGTAGAGGACTTCATGGTGAGGGATGTCAAATATATTTGGTATGGCATCACCTACCGACAGCTGAAGAATATTTTGAAAGAACACAAAAAGATCAGATCACTACCTCTTGTTGATTCCCCTGGTGAGTATTTTTTATTTATATTTTTTGTAATCCACAGTATATTTGTAAGATACACTTCACTGAAGGATAAGACACATTTTTACCAGAGTTTTGGGTGTGATTGGACAATTATATTGACATTAAGAAGGGTATACTAAAGTAAGAAGATTAATGACTAGGCTCTTAAGTATTTTAATCACCACATGAATTTCAGAAGCATTATAAAATCTACAAATATATGTAGAATAAATAGGAAAATGCATCCCAGTACAGAAGGGATTAATCTGGAATCATCTCTAATTTGGTAGTACCTCTTAGCTCACAGAAATGCTGTATTAGTGATGAGTGGCTTATAAAGGAATGCATGGTGTTATGATAGTACATAGGTTGCACCTACAATAGAAACAAGGAAAATATGAGATACCTATATTGTTAGTAGGTGAATACAACATATCGTAAGTTGTGTAAGATTAGCAGAAAAAAATACTGCATGCTTTGTATTATTAAGGAAAATACTAGGTCAACATTAACTCCTTCAGTACTGGGACACATTTTTATATTGATTTTGTTTATTATTTGCCAACCTTATATAGCACCAGAAACTCATGTAGGGTTGAAATTAGTACAATAGTACAAACTGTGGCCATTAATCTTCTGACCTCCATGGACCTTTCCCATTTTCCATAAAATTGTCTGATCACACACAGACTTGTGTTGAAAATATGTCCCTGTACTGAAAGAATTTAACATATTTTTATTTATTTATTTTTTGCATATGGGTGATATGTTTATTATATATGTACTTGAAAAAGGTTTCATGTCATTCTCCAAATTCATGATGTTTCTTATTGTTTGCTACGAATGCTTCCAGATTCCATGATCTTGCTGGGCTCCATTCAGCGATCTGAGCTCATCTCAATGTTGGAGGAACATCTTGGGAAAGACAGACGCCTCAAAGTAATCAACAAATGGAAATATGCTGCACAAAGGTGAGCCCATCTTATTCTCTCTCTCTCTCTCTCTCTCTCTCTCTCTCTCTCTCTCTCTCTCTCTGCAGAAAGAGTTAATTTTATTTGACAAATACATAAAAGTTGATTAATAAAATAGGCAATATAAATATTTTCTTAATGAATGATAATCACGATTCCATACTTCACATTTAGAACAGATGTAATGATTGTGTAAGCAGGATTTGAATGGTAACACATACTAAGTTTTAGTATTAGTATTCAAATGTTAATGATTGAACATCAGAGATTTTAGTTTCACTTTGAAATATGAAATTTTTACAATTTTTCAAGATGTGAAATTTTCACCAGATTTCTTTCTCACTTGTTCCGTCACTTTTGGAAAGTTATACGTAAGTTGTGGTCACATAAATTTCCCTTCATTAATTTTCTTTTATTAAAATTCAGTCATATAGCAGTCTTGAAAAATGGAAGTGTGTTAATAGTTTCAACTTATCACACCAGTCACAGCAATCACAGTTAGTCATAGCAGACACAACCTTTTTTATTATTAGTATTGATTTTTATTTTCTTGTTTTAAGTATTTTAGTCATTAAAGTAAATAAATGGATTTAAAAGTCAAAACCAAAGCTATTAAAAAAGTCTTGTATTTCTATTACACTTGTGTTCACACATCATTGGGCTTTCTTTTCTTGACAACTATTTTCTATTTTTCTCCCTATTAAGCATCTTAGATCAGTAGTTTACAATGACTGTGTGTACAATTAAGGATTTGGATGTTATGTGCATCTTGTCATGCTGGACATTACAGCATAATTATGTATCATATTTCCATACCTACATTGTAACCCCTCCAGTGCTGGGATGCATTTTCATATTTATTTTGCTTATTATCATTTGTTGATTTCATACAACTTCAGAAACTCATGTGGGGATTAAAATAGTACAGACTATGGCCATTAATCCTCTGACCTCCATAGGCCTTTCCTAATGTTAATAAAGTTGTCTAATCATACCCCAAATTCGTGGCAAAAATGTGTCCCAGTACTGAAAGGGTTAACTTCAAAATTTTCTGAGTGGGTAGATACTTTTTTTCACTTTCTAGATGATATTGGCAACATAGCCTCAGTCTACTCCTCTTCTCTCTCTCTCTCTCTCTCTCTCTCTCTCTCTCTCTCTCTCTCTCTCTCTCTCTCTCTCTCTCTCTCTCCCTCTCTCTCTCTCTCTCTCTCTTTCTCATTTTTGTTAACACTTTACAAAATGGAATTCTAAGAGATGAAAGCAAAATAATTTTTGTTAACACTTTTCAAAATGGAATTCTAAGAGATGGAAGCAAAATGAGTGATGAATTACTAATGGTCTGTTGTTTATATTCATAAATACCTTTAATGTACATCTTTTACTCTTATATTTCTCTTAACTAGACAAGCATACTATTTCATTAGATACACATGCTAGTGTAGAACAGTAGGATTAAGGAAATGATAAGACAAGAAGAAATTATGTGATAATAAGATTGTTATTTGACTTTGGCTGCCTTTGGATAGTAAACTCCCTCTCCTGCTGAAAACCAACTCTCTGATTGGGTAGGTGAAAAAGTCAGGAGTTCAGCACTCACTCATAGTCTTTACACAGTAGATTTGCCACTTACTTCAGAATGCCATTCCTTCTATCTTATAATAGATAAAACATACATAAAAAAAGGAATGACAGCACAAGATTTTGTCTGTAGTGTATCTATATATGTGTACACTTAGTAATATACCTGCTTTCTTATGATCAGCTAATGAAGTTGGATGTCTGCTTGTTACTTTGATCTTGCTTAGTCCCATCCTGTGTCATAACTCTTTCAAATCATATAGTATAGTAACCTAGAGCAAATTCATTAACAGGACCGTGTCCAAATAGTTCTTTCAAATCCTATAGAATAAACTAGAGCAAATGCACAAACAGGACAATTTATCCAGGCTACGGTTACACTCTGTCAGCTTCATTGGTTCCCACAATTTGAATTGATATGAAGGATGATTAAGCTACTTTTAACAAATACAAGATATGAGAAAGCAGACAGATGAAATGGCAAGGTGTTGTGTGTGTGTGTGTGTGTGTGTGTGTTTTTTTTTTTTTTTTTTTTTTTTTTTTTTTTTTTTTTTTTTGCAGGCAAGTCGTAATAAAATCATGAGTAACTGGCAAATTTGCTGTATACAGAGTTGATGAAGTTTAGTGTGGTAGTAATTCAGTGAATGATCTGTATAGTACTGTACTCTCTCACAGGTGTATATTGTTGTGGAAGTGTGCATATCAATTTTAGGATTCAGTCTTGTTCATGGTTTCCAGGCTAGCCCCAGGATTGAGTACAAGACTTATTTGCACTGCACTGCATGTTTTCACACTTTTTCTCTAGTGGCAAGAATAAAACATCAGGCAAAAGCACTTACTTTGTGGCACTCCCTTTTGTTTAGTAATTGTAACTTTCCAATAACTATTGTCAGTTTTGTGCTACATTGTATACCTGTACAAGCTTTCAGATGGTAAGTCAGCACATGCTTACATTAATGGTGGGACTTGCCTGGAAGTTTTTAGCTACTGGCTTGGGTAGTGTTGCCACAGTTCACTCAAGTGCCAAAATATTGCCTTTCAAAGAAGAGTGCTTTCTTTACTTACAGTAAATGTGATTCTGAAAATAAAATCAGTAACGTGAGAGGGAACTGTAGTATATGAACTTATCCCAGTTCCTAGAATGGTTACAAGGTAGGAATTGTGCTATAGAAACTCATCTTGAAGTAGATGTAGTACTTGTATAGTTTCTTGAATTATATATAATATTACTTATGTAGTTTACTTAAGTAGATATAGTACTTATATAGTTTCTTGAAATAGATGTAGTATGTATTTGTAAAGTTTTTTGAAGCAAATATGTTACTAGAATACTATAATTACACTCTATTTTCTTACTGATCTATTTTCTTACTGAATCGTTTTACATGTATGCCATTAAAATGAATGCCTCTAACTAAGATTACTTAAATCCTAACTTTATTATTGGATATGTTTTTTAGGTTGCATGCTGAAAATTTTATTAATTGTTTATTTATTTAATCTCTTGCATCAAGATGCCTCATCAGATTTTTTCTCTTACATCCACTTTTAGGGGAAACAGGAATATGAATATTAATTTCTTTGTGAGTGGAGAAATTTTCTCTGGGAGGGAAGCAGTGGTCTCCCAAGTAATTAAAAGATTACAGGTCTCATGTCTAGTCATGTCCATTTTTACTTTTATTTAAACTGGTGTAACTATTTTTTTATTGTGTATTTGGTATGCAAATTATTAAAAGTTTCAGAATTAGTACATTCTTCTATGTTAGTATGCTAAAAGTTTGTTACTCATCAGAGCCCTTGAAGATGAGAATGTTCAGAATGAAGAGATAGATAAGGAGGAAGAAAGAAAGAAGACTAAGCAGCGACTAATAGACATTGCAGAGGCAAGGAAGAGGAGATCTTCGCCTATATCATCACCAGCTCTGGGTGTGGTGACTGGCACTGGTGGAGGTAAGATTGTCACTAATAATATTGGGTAAAACTGTTCATGGTATGTTTGTCTAGCGGAATTTTGTTTTGTTGTTTAACTTGGTTTTATTGTCAGTGTTATATTTTGAAGAGTAACTCATGTTTACAAACCAACCACAGTCCACTTGAGCCTTGATCTGATTGGTAAAAAAGAAATTAGAAATGAATGGTTAGCTTGAGTGTCCATGTCACAGCTTCAATCAATGAGGATGATAAATTTTATTGGTCGGTTTATCCTGCATTCAGATCTGTTTAGCATAATTTTCATACTCCAAAGCAAGGCATTTCAAATATAATAAGCAAAAATTCTTGTAGAGACTACAACCCTAGAAACAACTGTATACTTTGCCCACAAGATGCACATGCTAATAGGGTATTGTCCTTAGTCATTACCAAAAGTTTAAAGCACCATAGCATGAATTATTTTAAATTGCCAACTAAATGCAGTCCAGAAACAGCAATCAGCCCAAGCTGTGTGGGTCCTGAAGGATCCTGGTAACATCAGACTTCCATTGGGACTGTGACTGTCATGCAAACCTCACCAAAGACTAAGTAGCCAAGTTGTCTATATAACAGCAATAAAGCAATGGGCCATGAAATCACTGCTTCATGTATCACAGTGCTCATTAAAAGTTGTGTTGTGGCAGGTTTAAACCGTGAAAAAAAGCAAAATCTTACCTCTTACTTTTGTGGGGCACTCCTTGCATTTCTTCACCTCTCTCAAGTGATGTGGTAATGATAAAATAAAATCCTGCACCTGTTTTCCTGGGCCAAGACCAAGGTCCAGGTGTTTGGAGGCTTACTGGATGAAACAGAACAATCTGTTCATGTGTGTGGTGAGGACATTGAGATCTTGAAAAATTTCATGTACCTTGGTAGTGTAGTGCATAATGATGGTGGGTCAAGCTAGGAAGTAGTAGAGGGAATTGGTCTGACCTATGGTGTTATGGACTTGCTCATCATGAGTATTTGGCATTGGCAGTACCTGTGCAGATGCTGGTGATCCCTGTCTTACTCTATAGTTGAGACATAGACACTGAACACTGACCTGAAAAGGCAAATTGATGTCTTTGGCACTAGATGCCTTCACAGGATCATAGGGTACCACTGGTATGACTTTGTGTCAAATCAGCGATTGTTCCATGAGACTGATTCAAGGCTGATTATCAGCACAGTCTGTCAACACCAACTGTAGCTATATGGGCATGTGGCATGCTACTTGGAAGCCAATCCTTCTTATCAGATTGTCTCTGAAAGGGATGACCCAATATGAAGGAAGCCAAGGGGACACCCACAGAATTCACAGCTGCAGCAAGTAGATGCCTCTTCCTCGGGGTTAACTCAGTATGGGAGGGGAGCCTGCAAGGGGACTCACAAGGCATAAGGGCTGGGAGTAGTGCCAAAGGGTAGGCAAGGCAATGTGCCTCCCAACATATGCCTCTCATGATCTATTGATTGCACCTGTTCAGTCAGTATTATATCTCAGCAAGTCCAAATTTCTCTGTCTAGCTCTTGTTTAACCACATGAAAAAGATTTTGCACACATTTGCTTAGCATTACTTATCATCAACTATTGCTTCTGCAGATTGTTGCTCTAAAGGTAGTGGGTAAACAAACCAAGGAAGTAGCCGCACAGTTGCAGATAAGTGAATTATGTTTGGCAGTATGTGATAAGGTGAAGGGAGGGAGGATGTGATGCCATACCAACCCAGGAAGACCAGCTTGGTAGGCCTCAAAAAACACCAGGATGCTGTTAACATTATCAAGTAAGACTTAGAAAAATGTCTTACCAAATCAGCCTGGAAAATAAAGTCACAATCATGTCTTACAAACTATTAACTGATGTACTCTTGAGTTACTGTCCCATGAAGAAACTGATTCTCACCTGTGTGCAGAGAGCTCATAGGGTTGTTTTTTGCTGTAAAATATTGTTAGTGGCATGAGACTGATTGGCTCAATGAAGTAATGTTCACTATGACTAAGCTAGTGAGGGAAATTTGAGTTTGTTGGGCTGGTGCAAGGTTTTGCTTTATTATTACCATTTCAGAGAATTGAAGAAACACAAGGCATGCTCTAAAAAGTATTAGAGGCAAAATTTTCTCTTTTTTTCTATACACACATGGACTAAATTTTGACGAGAAGTGTATTTGTACAGTTAATTCTTGATTAACGCAAGGATTATGTTCTTGGAGACATCATGCTATTCAAACATGATTTTCCCATAGAAAACAATGGTAATAGAGGGGTTACATTCCTGGCCACTGGGAAAGTCTGCCTATTTAGGGAATTTTGTTACTCATACCTTGAAAATATATATTAATATGTACATCACTAGGTCACAGAAACGATAAGAACACATCTTTTTATTTTACTTTTCAAGTACATTCCATTAACACAAGAAAACTTGTCCTCACACTCACCATAATTTAGTTGTTGCATCATTGGTTGTCCTCTGCTGAATCTTTACCACGCTTTCCCTCACTCATGTCTTCTACCTCTCTCACGTCCCTGTCCTCCTCTGACTTCTCTTCTGTGATCTTCTTTTGCTAGAATTATTGTACCGTACCCTCCCAAGTTTCGCGCTATCTGAGTTTTGCAATCCTTGAGTTTCGCGCTGAGTCCTAAATTCTTACCATCCCGAGTTTCGTGCATTATGGCCTCGAGTTTCGGGCTACTTTGACAAGTTTCGGTCGCACATTTCCTGTCAGATCACAAAAAATACAAACTTTCTAACTGCACCCAGTACTTAGTACTTTATTGTATTTCCCTTTTTCTTTAGTACCTCTCCGAGACATTTTGGAACGCTGTCAGCTAAACTTTGAAGTGTCTCAGGCTTGAACTCTTCCCAACATTTGCGAAGCCCTTTTTCCAGCTTGGGAAGTGTGGAGGTGTCACGGTCTCGTAACTTGGCCTTAATTACAGCCCATAAATTCTCTATAGGAAAAATATCTGGTGAATTGCCAGGCCAATCTTTTATGATGTTGATTTCATAATCATCTAGCCATTCGTTAACAATTTAGCAATATGAGCTGGTGCCTCATCCTGCTGGAAAATGTCAGTTTTGGTTTTCTCACAGAATTTCTTTTGCAATTTTAATATCAAGAAAACTGTAGACTTAATTGTGGAATGTTGGCACTTTGTCAGTGTATTGCTACAGTGAAGCATGAATACACACACACACACACACAGACAAACACACACACACAGACAAACACACACACACATACTCTCATATGTATTCAAATAGGAATGTACACAATTTATTGGCTCGTTAACAGGTTGAGCTCCTCCCTCCACAAATGTCAAATGTTTACTGAATGTGGCGGCAATGGCATCAGCATCATGTTTACAACCATACACCCTTGTTAAAATGATGGCGGTGCCATCTTTAACTCACCACCCCAAGTCATTTGGTAAACATTCATTATATGTGGAGAGAGGAGCTCATCCTGTGGTGCACATTAATGCTGAGCTTTTATTTCATTATGCTTTTCAGATGAGGAGCCCTCCCTGACAAAAAAGACAAAGGTTAGCAGTACTTCCACCACCACCACCACCACCAACACCAACACTACTCACTCATCAGCACCATCAAATACATATGGTTCTACTTCCGTCACCAGCAGCACTGCCACTACTATCTCCACCCCAAGCACAGTTGCTCCTCTACCCTCTGTAATAATTGGGCAACCTATTGATGATGAAAGATTAAAAGAAAGACGACCTTCAAGATTTGAAGTCACTAAGGTAGAGAGTCCAACCAAACCTAGTGAATCATCAGTCACTGTTCAGATAGACCCAGTGGAGGTAAGCACAAGAAACTGCAATTTGGTGCATGTATAAACACGTACATATATGCAGGCTCAAACTCATGTTTTGTTGAAGGGGCTGTCATGGTAATGCTTTAATTTCAGAGTTTGTATTTTGATGGATAGAAGTTTAATTTAGAAGATATCTATTATTACTGTAAATTGCTGATGGAGATGAAGTATAAAAAGTTGAATATCCAACAGATTCCATCATCGTCAGAATCTGATCTAGAGAAGCTGAAAGTGCCTCAGCAGAATACACTGCCACGAAAATCTATTTTGAAGAAAACAAACAGCTTTATCCTGCATCCAGTGTCAACATCATCCCCCTTCACATCTCCACAACACACACCATATGCTACTGTCCATGCTGGGGATTCAAAGTGAGTCTGTCTACCTACTTGTATGAAGCAGAATGGCAATTTTGTAATTACTTGATGTGTGAATACTTCTTTATTGTTTTATGATGTCTCTGTCTTAAGTAACAATTCTTTTATTAAAGGAATCTTCTTATAATTTTTATAATCATTTTTTTCTTTACCCTTCACTATTTCTATAATTACTAATGGCATTTCCTAAACGTTATTTCATAGACTTCGACAAGCATTTGAAGCTGTATTGAGAAAGACAAGTTTAAGAAAAATAGATGATAAAAATGGAAACAGCAACCAAAATATCAATATGGGCAGCTCCAAAAAAGTTTCATTGGTAAGTTAACATTGCACACACAGTTTGCTCTCAACACTGAGAGATCTGGTAAGTAATTGTGTAGGAATGTGAAATCTGGAATCTCTCTTTTTGTATGTAATAGAGCTCTAGTTCATGGACCATAAAGAGGGAAGAGAAAAAAAAAAAGGTAAATACATAAACAAAGTACTCATGAAAATTTTACCTTACATTTACTGAATCCATGTCTGTTCCAACAGCCACTGGAGCGGATGGTGGAGATCAGCCTTGAGGAGCAGCGCCGGTGGGAGGAGGAAGAGCTAAATAAGGAAGTGGATTTCAGCAAGTGTCACATAGATCCTGCACCTTTCCAACTTGTGGAAAGGACTTCTTTGCTGAAAGTAATGTTTTTAAATGAGTTATTATACTTTCACCTTTTGCTTCTGATGTTTTTTTTATGAAAAAAGCATATAATATATCAGTAGCTTCCAAACTTTGTAAACATTTATTGTGAGTGAGGAACATGTGTCTGAAACATTCATTGAACCATCTTTAGGACACCTGGAACTCCTAATTTACCTGACTTTTCATTTGGTAGCAGTTTCTAAATCTATCACAGCTCCAAATTAATTTTAATTCAGATTTATAAACTCTGGCCGAATTATTGCTTTATGAGTTTAGAATGAAAGTTAAGTCCTCTTTTTAGGAGGGAAAGATTAAATTATGCTTCTGCAAGTTTTTTTGAGTACAGTAATTGTTTTCCATTTACTGTCAATTATCTTTCAGACAAGCTTTGTATTGGCATTCAATTCTTGTCTTTCCATGAGGTCTTCACTCAATATCATATTAACATTGATAACTAAAATATCATTGTATCTTACTTTTTGTTTTCAGGTTCATTCTCTTTTCTCTATGTTGGGTTTGAATCATGCGTACGTCACAGCCATCGGAAGAATCATTGGAGTTGTAGCACTGAAAGAGGTAAGTATTGTTGTTTAGCATGAAGTTCACCAAGTTTGTCAACACTATTAAGACCGATGTCACATATATGTAACTCCAAACATCAACTTGTAGGATTTGAAAAATTATTTTGATGAGAGCTTAGAAATAAGCAGTTACTTTTCCAATATTCTGTTTATTAAAATGTAAGTCAATAACTAAGTTGGATAAAACCTTTATCAGTATATGTTATCAAGATATACATGTGTCAAGTTTTGTTTGCTATTAACTTTTACTGGCAACAATTGTTTCCAACCCTTGATTTGCCTTCCAGCTGAGGAAAGCAGTTGAATCCACTAACTGTGGTGACTTCCCTAAACCTCGGAGAAATAGGGCCACTTTGGGAACTTTCAGGGAAAAATTTTTAAGGCCCACGGTTCGAAAAAAGGTTTAAAATTCATTTTGGTTTGGAGTGTTGTGATTGCAGTGCTTAATATGATTGTGATCATATTTGTGTGATGGAAAAGCATCCATTGCATCTTTTTCTTTTGATAACAGTTATAAATGTACATATGAAACAAAATACTATTCAGTTTGTAATGAATCTAAAATTTAGTTGAATAAAAAAACCCAAGCATGTCTAGACCACTGAGATAAATAATATAAATGTTGAAGCAAAACCTTCAAGCAAAACCTTCTGTTTTGATACCACACAGTAAAACTTCAATATATGTAATGGAATCTGATACAGTGAAATATCAGACAAAAAAAAAAAAAAAAAAACTAAATGAATTGGATTTTGACATATACAAGATACGTAATTTGAAGTAAGGAAAGCATGCTGAATACAGCAATCACTAAAAATTGTAAAAAATATTCAGTAAGTAAGAATGGAGAGAGCCAATGTCTTATTGCAGGTGACATTTTTATACAAACACTTGTTTCACACATCCCATTAAGCAAAGGGTGATAACTAAAACTGTCCATATTTGTTCAGCCCTTTTATCTGACAATGACTGCATGATTTGTTACTTTAATATCTTGCCTTTAAATACAGTCCAAGTTTGCTGAAAGCCCATGCTTACAATGAATGTCTGATATAGTACATATTCCTCCAATACTATAATGAAATAGTCTTCCCTTCTAATTAGTTCATTATATTGAGATGCTACCATTTTTCCCCAGTGATAATTATAAGTTTTAATGTTCCTCTAAACCCTCAACATTGGTCATAGGCTTTATTATTTTTGCCATTTGCTGTGCTAGACCACCAGTTAGTTGGTTTTATGTCATGCCTCATCCACAGTTAATATTCTGATTGATCATTGTGTTTATGACTGCTATAAGTAATACTGACAAGTAAGCTACAAAACAAACCCATAACTATATAAATTCAAGAATACTCATATGCAATAGCAGATATGAATGTCAAGGCTACCATTTGATTGTATGAAATCTGAAACTTTTATAGACTTTGAACAATACAATGTAAAAATATCAATATCTTGACACTTTTGTGTGGTTTATAGTACACAGCAGTTAAAAAAAACTGTGAACATGCTTGAATTTATGTAGCACAGCTGATAGTAATAGAAAATAATAGTTTGCTTCATATTTTAAAAACATCACATTTAACAACGCAGAATTTGTACCCTTGTCTTACAGTTTCAAATGCAGAACATACTTTGCAATGGACTTTAACATTTTTACAATTCTTTCAAAGGTCTAATAGAAGACACTGGACTTTTCATCATAGAGATGGCAAGTCATATTATTTCCAATGATGCAAACATTACTATCACACTGTTGGTTTTGTCAGGTCAATCAACATAATTGGTTTTATAACCTCTCTCTTTCTGAGCTACAATCTGAGATATCTCCTAGGTGTGGTTGTCACTAATAAAAGTCATATACAACATGCAAAATCACAAAACCCAACCATGACTGTAAATTCATGAGGCTTAAATACAGGAAGAATTGAACAGGATCTGCCTTGATGGAGCAGATGTCTCCAATTAACCCCTTCCCGGCGGCAGGCCAGATTCATGTTCTACCAAATGAAAATTTGTCTATATATAGATGCTGCCGACATTCATCAATGAGTCTATAAATAGTTTCCTCGACATTGGGCATTCCAGACGGATGTCTATATATATAATCACTTTGTGCTGCAATACACAGCTGTCAGTACTTATTCCATGCTTCATATGCTGGTCACTTGAAATCCTTTCCTCCAAGCAGTATAAATCTCCTATGATTCATCTTTTGCACAGTGTCAAAATGATATCTTATATATGGAACTTAACTAAGAATAAAAAAGAAAAGTCATTAGGAGGCAGTCAGTCAGGGGTATGGAGGAGGGTGATGATGTGTTGGTGTGGGCAAGAAAAACTATATTTTCAAAGTACTGTGAGTGGGCATATAATTATCATGATGGAATACCAAATTCCCATTGTGCTATCAACACAGTTTTATCTTGAAGTTCTGAGATGTCTGAGGAAGAAAACAAATCAACTTAAACAAGCTAAACTGTGTAATCTATTAGAACAGTGTTTCCACTCACAGTATCTTGAAAACATGTCAGTTTTTGGCTTGCACCATCACAGTCATCACTGCCAATCACTGATTCACTCATTTTTTGTTCATGAAGATGTTAGGATTATGTGGATGCAGTTTTGATACAGTGGAATAAATAGAGCACAGATCATAGATGGAGTTTGAGCTCCAGTGAAAAAAAATCATTTCCAGGGAGAAGCATATTGAATTCAGACAAATGGATTTCAATTAAGTAATTAGCTAGTTGTCATCTGGGCAGGTATAGTTTGAATAGAGCTATGATAAAGAATGTACAAATATAGCACTAAGGTAAAGTAACTACAAAAATGTAAGCAGAACAGTGAAGGGTGATGCTAGTGACATTGTAAACAGCTTCTCTGAATCAAATGTGTACAGAATCACACAATTTCTCATTTCTGTTCACATATTTCTCTACACTTTCTCATCCTTCATGTAGACAAAAGGAAGCCTCATGAATACTTTGTACAAAAAAGACATTTGTATAAAAATATTGTGAGGCTCATATTTGATGACTAAACCATGTTGATTTTTTATAATTCCTTTGCTTATATTTATGCTTGATATTTCTCCTGATTTTACCTTTCCAAGACAGCCTATTTTTTTTTTTTTTTATACTGATATAAGCACACTATAATGGTCATTAAATTGAAGATGATTTACATTCCCATTTTTTGCTTCACAGCTGAGAAAAGCTATTGAAGAAACCAATTCTGGGGAATTTCCCAAAACAGAACCTGTGCCAGCAGCTACATCCGGAGAGGGGGAAGCTGCTGCAAAACTTCTCAATCCAGAAGCAAAGGAATGATGGCCTGTGTTAATCAATTAAATTTTTTAAGTGTACAAGTCACATGTAGTGGAAATCATGAATTATCTCTGGAGAAAACCATGTACTTAAAATTCAATAATTGGAAATATATGAACTTCATTTAAATATATTTAGTGAAAACTATTTGACCACTTCTGCAAAACATGTATAAATTATATATATATATATATATATATATATATATATATATATATATATATATATATATATATATTAGTGGTACAGGGAGAAAAGTATTCATCTTTCCATTCAGTTAAGGTGGTGTTAGTGATAAGAAATGGTGTCATACTGTGTACATATCATAAAAGAATGCCATATCAACTACCATGGTAGTGACAAAGTGGTTGATGAGCATGGAAAGCTAAGCCTAATAGGTATGTGTTGTACTCATTCATGCATAAACACTTGACGGTGAAGTAATGGTTGCTGAATATGGTTGTTCTTGTTTCTGGAAGGTTTAAAGCTTTTTTTGTAAATTGTTTTTGAATTACAACATTGATCTCAAAGCAATACTTAGATATAATGCAGTTACTTTATTGGAATCGTGATATGTGATTTAATATTATTAACAAGGTAACAGGGAGTTAGGATAAAATAGGTATTTATGAGGAATTAGAAAAGCTGACTTTAACTTAAACAATTTCAAAGTTATCACTGATGTTATGAAATATATGAAAAGTTGTAACAGTTGTTACTAAATCTGACCTCAATTTTATAATCATATCCTGCTTGTTTTACATGTTGTGGCAGTGATTACCTCAGGGAAGTGTTGAATTAAAGAGTGATATTTATACTTGGATATTCATAACAATTGAAAATAGAAATCCACACAAAAATGCAAAATTAGGCAACAAGTAGTTCACTACAAAGCATAATGCTGTAGTAGCCTTGTGCTGTTAACACATGATGCTAAATTTGCTTCAGTATGTTGTTAATTAATCCAGTAAAGAATTTAATGTGCTACATTCCTAAAAAAAAATAGTTTTCATGATAAAATTGAATTACAAATGCTATTTAGTGCACATGCCTGACCTCCAACAAACTAAATCATGTCACTCCTGGTATATAATCAGAGTCTTAAGTGTTTTTCCAAGGATGGCATTGACTGGATCATGGCCTGAGGTCTGTCTGTCTCTTAATCTCATAACTACATTCTCCACACTACATTATACTGATAATATTTTCTGTAGTTGATGTATATTGCATAATATTTGTTTCTTTTTCATTACTGGACAGGAGAATGATAAATTGACTTTTGAAAATACATCAATGTGATTAGGATCAGAATAAAATAGTTTAAACAGTTATCAGGACACATGATCAAAATTCTGAGCATATTTTAGATAAAGGCAAAAGGACAAGGTGGTGGAAGGGTTTTACTACAAGCTGTAGCTACAGAACAAGTAATTCTGTACTGAAATATTGAAGGAAGATGTAAAAAATATATAGAACTACTGGTGTTCATCATCTGCAAGTTGTCATAAGTGTTCAGTACCTTTTGTTTAGTTCTAGTATCTGAAGAGATAACACTGTTCAGAAGAAAACTTTTCTCATACTAATTTTTTTTATCAAATCAAGTTAAAACCAGCTGAGTATACTAGGTGATTTAAAGGCTTATAATCATTAGCTTGTCCTGTCCAGTGATGCTTGAAAAAATGCATATACTGTAGCATGCAAAACAAGTGAAGTATGTACAAAAATTTGCATTAAAAAATGACATTCTGGGGCAAATAAGGAGACAGACTGCCTAAGACAATATCAAATCAAGAACAATCTTTCAAAAGCAGCTCAGGCTTTTGTTGCAAGACAGGAATGAACAACTCATTCTGGAAATGAATATACATATATATATATATATATATATATATATATATATATATATATAACAACACTTCATATGAAATGCATGAAATGCTATTGAATATATCAACATAAATTAATAGGTGTCATGAATCCGTACCTAAAACTTATTGAAAGGAAACTGAATAGTCACTGATAATGTCTGCAAAATATCAACTGCAGGACTACTACATAGAGTACAAAAATTTTCATAACAGGTGAGGCTGCACTACTGCAATAAATTAATATTTCCTGGTAATCAGGGCACTGCAAACCATAATGCGAATCCTTTCACTTTTACAAGACTGAACGTAACTTTGAGCTCATCGTAAGATATTAATTTCTATGAAGCTTTAAGTACATGTCTGTATACACACACACACACACACACACACAAACACACACAGTTGTTAAGAACACTGATGACTGTTGAGAACTACAAGGAGATATAAACAAGATTCATGAATGAAGCAGGAGGTGGAAACTGGACTTTAATGCAAAGAAATGTCATGTGATGGATCTAGGAAAAAGCAAAAGAAGGCCAAAAAGGAGCTACAAGATGGGACAGGAGAAAATACTTTAAGACCAAGGAAGAAAAAGATCTAAGGGTGGTGATACAAGATACACCGAGCCCAGAACGGCATATAAATCAAATATTTGGAGCTACATACAGAACATTAACCAACATTAGGGTGGCTTTCCACTACATGGATATGGACATGATGAAAAAATTCTAATCAGTATGATACATCCAAAGTTGGAATATGCTGCTGTGGTGTGGTCACCTAATGCAAAAAAGGATATAAGGAAATTAGAAAGGATACAAAGAGTTGCCACAAAAATGGTACCAAAATTAATGGAGCTAACATATGAAGACAGATTAAAAGAAATGGGCCTGCCAACTCTGCAAGACAGAAGAGAGAGAGGAGATCTAATAACTCTATAAGATACTCAATGAAATTGAAGAGCTGGACAACCAAAACCTGGTGATGATGGAGGAAGAAACCAGACAGATGAGAGGACACTCAAAGAAGTTCAAAAAGAGTCGGTGTTTTAAAGGACACAAGAAAATACAGTTTTCCACATAGAATTTTGGACACCTGGAATGGATTAAAAGAGGAGGTTGTTGAAGCAACCAATATGCATAAATTCAAGGAAAAGTTGGATATATGGAGATATGGAGACAGGACACTATGAGCCCTGCTCGAACTCTGTACAATACGACTAGGTAAATACAACTAGGTAAAAATACACACACGCACACACACACACATACAAAAATACACAAATACACACACCCTACACAAGAGTAGAATGCCCTCATCTATACCTCAGATATAGGCCTTTGAAAGTAAGAAGATAATAGGAAGGAGATGTGTATTTCAATGATGTGAAATTAATTCAATTTTTTTTTTTCTAAACAACCAAAAAACACTCCATTTGATAAAACTTGGCACTTAAGAAAAATTTATCACCCACAAACTTCTAAATGTAAAAGTTATTTATTGATGGTACTCTGATCAATAGATATTTGAGAACAATTTTTTCTATCAGGCCTTAAGAAATAAGAAAAGTGACTGTTGGCTGCATAGGTCATGTTTCCATCAATAACTGATTACATTCTAATACACTTTAGACATATGTAAGCTTGATAAGTGATCTTTTCTACAGATTTTAATATATGGCATTTACAACCTGTGAAACCATGCTTCACTTTAATGTCTAACTCCTGACAAAAAGTTGGGGTAGTGGTCATGGGGGAGAGGGGTGGGAATGAGAGTGAGAAGAGGGCAAAATGCCATGCTACACAAGAGAACCTATTATCTGAAGGATACATTCACAAGATAGATATTGAATATTGAGGAATATATGCATGGTCTCTTCTTAATTTCCTAAACACTTAGAAAAAATATATAGTAATACTGGTTAATTATTGAGAAATCTATACATGGTTTCCTTTTCACTTCCTTATCACTAGAAAAAAAAAAAAGGTAATGATTAAGCTAACATGAAATAAGTATTCTATGGTCCAACACCCCCCGAAAACTAAAGAACTAAAAACATGCAGTACATAAACAGAAACTAAATAAATACCAGAGGTAAAATCATCCTTCGAAGAAATATATGAAAATGCTAACGCAATGAAAAAAAAAGGTCAAGACCTGATAAGTGGGAGAAACAGAAAATATGCACTACTGCAGTGAGGAACAGATTGCATCCATGGGAAGTTGAGAAAACATGTTTGTGTAAGATGAAAGGTACAATTATTCTTCTAAAGTTTCTTAAGTTTCTAAAGCTGAAGGGAAGTGAATCAGGTTGAATTAAAATGTGCAGGGGTTACAAGGTCATTTAAGCTGACAGTGAAGAATAGAAAAGACAAAATCAAATAAAAATGATTAAGAAAGAAAACGAGACAGCAAGTTATCAAATATTCTCTCAATGCAAAACAACATATCTAAGATTTACTACACACAGTTTCCTGTCCTGACAGTATATGGAACATGCTTACTAGAAACATCAATATATACATATATATATATATATATATATATATATATATATATATATATATATATATATATATATATATATATATATATATATATATATCACCAACTAATTCACAACATGAAACTTCATTTTCATTGGTCACTGTTCACTATATGCTACGAATTTATCTTCATATTTTCACTATGCATATAACCATTACATCAGTGAGTAATGTTCTAGCAAGAGCAGTACTCATTTCCAAGATCAAGGATTTCTCTTGATAAATTCTTACTTGTGAAAATCAGTTAAGGCAGATGGAAATGCTGGTAGCTCACACTGAAGTGTTCCCACCTAGCAGTGCCTTTAGTGATCATCTAACGACAGTGAAGGTTCATTATAGACAAACTTTATATTCTATACTAAAGATGATCTTATTGCAAACTGATTATGTAAACAAATTTCAAAACTCATCTTGTATGTAAGAATCAGAATTTGCTTGGAGCTAATTATTAATTACATACATATATCTAGCATGAAGCTTTGACTTGTAAGGAATTTGTACTATTATCCTTTACATTCAAGTCTTGTCCACAGTATACCAAGCTTGAGTACAATGTACTGTGAGATATTCTACACAACAGTTTTCAATGATCTCTTGGTAAAGTCCTTGATTTATATATTTCAGCTTTTAACTTTGTAGAACTATTATCATGAGGGTTGTAGTTATTCACTGGCATACAGTACACAATTTGTGACAATCCTTGAGTTAGGATTATAGTACAGTAAAAATGAATTCTATATACATTTATGGGAGATTTGTAATGTCTCAAATAAAATATTTTTGGCTAATTAAATATTCTTTGAGATATCTTCAGCATTTTACTAAAGATAATAGATTTATCTAAAGTATTATGGGATAAATTTAAGCAGCACACCTTTATGTGCATTCTCAACTTGTTAAGGATGAGTTAGACCCAATCATTAGTACATATGAGGGCCTCAGGACCATAGGGGCTCTAGCATCTTTTTTTAAGACTGAGAAAGTTGCATCTAAGGTTACAACAATAGCTCCACCTCTAAGAAAGATATCAGTTTCAACCAAGTTTCATACATAAGCTCTGCTCTTCAGAATTTCATATTGACCAAGATATATACTGTGCATTTGCTTGCTAGCACATAGAATATAATACTCTCTTAAGTTTTTGTACATTTTATGGCGTGATGTGGGATTTAAAGCTTGATAAAGTTTTTATTTTAAGTAAATGATGAGTTTTGATGCTGCTGGTATTGTAACAGCAAATAAACCATAGTATGACAATAACAACAACAACAACAACAACAACAATAATGATGATGATAATAATAATAATAATAATAATAATAATAATAATAATAATAATAATAATAATACATGATTATAATAACAATAAAAAATACAGTAATACTCAATGGTTCTAATAATAATAATGATAATAATAATAATAATGATAATAATAATGATAATAATAATAATGATAATAATAATAATAATAATAATAATAATAATAATAATAATAATAATAATATGTAATTATAATAATAATAATAATAATAATAATAATACAATTGATTACATGAAGGAAAAGTACCATAGATGCATTGTATTGAAAAATAGGAGAAAACATATGTATGTATTGATACTAATGTACAATAGTCACTTAAAAGAAAGCAACTAATTGAAGGAAGAATTAATGCTATGCAAGTGGAAATAATTAAGGTATTAAGTTAATAATGGCCATAAATTAAAAGAAATCAACAGATGGCACTCAATAGTCCATGGAAAAGATTGGGTATGAACAATCTGTACTCACTCTTAACATTACTGTACATCCCTAGTAAGATAAGATGATCTGAATGTACATGAGATAGAGGCACTTGTTTCAGAGGAAGTACATGATAACTAAAGCTTTGTGTTTATAGGTTACTGTGAATGAAAAGGTTTGAATTTACAGACTTTTGGGCAAAAATAATTGAAAAGAAAAAGTGTGGTTATAGTAAGTCCTCATTATACGATACATATGGGTTCCTAAAAACCTTACGGCAAATCGAAATTACCGTATACCGAACCCATTATAACAAGTAATAATAGGGAATGTGTTCCACCACGTTGAAAGTCACCCCTACAGACATTAAAGTACATGAAAATAGTCATATAAAAAATGTAAAGTGCTGCGTGTTGTGGCCATTATGGATGCATCACTGTGCGTTGTGATAATAATATCCACAAAAAACATTGGGGAAACACGGGAAGAGACCGATTGTTGTGGTGGCTGCCTGGTGTGGTGGCGCTACAGTACAGTGCAAATATAATTGTTCTTCTTCCTTTTCCATCATATGTTTTGACATAATTATTTCCCTTGTAAAAATGAGAAATATGAGTAATTATGAAAACATATGTTCCACATGTTATTGTGGTATTTCTTACTCACTAACCAGCAGCTTTGACTCCCAAATGGCATGGTGGCACTACAGTACAGTGTAAACAAAACATGACCAGATACTGTATCTGTGAATTTTTCTTATTGTAAATAGAATCAAGGGTAGTAATTACTAAATTCCGTACCTCTGAATTTACCGGATAAAGAATTACTGCTAAGGAGGACTCACTGTATGTTGATATTTTGAGAGAGAGAGAGAGAGAGAGAGAGAGAGAGAGAGAGAGAGAGAGAGAGAGAGAGAGAGAGAGAGAGAGAGAGAGAGAGAGAAGAGTTAGGAGAAAAAAGAGAGCTAGTTAGCTAGTTGAAAGAAAGGTGGTTTGCTCAGGGTGAAACATTCTTAAAAAAAAAGAGAGATAGCTAAGGGTTTTGCATCATATGGTCTCATTGGCTGGCTTCCTCTTGCTCAACATGAGCCTTGCTGGTCTAGAACAGACGCACCATTGCGTTCAACCACCAAACAAAACTAGTACATCTTATGTTAAAAAGTCATGACTTCACTAATTACTGCATGACTTTCACCTTATTAATGTCAGAAAACAATGTTGCAAATGACATAGCCAAACATTAGTAGAGTTCTTAATTCTTTTGTTATGAATATCCCCATATTTAAGGAGATGGCACTGGAATCCTTATGGTTCTGAGGTCCTAATATATATATAGTTAAACTTTATCTGACAACTTTGATACTTACAATGGTGACTTGCTATTATGCATCTCTTGTGTATGTTATTATTTATTCATATTTATGATAATTTATATTTGTCCCTCATGAAAAAGATTAGTATCTCAAGAATGTGTTGGTTGTTTGGAAAAAAGTGTGTATTTTTGTATGTACACACGCACACACACACACATGAATGCATGCACACACACACACACACACACACACACACACACACACACACACACACACACACACACACACACACACACACCGCGTAGTGTAGTGGTTAGCACTCTCGGCTCACAACCGAGAGGGCCCGGGTTCGAGTCCCGGGCGTGGCGAGGCAAGTGGGCAAGCAAGCCTCTTAAAGTGTATCTAGCCCCTGTTCACCTAGCAGCAGCAAGTAGGTGTGGGATGTAACTCGAGGGGTTGTGGCCTCGCTGTCCCGGTGTGTAGTGTGATGTGGTCTCAGCCCTACCCGAAGATTGGTCTATGAGCTCTGAGCTCGCTTCGTAGGGAAAGGCTGGCTGGGTGACCAGCAGGCGACCAAGGTGAGGTGAATAACAGACAAACACACACACACACACACACACACACACACAACCATGTAGTGGTAGTGGTTAGCACACTCAGCTCACAACCGAAAGGGGTCAGGTTTGAGTGCCGGGCATGTTGAGGCAAATGGGCAAGCCTCTTAATGTGTATCTAGCCCCTGTTCACCTAGCAGAATGTAGGTATGTGATGTAAGTTGAGGGGTTGTGGCCTCACTGTCCTGGTGTGTAGTGTGTGATGTGGTCTTGGGTTCGAGTCCCAGGCATGGCGAGGCAAATGGGCAAGCCTCTTAATGTGTATCTAGCCCCTGTTCACCTAGCAAAACGTGGGTACGTGATGTAAGTCGAGGGGTTGTGACCTTGCTGTCCCGGTGTGTAGTGTGTGATGTGGTCTCAGCCCTATCCGAAGATCAGTCTATGAGCTCTGAGCTCGCTCTGTAGGGAAAAGGGTGGCTGGGTGACCAGCAGGTGACACACACACACACACACACACACACACACACACACACACACACACACACACACACACACCATTGGAAGGCCAGTAAATATTAGCTTCTCATGCTTGATTCTGATTTTGAGCCAAAGTTAATTGAATCTGAAAATAACAATTTTTGCTACAACTTCTGACCTGGCTTAGAGAATCAACAGTATATATATCATCAACCTCTCATTTTGCACCTGTGGCAGGAAATTTGAGTGAGCTTTCAGATGATACCAAAATGATGCCCCTATGATCAGGGCTGCAGTTGTAATTACAAAACTATCACTTTTATGGTTATCTTGCTGCTAAAACTATGCAAATTTATCGCTAGAAAACATAAATACTATTAAGAAATATAAAATATGCAATAAATAGTCTGGATGAAATGACAGTTAAGTGAATTTCAGTCAATCAATCAATCATGGTGGGCATAAGCCAGGCGGGGTGCATTGCCATTCCTACCCTATGGTGCCACTCCCGGCAGTCATGCCTTGCGAGTCTCCACACAGGCTCCCATCCCATACTGAGTAACTCTTAGCAAGAGGCATTGACTACCATAGCCATGAGTTCTGTAGGCATCCCCTTGGCCGCCTCCATACTGGGTTATCCCCTTTGGGGACAAGGTGATATGCAGGATTGCCTTCATGGTAGTGTGCCACATGCTTATATAGCCACAGTTTGATGTTAACAGACTATGCTGGTAATTGGCCTTGAATCATTCTCAAGGAACAATTGCTGATCTGACACAGTCATATCAGTGGTATCCCATAATCCTGCAAAAGCGTCTAGTACCAAAGACATCAATTTGCCTCTTTAGGTCGGTATTTAGTGTCCATGTCTCACAACCATACAGTAAGACAGGGGTCACCAGTGACTTGAAGATCTGAATCTTTGTCCATCTCCTGGCTTGTCCCACTATAGTTGTGCACTATACTATCAAGGTATGTGAAATTTTCCAAGATCTCAATGTCCTCACCACGAGCATGAAGACTACTGTTTCATCCAGTCAGTCTCCAAACACCTGAACCTTGATCTTGGCCTGGGAAACCTTGAGTCCCAATAGCTTTGCCTTCTTGTGCAGTGCCTCTAGAGCCATTATCAGAACCTCCAGTGACACAGCAAAGATTACTGCATCATCACCAAAAGCAAGATCTGTAATCTTAGTATTGCGCACAGATGTTCCACAATGACTTTGGGGCATAACTCTGCTTAGTATCCAGTCCATGCATATGTTGAAAAGTGATGGAGCAAGCACTCATCCCTGCCTCACTCCCATATTCATGAGCATGAAGCTGGACATATACCCTCCATACTTCACAGCACTTACAGTCCCAGAGTACAGGCTAGTTAATAGGCCAATAATCCTTGCAGGAATCCCACGAAGACGCAAAAGATCCCAGAGTCTCTTGATGCACTGAATCAAATGCCTTCTTGAGATCCCCAATGCATTCCTTGGTAGCCTCAAGAGTCTCATGTTTGAAGATATCCCATAGCTCTACAGGGTCCTGAAGGGTGTTGAGCACTCCATACCAATTGAAGAACTGTCACTGCATATTCTTGGGCACATGTCAAGTCTTTCAGTTTCTCAAGATGAAACAGTGTGGTCACATCCTTTTAATGTGTAGCTCCTGTTTATCTAGCAACAAGTAGGTACAAGATGTAACTTGAGGGGCTGTGGCCTTGCTGTCCTGGTGTGTGGTTTGTGAATTATTTCTGTCCTATTTGAAGATTGGTCAGTATGAGCTCTAAGTATCTACTGTGTGTGTGTGTGTGTGTGTGTGTGTGTGTGTGTGTGTGTGTGTGTGTTTATAGGGGAATGACTAACTGGTTGACCAACCAAACACAAACACACACACACACACACACATTTACAGTGTTGCAGGTCAACTCATGATCAGGTCTTGATGAACACGCACACACACGTCGTAGAGTAGTGGTTAGTATGCTCAGCTCACAACCAAGAGGGTCCGGGTTAGAGTCCCAGGAGTGGTGAGGCAAATGGGCAAGCCTCTTAATATGTATCTAGCCCCTGCTCACCTAGCAGCAAGTAGGTAGAGTATGTAACTCGATGAGTTGTGACCTCACTGTCTCAGTGTGTAGTGTGTGATGTGGTTTCAGCCCTACCTGATGATCAGTCTATGAGCTCTAAGCTCACTCCATGGGGAAAAGGCTGACTGGGTGACCAGTAGGCCACCATGGCAGTGAATACACACACACAATGATAGGGCACTAAAAAAAGATTGGGAAGAGTCAGTGTTTAAGGAACTTCAAGAAGTATAGTTCCACATAGAATTGTGGAAATTTGAGTGAAATAGTTGTTACAGCAGCCATACTCATTTAAAGAAAAGTTGGATATATGGAAAAATGATGTTAGAAATCCTGTTCAAACCCAGTAATATGCACTTACATAAATGGAATTTGATAAATACACACACACACAAAAAAAAAAAAAAAAAAAAAAATTAAGATGTGAAGTTTTGTCAATACTATGTTGTTACATTTTAAATAGTTCTGTTTTTATGTAGATAAAATTGTATATTTGTTAACCTTATTATAATGTTGTACAGGACAAATATTCCATACTACAGACACCCTTTTATAGTGCAATTTTTTCATACAATGATAACATGATGAGTCAAAAGGACTTGGGTAACAATACGATGAAAAAGACGTGCATTTTAACAGTTTCTGCTATAATGAACAATGTAAATAAAATACCCAACAGGTTATGGTCACTATATCAGCTGAAGAGACTACCAGAAAGTACTGTAAAAGGCAATTGTGCAATAGTTAGGTATTTATAAGGAATTGAACTTGTATAATGGCCTGAGCTTGACTATTAAATCAATGGATCAGTCTATGTTCAAATACTGATGATACAAATGAGTAAATTCCTGGAGCCAAGTTATGTGATAAGATATCTAGTTATGACAGACTAGATAAGAACAGGGATTTATAACTCATTCACCTGTGATAATTTAATCCCTCTTGGCTGTGCTCACTATGTCACTACAACTAAGGCTGTAAATAGAGAGGTCCAACATGCTAATTAATATATATATATATATATATATATATATATATATATATATATATATATATATATATATATATATATATATATATATATATACACACACACACACACACACACACACACACACACACACACACACACACACAATCTTAATTTGTTTTATTCACACTCCATCCAATGTGGTGAGTAATTTGTGATTTTCTCAAGGGATAGATAACATCCTGTGTCAGTAACCTCAAAATGAGAATAAAAAAAGACTGCATGATGACATTAAAGAATTAGAAAAAATCAAACCTTTACATCTTATGTTGGGATACCATGTGTAACAAATTTGCAGGAGAGTGATTCTATCTGTTACTTTTACATTTATTCTTGAAATTAGAAGGAAGTATAATATTGTACTTCTATCCCAACACAAGGCAGCTTCTTAATGAAAGGAGTAGCTCTTAAAACTTTATCTGAGCTGTATGGTTTCAGAGGCGGTGTTCTTGTTTTAGGAATAATACTTAAACTGTTGGATTTGATGCTCACAGATTGCTACAGACCTCTTACCAACTTTTGAAATCTACATGAATTGATTAAGGTCTTTCTGTTCTGCATGTAATGTTTAAGTTTTCATTGAAGGGTTAGCCTCTAGAATGACAATGCTGTGATGTCATTCTTTATGTTCTATCCTGTAGTTACTTTCACTATGTTGAGAGATGATTTTCATTTCTGACATTGAAAGCATTTATATCAATCTACACGGTTACTTTTATACAAAATGATCAAGCTATTATAATGATGTCTAGGAAAGTGAGCCCGTCATCATATGATGAGACAGTGATGCACATCATCAGCTTAAAACTGAGCTCATTCAATCAGGTTATACAGACAGACCAGTGGTAGTTCATTGCCTTGCCCATTCTATGATGCCAAGCCACCACTTGGTGTTTCCTAGATAAGTCTCCAGACAGGCACCCTATCCATGCCACATTCCCCCCAAGAATAAAAGAGTAAATTATACACACACAGTACTTTTAATGTAAGGTAGTGAGTGCAAAATAAAATACTCTAAACAATTCCTCTCATTTTTCTGGCTGCAAGTCTCTATTATTCTTATGTTTCCTTGAAATGCATTTTCATAAATTATTTGAGAACCAGCACACTTACTTGATATAATTTTGCTGCAGAAGCATTGTTGTGGTGTTATTTCATAAGAAGATCGACAAGTTAAGTTGGAGGAAGGGGGGTATTGCATCATTGAAAAGTTTTAGTAGTTGTGAGGCAACAAATGTAAGTTTTGGGGGGAAGAGTACAGATAACATGAGGAGGAGGAAGATTTGTTTTTTGGAGAGTGAGTAAAATATAATGTGTGCTGAGAAATATTATTTGCACAATTTGTATAATTACCATAGTTTAGATTTAATTTCTTAAAATGACACATTAGAAAAAATGCGTGCATACAAACAAGTGCACATGCACATGTGTCATGTGATGGAAATGGGAAAGAGTAAGACCAGACCAACATGAGAATATAAAATGGGAGAAGAAGTGATAATGAAGAGCAGGGAAGAGAAGGATTTGGGAGTGATTGTACAGGATTCCCTGACCCCAGAACGTCATATAAATGGGATATGTGGCTCGACACACAGAATGTTAATGAATATCAGGGTGGCATTCCATTATATGGATAAAGATATGATGAAAAAAATTATAGCCACTATGATACGTCCCAGGTTAGAGTATGCAGTAGTTGTGTGGTCTCCACATAAAAAGAAAGATGTAACAAAGATAGAAAGGATTCAGAGGGTAGCCACAAAGATGGTACCGGAGCTGAAAGATTTAACATATGAGGAGAGGTTGAAGGAAATGGAACTGCCTACCTTACAACCCAGACGGGAGAGAGGAGATCTAATAACGATGTATAAAATAGTGAACCGCATTGACAAGATTGACAAACAGGATCTGGTGGTACTAAAGGAAGATGATGGTGGAAGGATGAGAGGGCATTCAAAGAGGATCAGAAAAAGACAATGTTTGAGAGACACTAAAAAGTACAGCTTTCCGCATAGAACGGTGGATGTCTGGAATGGATTAAGTGAAGAGATTGCTACAGCAGCAAGTGTGCAGAAATTAAAGGAAATGTTGGATATATATAGATATGGAGACAAGACAATATGAGCCCTGTATAATACAACTAGGTAAATACATCTCTCTTCTACTTTAACTAACTGTGACTGCATTTAGTTTATAAGGTAAAAGGCAACTGTAACGTAGAGCCAAGGATATTATAAGTAAAAATCCTTGGGTAGAGCATACAGAGTAAGAGATACTTTTATGCAGGAGGCCATAGAGCATGGTAAAAATGCAGAATAGCTGCTTCTTCCATTTCACCATCCACACCCCCCCCCACCCCTCAGGCAAGCTTGGGGCCTGTGAGGAAGCTGGGGTTTTGGGTGGGGGAGGCATATATGAGTGATATATGGCTTTTGAAAAATCCAGGGGAATTTTCCTAAAACTAAGGGAATTTCCCTAAATCTAGGGAAATTTCCTAAAAAAAAAAACAATGAAATTCCCTAATTGTGGTAAACAAGCAAATATATTTCTATTCTAACCATTCCTCAAAAGTACATACCTATTCTAGCTGGGGGGCTGCACTGCCCTGGATCCCCCCTTCAAATTATTCTAACCTGACTTAACCTAACCTAATGAAGTTCCTAAATGTAGCCATAGCCGGACACTCTTCCAGCCAGGGGCTGTGCTCCCTGGACCCCCCTAAAAAATTATCCTAACCTAACCAAATGAAATTCCTAAATGTAGCCAAAGCCAAAGACTTATTCTAGCTGGCCCCCTGGACCCCCCTAAAAAAATATCCTACCCTAAGCTAATGAAATTCCTAAATGTTGCCAAAGCCAAACATTTATTCTAGCAGGGGGGAACAAGACTACGATAAAACACTCTGAGGATTTAGAATTTCGCCGTGGTGTGCTGATTTTCAAAGTGTAATGGTGAGCTTTGTGGAGTCAAGCGCCAACTTTACTTGATACCACCATCATGTAGGGTATGTAAAGTGTTCACAACCAGCAAATTAAACAGATCGGTAAGAAACAGCTCTTGCACATCTTTACGCAACAGACATATACTGTATTATGTTTTGATTCATTACCTTAATGAAAACCTCTTGTCCCTGGTCGTGATGCATTGCCGCCCAATTCTGGTTTATTACTATTTTCTTTAATTTACTTATTTTTCCCCAAACTGCAAGTATTTAGTTTGGTTGGTGAATCAATTCAATGGTTTACGGCTTACCAGTTTCCATCATTTGCTGCATCGGGGTGAGAAGCTCTTAGAGGTACTGCTGGTAATTGAGTAACAGGCGAAAATAACCAATACAGTGCTGAGCAAGGAGCACCCTTGAGCATATCCTTGGTGCTGAGTTAGGCTACATGCACATCCATTAGCATTCAAATCAAGAAACCTGCAAACCCTTCATACATGGAAGGTTTGGACATATGCCGGAGGACTCAAGCTAGGAGAAAACAAACAAACAAAACACACACAGGAAACACGGGGAAAACTGATAGAAAACACTAACAAAACCAAGGATAATCCTTGAACAAAACTGTACGTGCTTACCCAAGATGGCTGGCCATCACAAATACTACTCCGCTGCTTCTGCTTCAGTGACCGTGCAGGCTAGGTAAGGAAGTTTAATGAACTTTTTGGTTCATATCGTAACAAATTTATATACGTATTGAGATACTGATCAATTTAAATATAGGTATATGGTTAAATTTTATCATCTTTTTGCTGGATTTCAATTGACTCGATATTAAAATCTGACCGTGTTCAGTCGACCAGTTGGAAATGAAGCAGCAGCAGGTTTCACTTCTTAAATCGCCGTTTGGACCTTCTTATGTCTATTTATTCCTTCTCTACTGTTAAATTCATGATTTCCGAATTATTTATTCAACAAGTTCTACTGGTAATAAATCTTTGCAATTAAAGCGCAACTCTCATCAAGTTTCATCCATACATAATATCTATATAATTAGAAAGTTCTCTGATCAACACAGTAAGAAATCTAGAAATATATAACATTTCTCAATTTTTTTTCCTGTTGTTGGAACGTTATCCTGTTACAATAAGGGGATGGATGCTATTTCCTTGAAAGACTTTTTATCTACATGCACAGAGTGAAAACAAGGATAACACTCAGGAAGTTCGGTTTGAGAACAATATGCCTAGACTATCTGGAATAAGGAAACTAACAAATAACGACGGTGACAATGTAAAAAAAAAAAAAAAAAAAAAAAAGGGACGAGGTATGAAGATAACATTATGAAAGGATGTTATTACTGCTTGATCTTTCGTTTCCCTCATCGCTCACGAATTTTTTTTTTTTTTTTGTACTTCATAAATCTACGAAAAATATCGACTTTGTGATCAATGATGACCTGTTTGTAATCGCATCACTGAAGTCAGCGCAGAGACGCATTTAGAGAATGCTAAGAAAAAAAAAGTCACATACAAGATAATATTGGTCTAATTTTCTTGTGTGTAAAAACGTTCATTCTCTTTACATTAGGTAACTGACATCTGATATTATAATGATTACAATACCATGTTGGTGTAAATCGTGAGAAGACAAAGACGGCAGCATACAAAGTGTAATCAGGAGTGCAGGATGTGACGTCAGCGGAGACTGCACAAGTCGCAAGTCTTACTGGAATAATTCTGAGTACTCGCTTCTCCATAACTCGGGACGCAGCAGTGGGCCACTGTATTGACTATTACGCCTGTCGGTGCCTCGAGTGTGAGCAAAATGTTACCGTCTTCCCTGGTCCTCATTGGACTGGAGTTAGTGATTCCCACCCTCTCTCTTATTCCAGGTAATGTGTGTGTGTGTGTGTGTGTGTGTGTGTGTGTGTGTGTGTGTGTGTGTGTGTGTGTGTGTGTGTGTGTAATGATCTTCAAATAATAATGGCAAAATTTATTTCGAAGTTTTCTTTTCGTTTCATGTATTCAGGACTTTGGTTACGTCGGGTACAAAAGTGTTGAAAACTGAATTTGCTGCTTCCGAACATTTAACCATAGTGTATACAGAGCTAAGTGTCTTGCTTCTATTTACTAAAGGTTCAATTCATAGAAAAGAAGGAAACCAATAACTTGTACAAGTCTAACAGTGAAAAAATGGAAGAATGAAGATCTTGATCAAGATGAAGGTAATAGGAACGAGTAAAAAGTAAAAACTATTGTGGTCAAGGCTAGAGTGAGGTAAGCCATGCATTTGAAACATTTAGAATTTCATCACTTAAAAACATAAAAATCAAGAATGACATGCGATTCTCTTAGAGTTACTACAAATATGTATTTTCACCACGAGTGAGTTTGATTTTGCATGTGCAATAACATGTGCTATTGTTTGCTGATGTTTTTATACATTCGATAATAAGAGTAGACCAAACTAATGAAGATTATTATCTCCTTCACTAGTCTTGAACCATTAGGGCACATAATTTACACTTGTAATGATTATTGAGTTGTTACACACTACGTAACAACCAAAAACTGCATATCTCAGTTTTATTATTATTATTATTATTATTATTATTATTATTATTATTATTATTATTATTATATCATCATCATCATCATCATCATCATTATCATCATCATCATTCTCATTAATATTATTATTATCATTGTTGTTGTTGTTGTTGTTGTTGTTGTTGTTGTTGTTGTTGTTGTTGTTGTTGTTGCCTTTATTATTATTTAACCCTTTTCATATTTTTCAGATTGTCGAGTCTGTCCCTCCAGCACACTAACTATAGAGAACAAGCAGCTCACTACTACATTCTGGGGTTTCATTAATGGCAACGAAGCGCATTCTTTCCTAACACTCACTCTTTATGATCATGCCTTACCTTTGTTGCGCATTAAGTGCAACCACACCCACGTCACCATCCAACAGAGTGAATACAACGCGGAAAGCACAAGTCAACCAGTTGCATCGCCGGTGTGTTCAGTGTGGCGTCAGTTTCACTTCGTGGTGTACCACAGCAGCCTTCACATTACTGATGACCACAACAACACGTGGGTGAGCAGGAACATTCACAAGTCCGCCACTCACTTGGAGCTTGACATGGACCATCTCAATTCTTCCTGCACCACACGTGAGTGTTGCGCCTTAACGGGCGGCCCAGACGAGAGGGATTCTAATGTTACCAACTGATCAAAAATTAAACTAATAAATGAATGGACAGATAAAGAAATATATAAATGAATAAAAACAAGATAGATGAATAATGAGTAAAGAAAGTTGGAAAAAAATGGGAATGTAAAGAAAGAACACATTCGCATGTGATGCCAAATTAGAACAAAGGAATTTAAAGGAACTGAATTTCGTCTTTGAAAGAATGAAGTAAAATCTTTCTATGCTCGGAAAAAAAAAAAAAAAACAAGGGAACAACTACTTCCAAACTTAAACATCAGTTCTTGACAATATTCATAACTAATGTAATGAGCTGATATGATGAAAAGTCTTCACTGGAGTGGAGCAACATTTAAGATAGTAAGAGACATGTTCTGATAAGTTACGAGGATGAAATAGAAGGACTAGATTGATGATAGCTACTCAAACTGCTTATAGTGAAATCCTCAGGCAAGAGAAGTGGATTTTAGAAGCGGGACATGCCAGAAGGGACAGATTGGAGAAACCTGTAACTCAATAAAAGGAAAACCGATTTTCGGTCAAAGGTAATGACAATTTGCAGAAAAAAACAGTATTAAAAGAAAAGTAAAGAAGTGTTTCATGTTAAAGAGGAGTAAACATAACTCGTCGATGCACATACACATCAATTCTTATTTATGTCAAACTCATCTTCATTCGTCACCATTTACACAGCGACCCCCATGTGGGAGGTGGGAGCTAACATCCACGACATTGTTGCGCCACGCTGCCAGGACGCCCTCCACTTCACACTCCAAGCTACCAACAACGTCACACCGCAACTGACAGTCGGAAACGCGAGTCTTTCTTTGCAAAAGCTTTCTCTGTCTCAGCCTCGCTTGAGCCTCACTGTGAGGGGTACTCCCGGAGCTACGCCTCGCGTGGTGAGTTGCGGCAAGATATGAGTACATTTTTACTCAAGTTTTCTTTTCCTCTTTCTCTCTGCTCTCCCTAAGACTAATGTACTCTCGCCACCACAGCTGGTAGCAGTTGCATGGGCGATGACTGTAGAGGTGGGTTGCACCGTCCAAACTTTGTCCATGTCAAGTGAAAAAGGGACCAGCTTCACCCTTACGCAACACATCCACCTTCAGGAGTGTCCACCCAAGACCGAGAAGGCACGGCAAGGTACGATTTCGTGTTCAAATATTTTGTAGTTGATTCATGATTACAATAATTACTATTACTTGTTTCCTACCTCAAGATTTATAATTCTTTACTGCAAGTTCTTTTCGTAAGGATTGCGCTTTTCTTATTTAAAATTGCTAGATTTATGTTCAGCAATATGTAGTTTGTTATATTTAAAGAAGGCGCAAGCGGCCTGGTATGAGGTAGAAGAGCAGTGATCAGGACAACTGTGTCATATTGAATCTAAATAAAGGAATAAGGAAAAACAAAACAAAATTATATGGTAGAAAGAATCAGTGACATTTCTGAAGACAGAATAGCTATCTGGATATATTATCTAGTGTTCGTAAATTATTATAAGCTAAAGACTTAACAATGTCTTTAGGTAAGTTTTTCCAATACTTACAGGAGATGAACTTCAGGACTGTGCTCAGATCTACCGTCTCTCCATTTTCCTGGCTACGGTGCTCGTCATGCTATTGATCATACTGTGCGTCTCCTGTTTCCTCCATCTGAAGGCAAGACAAATCATGTTACATCGCGAACAAACACCACGTCTACGAGTATGTGTAACATGACCAAATGTTCTACTTCAATCTTTGACAAGACTGCAGATACTGATCACATTATGGTCCGAAACTATACACTGACTACTCTTCATCTCTCGGCCTGACTCTTTGTTCTTCACACAGACACAACGGAAAGGAATGGAAAAGCAACACCAAGTAACAGTGAGTATAGCAAACCCACAGAGGCAATCAACTCTGTACCTGGAGCCGCGCCCCACTCCAGGCGGTCTTTACCCGACACACATTAAACCACACCCATGGACGCCTCCTCCTACACACATCAACGAGAACAGCGACAATTTTTCAATTGACAATTACGATGATTTTGAATTTGATATTGACAATGAATAATAGATTAAAGGCCAACAGTTTTCTTCACTATAAGACAATTCTTATTTCTCTTTGAGATCATGGTTCATGTAAATATGTAAAATTTCATCCATTTGTCGAGTTCATTTCATGTGAACATGTATTTTATAAGCCTGAAATATATTTCATATTCGTCATTCAGTTACCGAAGTTGAAAATAATTTTAGCACATTTTCTTGGGAAGCGCTGCATCTGTTATTTGAAAAAATCCTAATTTTCTTTCTATCAGTTGTCCCAAGGCTCCTAAAATAGAAATGTGTCCTGGGAGAATTTAGTTACTGTTCACTAGATCATGTAAGCCTGTACATTTCATTACTAAACGTCTTTCTGCAATCTCATTCTAGCAACGTCTTGGTTCTCCACACAAAGTCTGCTTTGTGAGGTGCACGTCTAGTCCATTCTTGTTATGACACATGAATATCTTTTCTTCCTAGTTTAATCTGTGGTCTTTACTCTTACATTTATTTCTATATCTTTTGAAATAATCTCTAATAATATTTCTTTGTTACTTTTAATGCATTCTTTACTTATTTTCATATTAAACATGATTGAGGAAGGTTTTAAATCTTAAGTGCTGTGAGCAGGAACCTCTCAGGACGTTAGTGTTCTAAGCTCATCAGTTTCTTCGAGAATGTTGAGATCAATGTTCCATGATGTTCCTGGTTATGGTTGATTTGCACTTTTGAAAGATATCCTTATTTTCCTTTTGTCTGGAGATTCCATAATTTAGCTGTCTTGCCGAAACATGAAATAAAACATATGCATATGTGTATGATTCTATTTTCCAATCATTTTGATTTCTTGTTGAGTAGTTTATAATTCTAAGATGATTAACAATAGCTGTACAGCAATGCTCGTCGAAAGATAAATAAGCCCAAAAACGATATGAATATGTCATGACGCACCTTTGAAAATGTTCGAAATATTTCTCGAGGAAGAGATGACTTTGAATAATCCTCCCTTTGGTACTGCAGTGCTGCCTCATATATGGGTGGGCCTATATATGAAAAGCACCTCTGTTATCCGATCTCTTTCGCTATTAGTTTCTTTCTTTTCTTTTTTCAAAGCAGTCCATTTACTTGCTATTCGTCTCATTATTATTATTATCATTATTATTATTATTGTTATTGTTATTGTTAATATTATTATTATTATTATTATTATTATTATTATTATTATTATTATTATTATTATCATTATTATTATTATTATTATTATTATTATTATTATTATTATTATTATTATTGTTGTTAATAATAATAATAATAATAATAATAATAATAATAATAATAATA
>CM035192.1:14894489-14899489 GCA_020233015.1 Callinectes sapidus
CACTTACTGCTCTTAATTTGAATTAGATTGTAATAACTTATAAAATGTTGGTAATACAAGTCAAACCTTATTCTATTTTTCTATTCATTTAAATTTTGTCATGAGTAGATGAATTTATAAGTTTTATACTTGTATATATTTTAAAATTTTGTCCAAGTTTTGGTGCCTCTAGTGTACAGTTTGAGCCCAAGGTAATCTATCGTCACCTGTCGCGAGGAGGTGCGTGATTCACCCACTCACCTGTGCTTTGGGGTGTAATACTGGCTTTACTGCGTGATCGTAGCTTTTTAATCCATCCTCCACCGAACTCTGTTTTCAAGTCTGCTAGATGGGAATCTTCAGTCCGACCTTCAGTCCGCATGTAGTCCATTGCTTTCTCTGAGCACAGGTTACCTGCAAAACGGAGGCGAGTTTCAGCTAATGCAGCATAAGGAATTCTAAGTAAGACCTACATTACCTTGACAAATGAGGCAAGCCTGCTCATCCTCAGACTCATATATATGATGTTTGCAGGAAATGGTTCATTAATTTGGAAAATTTATTGAGATACTAATATTGTCAAATTTTCCAAGACTTTTTTGCCTTGATTTATTCGTTACACATCTTTTCTAATGCTTTTTCTTGCATCATCAACATTATAATGAGTGAAAATTAATATGCACTTTTTCAATTTGAGTAGCTAATGATTTACACGGTAACACTAATCTTTTCATATAGATGAGATATCCGTATAACTTACATTTGAATTTGAAAATGGCGATGATGTAAACAATGAACTTGACGAGAAGGTTGAGTGGTGACGGAGTGCCGGATGTGCGGCTCATGTTGCGAATCAACTTGGCGAGTCCAAACTTCCATTCCGTGTCGCTCTTGGCCTGAATCCTCTGGTAGGTGTCAGACATCATAGCAATCAGCAGGTTGATGAGCACCACCACCGTCACCATCTGGTAGATTCCGAACACAATCTGGGGGAGAAGAGCAGCAGGATTGTAATCAGGAATGAGCTGGAGCGGAGTTAACCCCTTCAGTACTATTTTCATATTCATTCTGGCTACTATTGGCTGATTTTATGCAGCTTCAGAAACTCGCATTGGGATTAGAATAGCACAGACTCTGGCCACTAATCTTCAGACCTACATAGACCCTTTCTAATGTCAATAAAATCATCTAATCATACCCCAAACTCATGGTAAAAGTACTGAAAGTACTGCAGGGCTTAAGCTACATGACTATACGGTAAATGATAAAATGAAGATGGAAGCGAATGATATCAAATTGATAAAAAGTGTGTGTGTGTGTGTGTGTGTGTGTGTGTGTGTGTGTGTGTGTGTGTGTGTGTGTGTGTGTGTGTGTGTGTGTGTGTGTTTCTATTTATTTATTTCATCACTTTTTTATATAGGATGGGCATCACTTAAAGGCAATAGAAATTCTATTAAAAAGGTGCTAGCCAAAAGCGCCATCCCAAAACCAAAGGATAAATGTCTTGAAACCTCTCTCTCTTTTGAAAGAACTTTGATAGGAAGTGGAAATACAGGAGCAGTACAGAGAGTTCCAGAGTTTACCAGAAAAAGAGATGAATGATTAGGGATACTGGTTGACTCTTGCATTACAGCTGTGGACAGAATAGAGATGAGGGAATGAAGAAAATTTAAAGTAGGCATTATCACATTATGGATGGATCTGGTGTGTTTTTAACCATCCCTAGTGAAGACAAGGAGTTGAAAAAGGAATATAATGTAGCACCTCCGCCTTTCGCCAGTATGCTATATGTTCATGAGCATACGTACCTTCATGAGAGTCTGACTCCAAACAGGGTGGCTATAAAAGGGCGGCATGTAGTCAGGTTCCACCAAACCAAACAGGGAGAAGAACAACATCTCGCCAGCTTGTAAAGGATTCTGCACTGGTGCCTCTGTAGGGAAGAGCAAAAAGACAAACAATTAGTTGTGGTAATGTAGTGAGCACTGTCAATCCTAAGGAGCAAATGAATACGTAGCTTCTATCCTACTATCTATTTCCCTAAGTGAAATGATCATTACATCACAGAATGTATGTGAAGCACAACACAGGCACTGTATATGTTTAGAGTCACGTCATCCCGTACTCATTTTCAATCATTTGCATAACACATCCCACCACACTACACACCACAACCACATGCTTCACAGAAATACAATACATTCTAGACACAGTCGCGTCACTCTCTGTACTCACCTGCGGGCGGGTAACCTGTGGTCTCGCCATCTATAGTGTAATTAAATTCAGAGTAGATGGGTCGAAGCGGGTTGTAAATGGCGGCCACGTACATTGAGAAGCCGAACACAAAGATCATAAGGATGACGAGGAAGCGACCCAAGTCCACCATTAGCTTGCCAATGATGACAGCCCAGGGACCGAAAAGATGATGAAATGACAAGAAATCCAAGAGCTGTACTGAAGCCAACAGGAGAGCGATGGCCAGCAGGTTGTTTCTGGAATGTAAGATGAGACGTGAGAAGAGTAGAAGCAGAATTCTACCCTGATATTATACACGAATATATTGATGTTGTATAGACTATAGATTAATATCAATGTTCATTTTGAAATACTGAACAGGCTCTTGGACAGTTCACAGTATCATTGCTGATTGGAAATACGGACCCTAAAAGTGTGAGAATTTCGTCAAGGAAGATGGTCTTATAGCTTGACTGGAAATATTGATATTAAAGATAAAAATAATGGGACTGTGAAATGAATATAAATAAATAAAAATAAAAAGATAAAAAATAAATAAATAAGATAAACACATGGAAAACGTGAATCGAAACCTTGGATGGAAAATCTGAGACATAATGAAGTAATTGAATACTTAAGATAACATATCACGTGGCAGACACTTCATGCAATGGATGTGGCAAGCAATGCACACTAATCCTAATTAAGCAACGTTTCGGTTGCGTCGAGAGTCTCAGTGCTACTGTGAGGGATGTTTGGTTTGTTGAGAAATCGTCAGCAAAAATAAGCCTGTTATTCAGCTACTGGCAGGATATCAACACTATGCATAGACAATGGGTGTGCAAAGATTCCCGATTTTCTCAAAGAGAGATTCGACAAAAAATACTCTTCTGAATAGCATAAAAAAGTAAAAATTAAGATGACAGGCCGCTATGAATAAGACCAAATGTGGCACATTACATAAACTAGTAATGAAGAATAAGTATACATAGCCCTTGTACATATATCAATAGTTTTTACACCATTCCTTATCACCAACTAATCCAATTCAATATATTTTCTCCTTTGTATATTTCATGACCTGCATTCAAGACCTCACCTGATGTACAGCATCTCACACAGGAGTTCCTTGTTGCCCAGATAGAAGATGCCCACAAGATGCACGAGAACTCCGAGGCCACTGAAAACCAGAACGAACACCTTGATCCATCCCAGACCGGCAATGTCCCCGGGATTAGTGAGCTCCATCACAAGGTTCCCGCTGAGCCAGAGCAATAGCAGCCACTCGTACCTGCGTGGTCAAGGTGTGCAGGTAAGCAACTGATAAATAAGGGCTGAAAAAATAGTAAAAAGGTTGTAAAATGTAAGGGCAGGTAATAAGTAAATTGCCAAGTATATTAGAAATCATCACTTAGATATGTCAACGAAAAAAAAGTATTACACATTCAGCGCGAAACCATTCATTACCATGACGTATTCTCATATCAATTTTCGTTACTATTGGGTGGTTTTGTATAACTTCAGAAACTTATGCAGGAATTAAAACGGTGGAGACTGGCCATTAATCTTCTGACCTCTATCAATAAAATCGTCTAATCATACCTAAAACTTATGGTAAAAGTGGGTACCAGTATTAAGGGAGTTATCAACAGGCTGCTTAAGGTGGTATCTGTGCGTGTGTTTAGTTGAGCTGCACCTGCATGAATCAAGTGAGCGATGCTCGTAAGTGAAGCAGTAGGATTTGAACTGCCACAGGAAGGCTTCATGAAACACGGGCGAATCGTTAATCAAACACGCTTACCAACCTTGCTGAGATCCTGAGGTTGTTCAGCGGGAAAGAATAACGGTACATTTCTTAGTATGCAGTGTGGTGGAGTCTTACCAGTTGGGGAAGAGTCCAACGTTCTCCCAGATGGGTCGTAATGGCATCACTACCGTCATGATCATCAGAATCAACATGTACACGTGGGACACCAGATAGGCAATGAACTTGACCAGCGGCACTTCATTGTACATGTGACCCAGAGGCATACTGGAAGAACAATGGAAGGATGAGGTCAAAGGATGCTATTGTCATGTTAAGCATTTGTAGCTGTAAGAGTGAGTGGGTGATATGGAATGGATTAAATTATCAGTAGCTGCAGGAGTAACGGAAACAGGAAATAGTTATTAAGTACATATGACTGTAAGAAATTAATACAAATAAGATGGACAATTTCAATTAAATTTATAATTTTCTATCAGCTATTTACAAACCAACCCTTGATGCATATCAGTGGTGTATCCAAACACCGTAATTTTTCATTGCCTTTAAAGCACTTTCTGAAATGTAGTTACATATCTATTAACGTCATTATCTCATCGTTTAATGCAATCATGAACAGATAAAGGACTGCTATACTGGAGGTGTCTGTTGGTTTACTGACGTCACAACATTGTGCAAACGCTTCTTCTCCCTCTCCTGCAGACAGTAAAAGAGTCAAACTCATGTTTACTATGTAAACTCGAGTCCATAAAACACCAACTTTGATAACGTCAGACGTTTGACAGACATATCATAAACTTTGGAAATTAATGGGAAAAACTAAGACATATTAGATGGGATATTGTTAAACCTAATGAGGTGTGCACTCCTATGGTGCAGTGAAGCTGTGGACATGGCTGTAGACACGTGGCCTCGTCGTTTATCTACATCTTTTTGCCTGTGGTGGATGATATATTTTGACCAGGGACGCAGGACCACTATTATATCCAGGTTTCCACATTTTACCTTCCCCAGGCATTTA
>CM035192.1:14906989-14921258 GCA_020233015.1 Callinectes sapidus
CGTCCTGGTGACAGGGACCATTGTAAGCCAAGTGATAATCAAATTATGAAACGTAAAAATTGTGGCATAGCTACTATCTATGCATATTTGAAGGTATGCAGAATCTAGCACACACACACACACACACACACACACACACACACACACACACACACACACATTATAATTATTATTATGATTATTACACATACACACACACACACACACACACACACACACACACACACACACACACACACTGGCATGTTGTTCACGCTATACCGCCAGATATTTTAAAGAGACACATTGTGATGACGAGCATAATTAGGAAACTACATATTCATAACCGAGCAGAATTTGGCATTCAGTGCGCTTTTCCCTTGTTACTGATCTGTCATTAATGTGAATACATAAAGAGTATGTTTAAGAGCTACAGTGTTAAGAGTTTGTATGTGGATAGATAACACTTCTATTTCATATCACATAACCAAGCATTGTATAACAAACTATCATTGTACCCTGTTAATGCATTCTGTATATTACAACGAATGAGATAATAGTTATAGGATGTTCTTAGCACGGCACAGGTCTCATGACACAAAGCCAGTAGCGTGGAGTTCCAGCCTTGCCTTGTCAGCTGTAGTGACCAGCTCCGGGGAGGTCTTGAGGAAGAGCTTCACCACCTCGGAGTTATTGCGCATGGCAGCTACGTGGACCGCTTTCTGACCCGCATCGTTAGTGGCATTAGTGTCGGCGCCCAGCTGGAGGAGTGTATCACACACCTCCAGCTGCCCTGCCTCGGCCGCCAGATGCAAGGGAGTTTGCTTTTTCTGTGGAGAGACCATACTGTTAATACTACGTAGACAGTACTGGGATATTTCTTTGATGTGATAAAAGCTGGATCACCAGCGACTGATAATGCAGCGGGGCCAGTAACGCACCAAGGTAAGGGCGTCCTTCTGCGAGTGGTGCTGCGTGATGAGTGACCGCACCAAGTCATTGTAGCCCTTCATGGCAGCCAGATGCAATGCTGTCAGCCCCGACATGGTCCTTGCATTGATAAAAGCCTTGTGGGTCAGTAGAGCATTACAAACCTGAAAGAGGAAGGGGAGTGAAGCATGAGATCAGTTCTAGAGACTAAAGACATGGTAAATGACTTGAGGCTATATTCTTTTGAACTTTAAGGAGACTGGCAAATTAATGGGCTTTCATTTTCATTGTTCTTTTGCCCCTGGCCAAGTTTTCTCTCTTACATAAAAAAACCCTTGCCACCTGTTATGGTAGAGAGACATGCACAGGTCAAGTGGAGCATAGCTTACCAGTTTGTAGCCGTGTTCAGCAGCAAGGTGGAGCGCAGCTTTACCCTCGCTGTCAAACACGTCGACTCTGGCGTGGTGGTCAAGCAGCGTGGATACGATACCTTCGTGACCGTTCTCTGCAGCATTCAGCAGCGGCGACCACCCTCGCGAAGACTGCATGTTGACCAGCTTTTGGATCTGAGGTGGACGAAGACAAGGAATCAGTAAACTTGCAGTGATTGTGGGACAGAAAAAACTCCTAAAAAAATGAATATGAGAGATGAGGAACGTAACAGAAGAAGAAGAAGAAGAAGAAGAAGAAGAAGAAGAAGAAGAAGAAGAAGAAGAAGAAGAAGAAGAAGAAGAAGAAGAAGAAGAAGAAGAAGAAGAAGAAGAAGAAATAATAATAATATAAGATAAATAGTATGATATGAAATAACAAGAAAAAAAGGAGGAGGAGGAGGAGGAGGAGGAGGAGGAGGAGGAGGAGGAGGAGGAGGAGGAGGAGGAGGAATACAAGACTGCTCTGTTCATAACACTGATGTAGTACGCCACCACACACCTTATCTGGCGGCGTAAACCTCAGCATTTCGTCCAGCACCGACTCGTTGCCTGAGGTCGCCACGTAATGGATGGGTGTCTCCGAGGTCTGAGGGAGAAAGTTGCACAGATGTAGGGATTCTGATCCGTTTTACCCTCAAGCATTTCATTTTTAGCATATTGAAGAAAAATATGTTTATGCCAAGTGTGTGTGTGTGTGTGTGTGTGTGTGTGTGTGTGTGTGTGTGTGTGTGTGTGTGTGTGTGTGTGCGTGCGTGCGTGTGTGTGTGTGTGTGTGTGTGTGTGTGTGTGTTTGTTTCTGAGGATCTTCCAAATACCTTAGCCGTTGCCACCATCAGCTGTGCCCCGTTAGTCAGCAAGATGTGGGCCATTTCCCTGTCGTCCCCTGCCTTGTAGTTGGCGTTCTGCTTGTTCACCCGAGCAGCGTAATGTAACGCTGTCTCTCCCGCGTGATTCTGTAAACAACAACATGAAGCTTAGAACATTCAAATATCGTGAAATAATTGTCACTGGAAACACATGTAATAATAAGGAAAATGAAAATAACGAGTAAAGAATGTATTTATAATTCACTTTGCCTCTATGAATCTGCCAACATCAGAAACCTTGACCCCTTCAGTACTGAAACACGTTTTTACCAAGAGTTTAGGTGTTATTGGACGATTTTATTGACATCAGGAAGGGTCTATGGAGGTCAAAAGATTAATGGCCAGTCTGTACTATTCTAATCTCCACACGAGTCTCTGAAGATTAAAAAATCGACAAATAATAAGCAGAATGATATGAAAGTACGTCCCAGTACCGAAGGGGTTAAGTACAACATATGATTCGTTACATGGCCGCCTTACCTTGGCATTGACGAGCTTCTCTACAGCTTCTCTCCCACTTTTTTTGGTGACGTGATCCAGGAGCATCTTGGCGGCCTCTACACGACAAGACAGACATGCCAGGTGCAGCGGAGACTCCCCCGTCTGTTCACAGCCAAGGAAAAAATACATGGAATTAATGGACAGGTAATTTACGTACAACATGAAAACCAAGCCATCATAATAAGCATCAACACAAAGCAAGGTAATGGTTCACGTAAAGGCGTCTCCTCAAGTGTTCATTGCCTTGCCCTCCCCTCATACCTTAGACTGTAGCAGCGGCTTAGCGTTGTCGTCCTCCAGGAGCAGTTTGAGGGTCTTGAGGTTGCCGTGGTGGGCCGCCAAGTGAAGCGGTGTCTGGCCGTCGTCTTTGGGCAGGTTAGCGTCAGCGCCGGACTTGAGTAGCATCTCGGCGCACTTTTCGCCATCTTTGACCCTCGCGGCAAGATGAAGCGCCGACTCCCGTGCTGATCCACCTGCACAGCGTGAGGCACCATGAGAAGTATCTTACACACACACCCACACCCACACCCACACACACACATACACACACACACACACACACACACACACACACACACACACACACACATGCACACCCACACCCACACATCCACCCACCCACTCACCCACCCACACACACACACACACCTTTTTTTCACATAATATTTTTGTCTGCTGTATAAAAGAAGAGTTATAGTAGGTAAGACTCACGTACCCTGCATGGTGAGGTTTGCGCCATGCCCTAGCAAGGCTTCCACCATGGCCGGCTTGCCAGACTTCACCGCGATATGCAGGGCTGAGAACCCGTCCTGTGTGACAACAGTGCCTTCTTTATCATGCACAACAATATATTGATAGACAATTTACTCAGAGCTATAAACACAAAATGAACAACAGAGCCTCAGTGTCTCACATTGGTGGTGACGTCCACGTGTTCACCCTTATGAAGGATGGCGTTCACCACTCCAACGTGGCCTCGCTGGGACGCCGTGTGGATGCACCGCGCACCACTCTTGTTTGGCATGTGAAGCGGCACACCTAAAGAAGATGCATCACGGTACAGGACGGAGCCACACTTATTAACTTATGCAGTGTGTTCAGGCAAAAATAAGGATACGATGATGTCATCACACTGCCTCTAAACAACCAAATGGTCTTATATAATCAGTGGTGACATTTCCCCTGCCTCACCTTTCCTGAGGAAGGCCATGACGGTGTCGGGGTGGCCGTGCAAAGAGGCGATGTGTACCAGCGTTGAACCGTCCTTGGTGCGATCCATCACTGACGCCTTGAACTTCTCAGCGAGGAGGTCCACCACGGGCGTGAATCCATTTTCAGCCGCCACGTGCAGGGGAGTGCGATCTAGTAAGGGCAGGAACAGGCGGAAAGGGTGAAGGGGGCGGGGTCGCGTTAGTGGGAGGGGGCGGGGCACTGTTAGTGGGTGAGGAAGGGCAGGTAAGGAAACACAACTTTCACTGCTATAAGAAGAGTGTCACCATGTCATTATAATGAAAAGATAGCTCTGGCAAGAAGATGCAGTCTCTCCTTTATGATGCCTTTCCCCACTCATGCCACTGAAGCAGAATGCAGAAAAGAATGTAAGCATAGACGATATAATATAAACTGGATTTGTCCTAACACTGTCCCTGTATACAACACGGTAGCTCCCCTCGCCTCGCCATCACATAAATTTCACCCTTTCATGAGAAAAAAAGAAGTACAAGCTTGAAAAAAAGCACATGAACTTACCAAACTTGTCGGTGATGTTGGGGTTGGCGTGCACAGAGTAGAAATATTTGACAGTAGCCTCGTCACCTTCCTCGGCGGCGATATGAAGCGGCGTCTGTCCTGCGGCCTAGAGAAAGGAGGGAAGGCTGGTGAGCTGCGGTAACGGTGGGGTTGGGAGCAGCGAGGGCGAGGAGATATGGCAGCGTGGTATAAGGCCGGAAATGTTGCGGATACGACCTCTGATATTGAGAGCCATAGAAACACAAGGGAGGCAAAACATATATATAGCGAAATGCAATGTGACGGAATCTGAATAAATCTGCATAAAACCTACATTCATATTTTTCCTTTTGGGGTGATCAAGGCAAACATGATCTAGATAACAGGAGGGGTAGAAAACAGGGCACGAGAGGGGAAAGTGAGGGAGTGATATGGGGCAAAGGCACGAAGGAGGGGCGTGAGGGAAGGGAATAAGAGCGCTGCGTTTGTGAATTAGAGGCATGAGGGGAGGAACACGAGGAAGGGTGGCGGGCGTGGGGTGTCTTATCGGGATGATACAATTTCTTTTATCTATTTCTTCCCATCCATTAAATTTCAGACATCTGACCAAGACGAAAGAAAGGGGAATACCTCGGCCGTCCAAGGAAGACTGGTTGCCATGATAGATCAGTCTGGCCGGGAACTTCTTAACGATAATACAGCGAAATCAAACAAGATCAAAGGGAACCATAACTTGAAGGAACTGAGACAAGAAAATCAGTATTAATGGAAATGAAATACCGTAATGGGAAGGCTGCTCGTGTGTTGCTTCTCTTCCCATTTCTGTCATTTCCTTTCCCTTCTCTTCCCTTCCCTTCCCCAAGCGAAAGTCTGCTCCCCTGCTCCGGGTGTGCGGCGTAAGGGAAGATATACGTAAAAGGGCCAGTGGAAGGCAAAGAGAGGGGAAGAGAGGGGAGACCAGACCATGGGAACAACTGAGAACTCATACACAAATCGTTCACAGTTTATCTCGCACTACTCCAGCGTAAAATTACCATAAACAACATGTACCCGGAGGAGCAGATAGCACACGAGACGGCGCAAACTTATCCCACCTCTCCCCCATTCCCCCAACCCAGCGCCAGCCCACCCCCTGGCAACTCCCCGTCCCCCTGGCTGCTTGGGTGGAGGGAGAGGAGAGGAGAGACGGCTCCCCACGGTAAACATGCACATCAGGATGCCTAAAAGATGAGACTTGATACAACGATGGTGTTTTTTAAGTCTCAAACTTCATGTTGTGTGGTCGCTACCAAGTATATTACGTTTCCGCACACACACACACACACACACACACACACACACACACACACACACACACACACACACACACACACACACACACACAGAATGGAATCAGTTTAACCTCTTCAGTACTGGGACACATTTTTATCATGAGTTTTGGACATGGTTAGACGATTTTATTAACATTAGGAAGGGTCTATGGAGCACTTTATTAACTCCTTCAGTATTGGGACGAAATTTCATATTTATTTTGCTTATTATTTGTCGATTTCATACAGATGCAGACACTCATGTGATAATACAGCCAGACCTTCATAGACCCTTTCTAATGTCAATGGAATCATCTAATAACACCCCAAACTCGTGTTAAAGATGTGTTCCAGATTGAAGAGGTTAATGTAATAATGCCGGTCAGATATCACTCCAGTAGCAAGTGTAATGGCATGATGTTAAAGCCACAGGGAGAATGGAGGGGAGACAATGTGCAGAGTACCCAGACACCGCTGTGGCAGGGAAGGAGGAGGAAACTCTGCACCTGCATGTACTGCTACAACTTAGTTTTCTCTCACGCACACGGTAACGGGAGGAGGGGGAGAAAGTTCATAAGTAACTTCAATTCTTACTCTCGGAAGGACATGCAGTTTTAGAGAGAGGAGTGCAAGGCGGGATGGGGGAGAGGACCTCGCTTAGTGTTATGACGTTGTATAATTACTCTTCTGAATCATTGTTAGGAAAGAATGTGGCTTTTACTATTTACGTTGCTTTCATTATCACTAGACATACAAAGCCCATAATGATGATGATGATGATGATGATGATGATGATGATGATGATAATAACAATAATAATAATAATAATAATAATAATAATAATAATAATAATAATAATAATAATAATAATAATAATAATAATAATAATAATATTAATAATAATGATAATAATAATAATAATAATAATAGTAATAATAAAATTAAAGATAATGATAACAACTCGTTAATACAACAACAATTATTACTAATACTACTTTCACTACCATGATATTATTATTGGTGACTCACATTTTGGGTGTCCGTGCTGGCCCCGGCGTCCACAAGAATTTTTACCATGTCCGTGTCCTTTTTCCTGCAGGCGACGTGAAGCACAGTGTCCCTGGTGTGTCCCCTCACAGACTTCACCTGCTCCGCGCCGTGATGGAAGACCAGTTCCCGCACCAGCCCCTGGTGACTAGCGTCCACAGCCAGGAACAGCGGGATGTCGCCGCGCTGTATAGGGAAGCGCAACAAGGAGGAATCAGACATAGATACTTAGAAGAACTGATAGACATTCATTCAAACACAAACAGATTTTTTTTTTCTATGGTGTTAACAAAGATCAATTTGCTGTGTCTTACATATTTGTAAATAGGAAAAAAAACCCTCTAAAGATAAATTGTGTGTATATAATATATATATATATATATATATATATATATATATATATATATATATATATATATATATATATATATATATAAATATAAAAAAAAACAAGTAAAACACTGACCATTTACGCAGCACACATCATACATAACACGCACAAAACACACACACACACACACACACACACACACACACACACACACACACACACACACACACACACACACACATTATGTATGGTTGAAAGTGTTAGGGAAAACTACCATGTCGTGATAAAAAAAAATCCTGTGCTATATTTTAAAGCGAAAAATAACTACGTCCCGAGGGTCAGGTGACGACACTGGGCTGGATGGAATGGCGAGGACATGGCACTGTGGCTCTCTGGTATTTAGCGGCACCCTCGCAGCCTGACAAGGTGAGTGATGCATGAGGGCAGGTATTCCCAGGGGAGTGCTGCACCGTGGCCTCTGATTACTGCCAGCGTCAAGTGGAGTGCGGCGGAGGTGGCGAGACGGAAAAAAAGGACAGAAGCAAAAGCAGGAGGGAGGAGAGAGACAACATACTTATAAGGAAGGAAGTATGATACCTGAAGAAAGATGGGCGGAAAGAAGAAAGACTAATGGGGGAAAAAAGAAGTAGAAAGATCAGGATCATTGCGAAAGACAGGTGAAAGCGATAAGCGGAAAAAAGAAGGAGGAAGAGGAGTAGGGTGTGAAAGGGGAAGACACTGCCAAATTACTGAAGCAAAAGTAATAAAACGACCTTGTCTCAGGCCTGCAGAAGGGAGAGAAGCAAGAACTGAAAAAAATATATACAAATACACACACACGCGCGATCGAGCAGAGAGAGAGAGAGAGAGAGAGAGAGAGAGAGAGAGAGAGAGAGAGAGAGAGAGAGAGAGAGAGAGAGAGAGAGATAGAGAGATAGAGAGAGAGATAGAGAGAGAGAGAGAGAGAGAGAGAGAGAGAGAGAGAGAGAGAGAGAGAGAGAGAGAGAGAGACTACCTCACAACAAACACAAGCATCATCACTGTATAACGTTTTCACCCCAGACAAGGAAACTAATACACATTTCGAAGCAGGTGATCAATACACTTCAACTCCATGGAGAGAGAGACTCTGGAACTCTGAACCATTTGCCCACCAAGGCCACACTCAACATAGAACAAACCAATGTAGGTCATATCTCCCTTACACAGCATATGACCTAACTATTTCTGGGTCAGGCACACCATGCAGTGATCAAGGGGCGCCCCGGTGAGTGACGCAACACTTCAGGTGGGTGGCTCTTGTAATGAGACACTTGGTGGGCAGACTCATTCATCAGAGCGCCAGGCATGTCAGTACTTGGCGTGTTGCGGACTTTTGGCTGACTCTTGAGGCTCCCTAGAGGTTTTAGTGGCCTCGACCTGCGCCACTGAAGTATGCAGAATTGTAGGTGTATGAAACGTGAACGCTATGTTCTTTTTTTGGTCTTTCTGTCCGGTATTTGGATGGGAATAGCTAAATATAACCTTTGTATGGAGTCTTTTCTTATCTTCTTTTCCGATTACATTCCTGTGACTTCAAGACAATAGAGAAAGAATGAATAAAAAAATGGGGAAGTAAAGATTAACTGTATATACATATAACTTAAAAACTCACACCAATCTCTCAAAGTCACTTTCACCGTCGTTACATAGTTACTGAAATAAGAAATGCCAACCCTTCCTTCCTCTTTACTCTTCTGTACGCGTATCTCGTCTGCGAGTATGGATTTACTGCCAGAATTCTTCTTCCTTCCAATCTTTCTTTACCTTTATCTGAACTCCCCCTCTCCACACTTTGTTCCTCAACTCCATCTCCCTCCATTCCTTTCATATCTCCACCTTTCTCGTTCCCTCGTAACCTCCTGCCTATACTGTGCTATCTTTCTCTAGCTTTGCACTCTTCCTTCTCCTCTTTCCTTCCTTCCTCTTCGCTTTACTCTATCCAAACTCTTTGCTCCAGTCGTTTTCCAGACCTGTTGGCGTGCTGTCGTGTACCTGGAGGCGCCGCTAGTACGTGCCCACTCCAAGAGCCCGGCAGGAGGGTGGTGGGGGGGTGTGGGGGTAATTTACCTTCATCATATGTAGGTCGGGGAGTGGTCAGGGTCACGAGGACTTCAAGTGTGGTAGCGTGAGAGTGAATATTGCCCTAATTACATCAACTACTTCTGTTCAGAGAGAGAGAGAGAGAGAGAGAGAGAGAGAGAGAGAGAGAGAGAGAGAGAGAGAGAGAGAGAGAGAGAGAGAGAGAGAGAGAGCGCGAGAGAGAGAGAGAGAGAGAGAGAGGGAGAGAGAGAGAGAGAGAGAGAGAGAGAGAGAGAGAGAGAGAGAGAGAGAGAGAGAGAGAGAGAGTGGGAACCTGTAGTCACGTTGTACCTGTCGAAAGCAATGTCTGTGTCGTGTTCGTGTTTGTCTGTCTCCTTATCTACAGGTTAAGTCTGGAACTCTTGCTTTTCCTCGCCTCTCATCAGCTCAGCCTTCGGACCATTATAACTATTGGTGTGTCTGGTCTAAATGCGCATTCAGTTATATCATTTAAATATCTATCAATGCTTTCCCAGTACAGAACAAAAAATCATTTACAATCTTCTCTATAACATTTTTAAGGACTGGTACCTCAGTGGACCTTATTTACCGCCTTTTCCTGCTCTGCCAGACTCCCTTCTTACATAATTTAAAAAAAATCCTGCTCTTTCTCTTCCTTCGCAGTGGCTTGGTGGTGTAAAAGAACGTAATTTCATTGGGATAAGTGCAGTGATTCCAAATTTTAGGAAGGAGATGATTTTAGCTTGATTTTTGAGAGACAGTGTTTTCTTTTCACAAGTTACAATGCAGCCTTTGTATTGGACATACTAGTTCTTTTTTTCTACCTAAGGGAGATTGGTGGTATAGGATAACCTTTTAACCATACAACCTTTACAAGCAGCCCACCACGATGCTTCAAGTCACTAGTTCCAGGTCTCTTCACCATTTGTTGTACATTGTGATTGGTTGAATGATATCTTTCTAGTTTCAATCATCGAGTGAAAATCATTGCTGCTGTTTTTGATTATTTCCATCTACTTTTTTTCTCAGGTTCTCTTCCTAGTTCACTTCTCACGTCTAGCATCGTCTTTGGCTCAATTAGGGTATGTTTTTTGAAGTACAATGTGGGCTTTTTAAGATAATTTACGGGCTAAAAGAGATTCTTTGCATCTGAAAGTCCATCTGTTTAGGAACTGTTTCCTCGAGTGGAAGCCCTACCTTCCTTTGGACCGTGGGCAGGATTTGAACCCATGCCCCTTCAAGAAGCGTCTCATCTCAAAGCGCACAGGGTTACACTGCACCACTGTTATGAATTTAAGGTATTTACTTTTATGTAGAATGGAAAGACGCATTTTTCTTTTCTATCTCCACATTATTTTCTGACATGTCTTTCTTCTTTTTGTCATTTCGGGATTTTGGATTAATTATTGTCTTTAATTCCTCATTTTATATTCCACTATTTTATAATGTGTCAAAAAGAAGGGTCTATCAATAAGTTTATTATTGCCGTTACAGTTTTTGATAGATTGAAGAATGTAAACATCAACCTATAAATAGTGATTCTTTGCATAAATACTCGTAAATAGGACCATATTATATCAACTCTTTTTGGTGTTTTCTATGTGTATTTCTAATAAAAGTAAACATCCACTTGATTATTAGTAGGTCTTTGTGCATGAGTGAATCGTAATTCTCTGAAAATTGTGAATCTCTGAAAACACACACACACACACACACACACACACACACACACACACACACACACACACATACAGGCGCGCGCGTACACACACACTTCACCACACCTTATCGCACAAATAAACAAACAAGAGCTCTTTTCTAAGTAAAAGAATATTTCATTTACATTCAAGGCTAACACACACACACACACACACACACACACACACACACACACACACACACACACACACACACACACTCATTATACTCGTACATGTTATTAGTTATGTGAGTTTTCTTTCTTCTTTACAAGGACGTCTCTCTCTCTCTCTCTCTCTCTCTCTCTCTCTCTCTCTCTCTCTCTCTCTCTCTCTCTCTCTCTCTCTCTCTCTCTCTCTCTCTGTGTGTGTGTGTGTGTGTGTGTGTGTGTGTGAAGTCAAATCACAACACATGAAGAGCAAACACATATCCATACACTCCTCTCTATACACGCACCAGTCTACAGTAGTAAGTAATCAACATTCCCTACCTCACTCCCTGCCTGCAATGTTCATCCCTCTACTTCCACCCTACTAACTTAACCTGACCCATACTCACCTGGACTGACCTCTCACCTGTATGCGTGCTTTGCCTTGCTACAGAATAATACCGGCGTTGGGAGAACAGGAAGGGAGAAGGACAAGAGGTAAATACGAGGAAATATCAAGGAGTGTTGTTAAGTAGGAGTGTATTGTGCGTTTGCTGAGGTAACGTCGTAATCTGATGAGAAGGGAGCGAGTAATGTTGAGTTCAGACAGAGAGGGACTTGGAGGAAGCAGAGGAGGTTACAATTCCAAGATATAACGATGGCTTAAGGGAAGCAGAAAGTGGAAGAGGGAAGGGAGAGGAGAAGAAAGGGGCAGAGTAAAGGGAAGAGGGGAAGAAGAGAAAGATGGAAAGCTTTGAAAGGGATACACAGAGAGAAGGCGTTGATGATGGTGGTAGTGGCAGTGCGTGTAAGGATGAGTGAGGTGTGTGGATGGAAGCATGTCGGGTGAGCGGCGAGGGATGAGGGGTGGCCCGGACTGACGTGTTGGAGTGTGGTGTGAGAGAACGGCGGAGTTGAATGGCATGACCGAGGGTGTGGCAGAGGTGATGGTGGTGGTGGTGGTGGTGGTGGTGAAGGACTGCGAAAGATTACAAAGAGCAACTGAACTTCATTTCACTCTTCAAACTAACTAAATAAATTGAAAGAAAGTATTGTTATTTATTATACGAAAGGATTCCTTCCCACCCTGCCACTCCTCCATTGTATGTATATTAACACGACATGAAGCATAAAAAATGACATGAAATTTGTAAAGAGTAAGAGAAATAAAATAATGTTTTACCCACCGTTACTTTTGTTTCGTGGGAGGGAGTTTCAAAAGTTCGGTGGGTTAATGGAGTGTGCAGTGAAGGTGAAGGAGATATAGTCGTGTAAAAGTTATAAGCTTGAACATTTTTAGCATAGTAGTCAGAACCCTTACCTATTCTTTCAATCCGATGTGAAGACAAAGAGGAAAAATAAAAAGAAAGATGACGGAGATGAGCAATGGTGATGATGGTATTAAAAGGAGGAGGAGGAGGAGGAGGAGGAGGAGGAGGAGGGAGAAGAGGATGAAGAAAAAGCGATAGAGCAAAAGGAGAAAAAGTGAGCAAGAAACAATACAAAACTCAAAATAGATTACAAGAATAAAGCTTTGACTACGAGTTACTCACATTGTCCTTGGTCAGTCTGAGGTCCTGCTTGGCGTGCATGAGGACAGTCTTGATGAGCGCCACCGCCGCCCCTGTGCTGCGGTTGGCCACCAGATGCGCCGCCGTCTGTTCCCTTGGCTGCAACACAGGCGTGGGATCAAACAGGTGCGACGAGAAAGTTTTAGGGGGGAATTTTGGCTAACTCTTTAGAACTTTAAGGGGATTGGCAAATTAGTGGGCTTTTTATTTTCATTTTTCCCCCTTTTCTAGCTTCCCCTTCCTACATAAAAAGTGCTTATGACTCAGAGTGGATATACATACTCTGCGTTTTATCTGGATGGTACTTTCATGACAAGAATTTAAGTGTATGGAGGATTCTAAGCTATTCAAGTGATGGATCTTCACCTATATCCACAAATCTGTAATCAATATGTCCCTCTTTTATTATTATTATTATTTTATTGGATATCTTATAGTTGATTCACAAAAGGCCATTTTTGCATGCACCATTGTTCAGGTCTTTGCTGGCTTCCTAGTGAGCCGCAGCGGTCAGTTATCAGACCCTTGCCGTGGCCTGATGTGAATCCCTTGACTGGCGGTGACAGAAAATTAAGCAATGAAATATGGTAAATTAAGCTGGAGTTAGATTAATTTTAGGGATTTTTGTATGTCACATTGTCATTATTTTATGGCGAAATAAAAAAGATAAATAAGTGGATTTATCTGAATTTAGGAAGAGGGCCCAGGGACTTTTATAACGCGTTTAAAAGCTATAAAACAAATCACTTATGTGTGAAGCTTAACATCAACAAACTACAAAGTACATGAAGTCATTACAATCAGCTGAGGAACTTTATAATGAAATGAAGAGTGACTTTGGCATTAAGCATAACCAGTGTGCCCCTGTAATGACCTCAGGTAGCCTGTCGAGAGTCGTGAGGCTGAAAACAAAAGTATTTGATTACAGCACACTGGATGAAGCGAGTTAGTTACTTCACACACACACACACACACACACACACACACACACACACACACACACACACACACACACACACACGGGGCATGCAGGGCAGTGTGTGCTGGAGAGAAACCTAAGTATTACTAAGCGCGCACACACGCACGCACACATGCACACTGACACACCTAGGTTATACTGTAGGTGTTACATGTTATTAAAAAAACAACATTACTTCACACTCTGAAAAGTTTACACATGGAATCTATATAGCAAAACAAGAGAAAACTGTAAAACACAGTAGGCACAATAAGTCAGGTGAAAAAAGACCACCTGCTTACTTCCAGCAAAAAAAAAAAAAGAAAAAGAAAAAAAACGAAAAAGAACAGCGGAATTGGCAAAGGTGTCGTCTCCTTCACACCTGGCTCAAAAAGGTTTTCGTTGCCAAAATTTCAGCGCTGCTTCTCCAAAACATTCTGGAAAAAATGGGCCTACTAATCCGCAAAACAGTCTCGCCGGGTGTTACGTAGAGAATAAAAAATAAAACTACGATGCCAAAACGTCTACATGGCGAAAGAAAACTTCGGAGAACATGAAAATTCAAAAATCATACACATCATTGTTAGTATGTAATGTAGGAAGGGTAATAAGGAGTGTTCCTCGAATGCCGGGCTGGTGCCCTTGTGTCGGCACGGGAGGAGGGAAGGGAGAGGAACGGACAAGCACAG
>CM035192.1:14940829-14953068 GCA_020233015.1 Callinectes sapidus
GTGTGTGTGTGTGTGTGTGTGTGTGTGTGTGTGTGTGTGTGTGTGTGTGTGTGTGTGTGTGTGTGTGTGTGTGTTTGTGTGTGTGTGGTGCTGTAGTATTGTTATGTTGGCTCTCCATATCTAGCATTGTGAAGTGATTTTTTCGGGTATTTTGAGGTGTGTGTGTGTGTGTGTGTGTGTGTGTGTGTGTGTGTGTGTGCTTAATCAATAGGCAGGGGATAGATAATAGGTAGAAATCTCTCGGTATATTTGTTTGCTACAGGACCTGCCACATACAGATGTGATACCTTGTTGCAGCATCTTCTTCCTTTCATTTCTTGTGTTGTAACCGAATGAAGTGAATGTATTTAACTGATGAACAATATTAATTTGCGTCTCCTCTCTCTCCAGCGCCTCCTCCACCGCTGCTGCTGTTCCCCGTGACTAGACAGCTGATGGATGACCATTGGTGCTGCTCCACGCAGCACGGAGCCGCGGAGAGGTAACAAGTGACACGGCCCGTCCCTCTCAGCCGGAGAAAGGTGAAGGAGCGTGTCAGACGTGCTGACACCAAGCAAGCCCGCCGGATCCACCAGCAGCTCGAGGGGAGGAAGAAGCAGCCAGGCTACCTGGTACGCCGCCGCCACTGCCTACCAGGCGCTGGCCACCTCCCAACAGCAGCCCCGGGTAGACGGCGTGCTTTTGCAGAGAGACTAAGGCTGGGCTACTGCACCAGGGAGGGGGAGAGCTTTACGACGGCTTCCAGGGGCAGGAGTGTGGCCACTGTGGGAGGCATGATGATCGCCAACCACTCCTCCACCATCCCCTGTCCTGCTGGCGGTACCGCCCACTTTGAGAACCACTGCTCTAAACTGTTCTGAGTTATTACGATTGGATTACAAGCACGGATGAACTATCAACGCTTAACACGCTAAAATGTGTGTATAAGGGTATGTGTGTGTGTGTGTGTGTGTGTGTGTGTGTGTGTGTGTGTGTGTGTGTGTGTGTGTGTATTCACGAATTTTAGGGTCATTGAAATATCTACTACCTGTCTATCTATCTATCTATCTATCTATCTATCTATCTATCTATCTATCTATCTATCTATCTATCTATCAATTTCTGTGTTTCTTTGTATTTCACGTTCCTTTGTGTCGAGTGTTCATTTCAACATGCTGTATACAACAAAACCACAAACATTCAGCTGAGTGGAACGTGTCAAGTACCGCTTAACTCTTCCTGACAACTTAAATCCTGTCCCTAATCCTGATACTCCACACCATGCTACCCTCCCTACCCACTGATGGAGATTACATAACATCTTCGAGGCTGATTGACACACACAATCTAACATACTTGACTCGATGGACGTAAGGTACCGGAAGCGTCTTAATTAAATCTATTATCAGCAAGACTTCTCCTCTATATAACCTAATTCCAAGTCCAAGTGGATGTCTTTGATGAGTGGATGCTGTGAAGTTTAAAAAAAGGACAGATACTAAGTTGGTTATGTATGATTTTTTAGTGTTATTCTTATTTTTGTGACGTGTTTCTCTTTGTAATGGTTCCTAGGTCATTCACTTCTTGGTTGTGTTATTTCGTACTTTTTTTTATCTCAAGTTTGTGTGAAAAATTTTAGAATACATTGAAGTATTTTCCTGATTCATCTCCATATAGGACCAATACTCAGCTGAGCCTATATTTTTCCACCTCAACAAAGAGAAAACTCGCTGTCACCTGGTTACATCTACGCCTAACAATCACAATGAAATGAAGCTCGAGTTTTCAGACAATTCATTGCTTCACGACCACTATCTCAAAAGGCTTTATTTGAATCTAACAAGTTTCTAAGGTGAGTTTACGGCTGTAGAGGCAGAACGACAAGATGTCAACATTATAAACTGGAGGAACACTCTTGAAAACCCCGCTAATCATCGGCCTTAGAAAATAGTCGTGGTGACAGAGCAGTTTTTCTGAATACGGACCTGAGTCACACTTGGAAACAAATATCATAGTCTCGTCGTGCCCAGTCTCGCTACTTTATCAGTAACATTACTGCTAGACAAGGATCATAATAAGAAGTGCAGTAGTGTTAGTTGAGCCAATATCATGTTGAGGCAATACTTGGAGCCATCAAAACTGTGGCTAATCTGCCCCAAATATGTGATAACGTAGTTGTGTCTAGTACATTCCTGAATTACTTGTTCTTTCTGCCGGATCGCAACAACTGCTTTTGTTTTGTGTAGTGACATATCATGGAAAAGTAAAACTATATGCACATAACTACGTTTACATTCTTCATCGAAAACAAAATATGAAATAAAAAAAATAAAAAAGTGAAAAAATACTCTTTTCTATATGCCGTTTTGTTTAAGGACCGGCACTTCAGTGGGCTTTTTTAATAACACTTTATTTTGACGTTAGCCAAAACAATGCACCGTAAACCTCTTCTGCCACTCGGGTAAACCAAAACAATAGCACAATACTGGCAATTCTCTTTCTCAAACGTAAAAATAAAAGTAAGGTTACATAAAAATAGTCGTTCACACAATTCTGTAAATGACAGTATACTTCCTCAGCCATGGAAAGAAGTTCATGGGTGTAAATGCTTAAGAATCCAACTTTGCTCACATTTCAACTATCAGCGCTACCCAAGGCTCCTGTGTGTCGCTGTAGCTTCTATATGAGACGGAACAACCAACCAAACACACACACACACACACACACACACACACACACACACACACACACAGAATCTAGGCATAATAATCATTCCCCCAGCACAGCGGGGATGAACAAAAGCCACGGTACAAAACTGAAGGTCATAAAGTACCGACAGGAAAGACAAAAAACAAAGGTTGCCGTGAGAAAGTCGATGAAACTGATAAAACTACGCCAAATATACAAGTCGATGAGGATTAAGACTACGCAAAGCCTCCCTCCACCTTCCCCTATCCCTCCGCTTGCCTCTGCTTGCCTCTGCTTCCCTCTCTTCCCCCTGCCTCTTCCAGCCTCCCTCACCCTCCCTCCCCCCACCCAAAGCCAGCCTCTCGTGCACTGCCTCCCGGGCGGCTGACCGTTTAGCAAAATTACTCGCTTAATCTTCAAACGAGCGAACGGTGGTGTCGTTAATCATGCTCATCTTTGATTACCGAGAGTTAAGGCGAGGGAAATTACTCCGTGGTGGTGGTGGTGGTTGTGGTTGTAGCGGTGACTGTGGTGCTGGTATTGTTGTTGGTATTGTTGTTATTGTTTGTGGTAGTGGTGGTGGTGGTGGTGGTGGTGGTGGTGGTGGTGATGCAGTAAAGTAGCAGGGTTGACAATGATGTAGGTAATGATGGTAGGTGTTTAATGCAGGTTGTGGTAGTTTGGGAAGTAATAATGGTAATAATAATAACAGTAGTGGTAACAATGGTAGTGAGTGAGTAGTGAGGGCGAGGACAGAAGTTGAAGAAGTGGTGATGATGGAGGTGCTGATGCTATGGGTGATGCTCCTCAAGAATTTGGTGAGAGTAATGACAGTTGTGACACCCTGGGCAAAATGGTGTTGTAATGGTGAGTTATGGAAATTACAAATGAATGTCAATGATGATGAGCAACAGTGGTGGTAAGGCAGTAATGATTGATGAAGCAGGTGGTGGTGGTGGTGGTGGTGGTGGTGGTGGAGGTGATGGTGGTGGTGGTGGTGGCGGCGGCCGTGGTGCAGGTGGTGGTGGTAATACCATCTCGTAATAATATCAATTAGCTAGAAAAAAAAAAATGAGATCGCCAATATGTTTCAATATATGGCATAGAAAATTACTTTTAAAATGTAAGTTATCAATCCATACCATCACATGAAAATGGCTATTACTAGACAAGTATTCTCTAATAAATATCCGGGTATTGAAATGTGCCCTTCACCTATACACACACATTTCATAAACAACAACACGGCAAACGCAAACAGCACCACAAGGTAGTAGTCACAGCCTGCTTTCTAAAAACAACTTTCTTCCTTCACACAAAACTGCATGCATCTAGCGACACATATATTCTTCACTGAAAAGTTTTAATTGAAAAAAAAGCTGTCTTCTTATACCAGCCCCGGAGTTCCCTTCTGCCTGCGTCCTCAATGGGCCTTTTCAATGACTTTTTTTCCCCTTGGCAGATTTCTCCTACATAAAAAAGAGTAATCCGAAGCCCAAAATATGTGTAGGTTTGCATTATGTTCATGTACGTGGGATTCTTATAGATGTCTCGAGGTCTTATTAGTATGCTTGTTTAACTCTTTTTTAGGCTAAGCTCTGCAGAGGTTTTGAAGTTCAGGTATGAGAGGCTTTCCAAAGATTTATCGGGATTTCTGAGACAGGTGTATGAGACAGGTGATTTGAGAGGGCAAGGAAAGCAGAGGTTTTGAAGTAAAGATATACAAGTCTTTTCAAAGGTTCAGTGAAGACTTTGAGTTAGCACTGCCTGCCTCACGTGATGCTGCTCCTTTAGGCGGTGATGAACGTGTCTTTCCTCCCCTCTGCATGAATTTACGGATGAACGAATGCACCTTTTCCTTACAATTTTGGATTTTTATATTCAAAGTCAATTAGTGGGAACGTCCGGCCAGCACGCAACACAGGTGAATACGTCTTGGTGCCTCCACTACTGATAAACAAGGTGCCCTTCACGTTCGGTCAAAAAGTTGGATTTAGGGAAACTTTTTGCGGATCAAGAAGAAAAAACTGCTTTGTATATTTTATTCGTCGTCCGTCGAATGACACGGCATGTAATTATAGCGATAGTCTTCCCCCTGATCGCTTTTTAATGCCAGGGGTCAGCCAGCACCGCGTGACCTTGCCTTGCCGGTTCGAATTCCGTCAATGTGTGCATCCCCTGGCAGCTCCACCGCTCGTTGGCAGCGTGGTGTTCACCGGAAAATTATTAATTTATTTAATCCACGAATAAGTGACAGTAATCTCATGGTGCTTTGGTATCCGTAACGAATTGTACAACGTCTTCATTAAGTTTCTATTTATCTGTTATTATGTGTGTGTTTGTGTGTAGGAGGCCAGCTATGGTGACAATAATAACTTTAAAATTTCTATCTTTCTTCTTTTAAAAAATTTCAGCAAATTGTTCAACAAAGTGATTAGCATGTAAAATTTCTTATTGATTATCGCAAACCATAACAAACATGAGTTACGTCATTAGAAAGCAGCTTCACCACGCTAGTCGCAGTATTAACTTCCAGCACACGTTAAAACGTAAGAAAATTAACAAAGCTGCAAGAGAGCGTCAGGCCTACACGTGGCAGTCCCTGTGTGAACAAAGCTATCTAATTACACCTATCATTCCCAACCACGAATTTGCCTAATCTTCTTTGAAAGCTCTCTATTAAATCGACATTAACAATGTGCTTATTCAGTTCGTTCCATTCATCAATCTCTGTTAGAGAACCAGTATCTTTCCATTTCTATCCAGAATCTAAATTTATTTCTGATTCTATTGTGGCTTTCCTGTGTCATGATCCTTAATTAATTGAACAGTTTGAGTACACGTTTTTTTTTTCTCTCCGACGTACAACACTCAAGTTAAACACTATACTGTTTGCAAATGCATATCATTACATCTTAAATCGTGAATAATAAAGTATGATGAGTATGACCGCGTTTATAATAAATATTTTTCAAGTGAGGCAACGTTTAAGGTACAAAATTGTTCACTTAAGGGAAATCTTCAAAATGCTGAGTTTCATGTTTACTGTAGGAGCAATACTCTAAAGAATGTTAGATAATATTTTTTTTCGTGAGAAAGAATATCACAGGAATTTGCCTGAAGTACCCCAGATCTTCTTGATCTTGCTCTGATATCTTGCTGATATTGTAATCATCAAATGTGTGTGTGTGTGTGTGTGTGTGTGTGTGTGTGTGTGTGTGTGTGTGTGATGAGGCAAGTTACCGCTGCTCCGTGATATTGACGAGTCAAAATGTTTACCAATTCTGATAAGGAGGAATGCGTGGCGTCATTACCAAGGAAGCTGACCAGACCCCGTGGTTATAAGAATCTTAGTCTAAAGCGTGAGAGCAATTCTCCCAAAAGAAGAGTGAGAATGAGAGATCAATTTTCCCTGCCAGTGTCTAAAATACATACAGTGCAGCTATACTATTCACTCATCTCTCAAGTCTTTATGAATATCTGTGCACCAGAATGACATCTCATGCACAGGGAAATGGTCGAAAAAAGGTGTCTGTGTACACTGCACATGAATAAATTGTATGTGGTCTGAGTGAGCATGAGATGTTGAGTGGCATTCATGTTTAATTTAAGCTGTTTGGAGAATTAATCTAAACATAATATCCATGAATTATTATATGAATATTGGCATAGTAATAATAATACTAATAATAGAGATATACAATGACGCGAGCTGGAGCCTTTAAAAATATGTATACAAAGCAATTTCCGTTTTAGTCACATAGCGATCCTTGCATCTTTTCCTCACAATGTTTAGACAAATCTTGATTACAAGATTATTTTGCCCACTGTACGATGCGGTAATTTTCTACATTCAATTTCACGTTGTTCTGTTTGTGTGTTCCTCAAACTCGAGTTCTCTAATCTGCTTATAGACAATCTCATTACAAAATCTAACTATGAGGAGATTGGAAAGTTTTAAAGATAATTCAAGAAGGAGGGAAACACTAAGTACATTGGAGGTGAGTGCTTTGTGTCTCTGACCCACCAAGATTACACTTCACGAGTTTTCGATATATTTCGGCAATGACACATGTTTATAAGAAGGATTTTGAAAGATGACCAGTCGGATTTTATCTGTGTTTCCCCTCATTAAGGATACGGACACCTATTGGAATTAATACTAAAACCATGAAAAAGACACCCATGAAAAATAGTAATACTTCCAAAAGAAACTGTCAAGAGTTTCCATTTTTCTAATTCAACTAAGCATCTGCTGGAAACAATAACGCTACCACAAGTATCGCTTAACCCCTTCACTACTGGGGCAAATTTCACAAGGAGTTTTGAGTATGAATAGACAATTGATTGATATTAGGAAGGGTCGATGGAGGTTAAAAGATTAATGGCCATAGTCTGTACTAATCTAATCCTTACCTGAATCTCTGAAGCTGCAAAAAATCGCCAAATAGAATAGATATAAAAACGAGTCCAAGTACTAAAGGGGTTAAATAATTTCTAGCTGTCCTATCATTAGCACACAACATTTCACTTACCTTGTTTTTGTCATTGGGATTGCAGCCAAGTTCGGTCAGCCGGTCGATAAACACTGGCTTGTTTTCCCTGGCGGCGTACATAAGCGGAGTGTACCCCGTGGTCTGCAGAGAAGAAAGGCACACTGTTATATCTTATTCAGTTTTAATGTAGAAAAAAGGGAAGACTTAACAAACATACCGACCAGCAGCTCACTCTCTCTCCACCACACACACACACACACACACACACACACACACACACACACACACACACACACACGTACGCACACACACATATCCACGCATCCACACCCACACCCACACCCAAACCCACACCCATACCCACCCACCCACACACACACACACCCCTTCTCTCCCTTAATTAAACTTCAAGGGATACAATTCATCATTCGAATACTTCCATTTCATTAACTGAATCGTTACAAAGCTTTGATAGATGATATTTGATACACGTTATTAATTTTTTTCCAACGACAAGGCAACATCCAAAGCCAGAGTGAGACAGTTGTGATTTCACCTCAGCCTCTGTCCCAGGGGTTTCTTAACAAAGGGTGCGGTTCAGAGATGTAGGGGGAATAACAGAGAAAAATGATGCTGTCCACAAAAAAACAAAAAAACAAAAAAAACTGTACAAAAAGTGTTATATCGAATAATCTAAATGTAAGAGAGTGATAGATCGAGAGAGATAGGTTGGTAGGGTTATTCCTGGGAATGTGGCATGCAAACCTGATGTGTTCTTGCAACTTTTCTTTTCTTATGTTCTTAGATAATGAACATGTAATAGTGTTCATAGAAAATATCAGTCATCCTCTTCCAGCGTGTTCTATATATTCAACTCTCCTTAAACGTTTCCTACACGTATTCCATACAAACCACACTGACGCTGCTGAGTGGTTTGTAATAACGCGCCAACTAGACCACACAAAAAAGCTGTGTGTTGGGTTGAAAGAGAGAAATATTTGTCAGACGCAAATATCAGCGTTAAGTGAAATAGTTTGGGAACCGCTACTCAAACTAATCATTATTGTAAAACCTGGTTACAATCCTGCTTCTCTCTCTCTCTCTCTCTCTCTCTCTCTCTCTCTCTCTCTCTCTCTCTCTCTCTCTCTCTTCTCTCTCTCTCTCTCTCTCTCTCTCTCTCTCTCTCTCTCTCTCTCTCTCTCTCTCTCTCTCTCTCTCTCTCTCTCTCTCTCTCTCTCTTACCGGTTTACGTTTCACCTTAGAATGCTTCACAGTTTCAGAAAATGATGAACTGTGTGTGCGTCAAACAAGGTGGGAGAACGTTTACCATAATCTCACCAAACGCTTAAAGTGTTGTCGAGTCTTTGTTTACCATTTATGGATCTTTAATCTTTTTCATGTCTTTCCCTCACCAGATAGTTCGGACCTTTCTTTTCATATATATATATATATATATATATATATATATATATATATATATATATATATATATATATATATATATATATAATAGACACACACAAAAAAGAGACAGTGGAATAATTAATGTTGGCAAGGAAATTAAATGTAATAAAACAGTAATAAAACAACAATAGGTATAAACAAATAGTCAATTACAAGCAAAACTTTCTGACGGACAGAAGCACGAGCAATCCCGGATGTTATTTGCATCACTCAAAACAACAACGACAACAACAGCAGCAGCAACAACAACAACAACAACAAAAAATGCGACAGAATATTGCCTGTGGAATATATCCGTGTAATATGTAGAATGGAATTACTTGGCGGCAAAACAATGCAATACTCACTTCATATACCAGTCGTATACATTGCACAAGTTGTGACCGATGTAATATGGGAATTGAGTAAACACTTGCAAATCAGGAAAATTAATACGGCAAACCTTTGGCTCAAAACTGACTATGACGCGCTGCAGTGATTATCTTGATGCGGTGTGTCAGTAGCAGCGGCGCTCCATCATGTCATCATATACATAATACATTATCATAATCACAATATTAAATGATGCAATGGCACGTGTACTGCCCAAATTTGGATGCTTCCTTTTTTCCAGCATAAATGTTAGTTATTGTTCTGTGTCAGTGTAACATGAGTCAACAGACTCGTTAATTAATTTTACACCTGCACAAACTAAGATTTTCGTCATGTTTGACAGCAATAGCCATTGTTTTATACTGGAATGCAAGGTCCGTGTTTTGAAAAGCTTTGTTCACTCATACATTGTAATTACCCTAAAAAAGCTGCAATAAATATTGATGTTCTTATGTTTATTTTCACCAGTAATGAAGGATCCATGTTAAACTATCACTAGAATCATAGCAGCATTCTCCACTGACCTTTTTATAGAGCATCTGTAAAGTGTTTTATTCTTCTAGGTGTCTTCAGTCTTTGCTCACCTACCCCCAAAAATATGAAATATGACTATTTTCCGAAGCACACTCCTAGGAACTCAAAGGATTGTGTTAATGGTTCTTCTTTAAATAAATTTAAATATTTACGCGATTTAAACACATTCCAGACATGGAGGAATTTCTTTGTGATATTTTTTCCTCTCGAAGGTGTGTGTGTGTGTGTGTGTGTGTGTGTGTGTGTGTGTGTGTGTGTGTGTGTGTGTGTGTGTGTGTGTGTGTGTGTGTGTGTGTGTGTGTGTGTGTGAATATGCATGAATCCGAAAGTTGTTTGTGTTTTCAAATAGTGAAAAGTGAAAAGTTAGAGATAGAGAGAACCGAAACGGTTGGGAATATGGTTTCTGAATTCTTCTACGTTTGATCCCCAACAGTGTTACGTGCAAGTCTCCCAAAACACACAAGACACAAAAGGAACTGGTAGTCTCATAAATTCCTGCAAGTGTAACGTCATGAGCTAAGCAGTTATCAAAACACGGCGACAAAGGTCGTATCATCAAACCTACTCGACTATTTTTAGCTAGCTTTACTGGAAATGCCTGGTATTTTCAAGATCGTTCTCATGAATTTAGGGATAGTGCAATAAGGGTTCTGTACATTCACTTAACCCCTTCAGTAATGAGACGCATATTTACTATGAGTTTTGGGTATGATTAGATTATTTCATTGACATTAGCAAGAGTGTATGGAGGTCAGAAGATCAATAGCCAGAGTCTTTATTATTTCAAAACCCTCACGTATAAGTAGCCAGAGTCTTCATTATTTCAAAATCCTCACCTATAAGTAATTGTAGTTGTATAAAATCATCAAATAATAAGCAGAATGAATATAAAAATGCGTCCCAGTACTGAAGGTTTAAAGAGACTTCTACAAAACTCTTACTAATCCTTTTTCAGTTCTCATGAAACATCAAAACATCCAGGCAATAAACATGATGACTTTCCACCAGAAGGATTTCATGTGATCTGTGAGGCTCTGAGCGCAATCATGATAGTCAGGGGTGTAGTATTGAAGGATCACAAAGCAAAAGTTCATCGTTAGTATTGAGTGCGATTAATAAAGTGACCTATTGAGACTTGCAGGAACCAGGAAAGTTAAATAGGTCTTGCGTAAGACCTATTTCATAATGATACAATGGAGGTACAAGAGCGGCACTGTGTTCTGTGTGGTGAGGATGTTTGTTACTCCTACCAGAGCTTCTACATACGCCTGGCCGACATGAGCACACCTTGCCTCCCCCACATGTACGCACGCTTCATTAATCACTAACTGTGTGTTTTATCGACCAATTAGCCGACCAATCACCGCGGAGTAATTAAGGTTATTACCTTTAGTCAAGGTTAATTAGAATCATTCCGGGATTTGCAGTATTATATTATGCAAACGTGCAAATAAGCATAGAAAGAGAAAAGTCACAGATAAAATTAAACTGATGTCATTGTTGGTTTTACATGCAAAAGAGGTTGGCCAAGGGTACAATAAAGCAGGAAAGCCTTACTTAAAAGCGGCTCTCGCAACAATAAACTAGAAAAGGGTTGTAACTTTCTCATGTCATATTGTGAACAGGAAGAGAAACATTATAAACAATATGAAACTGATATCACTGTTAGTTATATATGCTAAAGAGGTTGAGATGTAGGAAAACCTTACTTACAGGCCGCTTTCGCAACAACAAACTAGAAAACAGTTGTAACTTTCTCATGCCTTATTATGCAGATATTACCATTGTTATGAGGTTTGACCTTCAATGGATCATTAACAACTGGACTGGAATGCATGGCTATTTCAGAATCCAGGATGTTGCATTGTTTCCCTATCCCTTCTTCCATATTCGGTCAAAATGATGAATGGACTGCGCTATGAGTAACATGACTAGCGGGGCAGTGTTTCCCTCACTTAGCGTATGAGGTACACAGGTGAATCACGCTCGCTTCCTGACGTGATTCACACCTGACTCAGTTCCCTGCTCCCCCCCCCCCCTCCTCTCTCTCTCTCTCTCTCTCTCTCTCTCTCTCTCTCTCTCTCTCTCTCTCTCTCTCTCTCTCTCTCTCTCTCTCTCATCTGTTCCTTTACTGCGGAGTGAGAGTTGGAGAGTAGTTTATGTTTACCTTCTTTTTTATAATTTACGTGTAAGCCTTGCTTTGTACGAAGAGGTCTTCTGTCCCTTTAGAAACGTTTAAAAGATCTACAAACATGTCATGAATTACCAAAACAAGCTCACACACGTAGACGCGCGCGCACACACACACACACACACACACACACACACACACACACACACACACAAACACTTTCTCCTTCTCCCCTTGTTGTCACGGCTGTCCCTTTACTGACCCGAGGGGGAGGAAGGAGGGCATCCTGGCACCCTTCACAGGACCCTTGCTGGAGCCCTGAGATGGATGGGGCCTGACCTAAGCCTGCGTGACGTAATGGTCGGTCTTTAGGGGTGATGAAGACAGACCATTTGCCACTCACTATGCACTAAGAGGGTCTGTTGGTTCCCTCGCAGCGTCAGACAGAGGCGCTGGAGGAGAGCTAATGTGGAAGGGTCGAGTCCGGCAGAGTTATAATTGATAACATGACTCATTCTCTTCTTACAGTCTTCCCGCTTTCGTGTTTTTCATCTCTCTCACTCTCTCTCTCTCTC
>CM035192.1:15122862-15136675 GCA_020233015.1 Callinectes sapidus
CTCTCTCTCTCTCTCTCTCTCTCTCTCTGGTTTATTTCAACTTATCCCCATGGAGACCTATTTTTCTATAAGGCTTTTCTCGAGGCGTCAATCCCCTCAAAGGTAAGCCCACCAGCATTCCCCCTCCAGTCAGTACACATCCCCTCTCAGCCCTATTTCCATCCGCACCTCGCATCATTTCTCCCGCCCTCACCCTCACAATAATGTCTACTTTTTATTTGATGAAACATGAGTTTTTTTTCAGGCCAGCGAGAAAATGCACACTTTTTCCCCGCCCCAATGAGGTTTTCCCCTACCCCCCTGCTCACCCCCTCCCCTGCCAGGCCACAGCCCCCTAAGGCCACGCACACGTCCACCAGCTGTCCCGTCCCTCCTACAGCCTCATGAATATGTATGATTTAATTTACTTCCGACGCGTTCAAAAAAGGAACAACTAATGGCTTATACAGTGCTTCTCGCCCTTCAGATTTTACCGTGGGCATTTTTCCCTTAAGTTTCCGCACTACACATTTTGCAGATAATTGCCTCAGCACGTGGGCCGGTGGGTGTCTGGACGAGTGGCGCACTTTAACACTTTACACTCCTTAATCTTTATGGTCCCTGTCGACGGGTGATGGTGATGCCAGCCTCGGTTATGTCAGCGATTGCAATTACAGCAGCAGAGGTGACAGCAGCAGTAGCAGCGGGGAGAAAATGACAAGGCTCAGCAAAACAGTAGTGGCAGCAGCGGCAGCAGACGAGATAATGACTAAAGTTATATGAAAACAGCGAACTACTTTCATTGTTCTTGTTAGTCTAAAACGTTTTGGGTTTCTCCGAGGATGGCTGGTGGAATTATCCCTGCCTTCTGCTAGCCACTTCCCACCACCACTCATACACCACCTATCCACCACCCGCCGGCTTCAGTGCGAACCACCCAAAGCCGAGGCCGTCTCTGCACGTGTGGTGCCTTCCTCCACCTTCCGCCCTCCCTCCCCTGACCCCATCCCGCAGCAGCCACCACGCACGGAAGTTCTGACCCAAAATACTGATAAATCCACGGCAATTTTGAGACGGGCGTAAAAAATATGCCACTAGATTTATGCCTCGGTGGCACGAAAGGACAGGGATTGTTGGGCGAATATTCAGTGTTGTGTGTAAGTAAACAATCATTTCCACGTCCCTTGCCTCTAAAGCTGCTCCTGCTTCTGCTACTGTTGGTCCTGTTCATAACTCCTCTCTCACTTATTCCTGCTACTATTACTGTGGCCACTCATGCCGTTACTGTTGTTGCTGCTGCTGCCTTCTGCTGCTTCTTCTACAACTACCACTACTACTACTACTACTACTACTACTACTACTACTACTACTACTACTACTACTACTACTACTACTATTACTATTACTATTGCTACTACTACTACTACTACTACTACTGCTACTGCTACTGCTACTACCACTACCACTACCACTACTACTACTAATACTACTACCACTACTTCGGCTGCTGCTTCTATTCCTTCTGCTCCTCCTGCTCCTCCTCCTCCTCCTCCTCCTCCTACTCTTACTCCTCCTCCTGCTGCTGGTGCTACTGCTGTAGTTCCTCCTCCTCCTCCTCCTCCTACTACTACTACCGTTACTAATGTTGCCGTTGTTGTTGTTGTTGTTGTTGTTGTTGTTGTTGCTATCATTCTTTCTGCTGTTGCTACTACTACTATTATTACCATTACGTTAATTCTATTGCAGTTGATACCTATTATGGAAATTCTATTACAAGTAACGGAGTTGGCTGCGTTCTGGCTTGTTCATTTTCTCCGTTCCAAAGAAGTACGTACCCATAGCGATTCCACGTGACCCAACACTGTCAAGTTGTGTAACGTGTTGCCGGGAGTCACGCAAATGTGAACGAAGGACCGCGATGGAGTTAGTCAACAAAAACTCTGCGTTTTTTACCACAGCTTTCAAACCACACAGTGTCATACATGTGGCCCCAATGTACAAGAATACAGAAAAGAAATGAATCTACGAAATGAAATGGAATACGAAATAAGCTCTTCATCAGTTTACTATAATATAATATAATGTTACGTTTAACTTTACTCGGTAGTATATTTCATTTCAAAAGTCCGATAAACTAGTCAACCACAATTCTCTTTTCTCCAGACTTCAAACGCGTTTCTCGTAACTCTGAGCTCCTTCCTCATCAATCAAAGCTTCCTCTTAACTCTAAGTTTCTTTCCTCCAAAGTGCAAGCTTCTTCTTCAGAAATCTAAGCTTCTTTTCTTTTCCTAACTCCAAGCTCCTCCTTCTTTCTCCTAACTTTAATCTCTTTTCTCTTAATCAACTTGAATCTCCCTCCTCTTAACTCTAAACATCTTCCTCTTAACTCTAATCTCCCTCCTCTTAAATCTTGCTTCGCGGCTCTTCCCTTCCACCTCCCAACTCTTGCCACTGGGACTAAAGTGCTCTCTCTCTCTCTCTCTCTCTCTCTCTCTCTCTCTCTCTCTCTCTCTCTCTCTCTCTCTCCCTCTCTCCCCCTCCTTCCCCTTTGTCTTCTCTCTCTCTCTCTCTCTCTCTCTCTCTCTCTCTCTCTCTCTCTCTCTCTCTCTCTCTCTCTCTCTCTCTCTCTCTCTCTCTCTCAGAACAACAAGAACAAGAAGAAAAGGAAGAGGAAGAAGAGGAGGAGGAGGAAGAGGAAAATCACATTTTTTTATGTAAGAGGACAACTGAGCAAGGGTAACTTAAATTCGAGGAAAGACCTCTTAGAGTGCCAATCCCAAACACTACATCATTATCACTCTCATTTCCACCACCATCATTTTCCCCACCTCACTCATAAAGTAAATAACGTTCAAAACAAATACTTAAGAAACCACAGAACACTCACCACACGCAGGGGACGCCGTCTGGAGGCCACAGCATGGCAACTACAGCTAATCAGGGCAGGTGTGTAATGTCAAGGCAGCCTCATCTTCCTCGGGTGTCATGCAGATCACCCTTTGGACACTCCTGCCATGGAGCGTGTCACAAGAGGGGCCACACTCCAGCTAGAAGTACAGGTCATCCCATCTCTTTTAACAGCCTAGTCCCAAATGATGGGCTCGTCACAGCGTCACCCGTGAACCTCCCATGCCACCAGGCCAGACCTTCCACGCCCATGCACTGCTGAACCTCGTGTTGCAGAATCGACACTGAAGTCACACCGTGTGGTTTTGTGTGAAAGTTGTCCTTTGTTGTCATCAAACCAAGAACAGTTAAACGTCTTCCACTTCAATTTCTGTTGCAAGAATCTAGGACCTGTTGTTGTTGTAAGAGCTTATGCAGTTTTATTTTACATCACTAAGGAAATATTTAGCAAACGTGATGCGATCTGCAGGTGTTTTTCGCCACGCGGAATATAGGAGTGCCAGCAGCAAAGAACATGAGCTTTTATACTCGCGCTGGGAGTCGTTGTCTCGGCTGGGACTGTTTTCGGCGCCTAACTCTGAGAGGAGTCTGGTGTAAAGGCTGACGACGAGCCAACATACACGACAACACCATATATGCTCAAATAAACAAAGTGGAAAAAAATAAACTTGTGAAAAATGCAACTCCTACCCTTATTCCATTTAATTCTCTATTAGAACAGCACAGAAACACAACCAAACGATTTGTATCAAACACGAAACAAATCAGACAGGAAGGGCGTGGGGCATCACATGCAGGCCAAACAAAACAAAGACTCAATGGGAGGGATAGAGGAAAGTAATTCTTAATTGCTTGTGTGTAGAGTATAATTACCAACTGCAACACAGGAGACACTACCTTATTTGTTCTGTTTATACTCTCTCTCTCTCTCTCTCTCTCTCTCTCTCTCTCTCTCTCTCTCTCTCTCTCTCTCTCTCTCTCTCTCTCTCTCTCTCAGCATTCTGGCATACTCGACTCGCAGTTCGCAGGAAGCCTTCCCGGCATACAAATTACTTCATGTACTCTATTTTCCGAGGAAGGTTTTCTAATCGTATCATGTTTACAAAAATGCGAAAAAGCAGCTCAGCTTTACAACACTATAATACAAGTGATACTAAAAGAATAAAAATTTCAGAAAATTTTAGTCACAAAAGGTTACTTAAGATGCAGAAAGTTGTTCAAAGTAAACGCTTAGGGGCAGCACTAAGAATCTCACACGTTCTTTTCTTGTCTACTTACATCTACAAATCACCATTATGGGGCTGCACGTAGCACAAAGGAGGCTATTAGCACCTTGAGATTTAACTTTGTTGTACCACGGGCCAGTTACCTTATAAATGAAATTCGTTCTCTCATATTTAGGGCTAATGAACAGCATTTCTAAAGAAAAAGTAAATCCAATACTACTAATGACGGTCTCTGTGTTTTATATAGTCTCTTCAATGTAATTCATAAGTGAAATTAGGCGAGTAATATGTGTAGCCTTGATAAAGTCAATATCATTATGAGACTAATAAGACAATTACCAAGAACTGTACAGCAATAGCTACCACGATCATTCAATTCCAACTACACACACACGCGCGCGCGCGTGTGCACAAATCGTCCCCTGGTCTGGCGTGCCTGCCTCACCACTGCTTTACTTGACGTCACGCATGAAAAAAAATAATAAATAAATAAAAGCAGTGACTAGTGATCGTTGACAAGTGGTAACAACAATCTTTGGTTCGGTAATGTCTGACGCAGTGCAGCCAACAGTTCATATTGATAGGATGCAAACACCCATGATGTCACTTCACAACCTCTGTATAAACGCGATAAACTTAATTACTGAACAACAATCTACCAGTAAGTGTATTCAGCAAGAATAAACCGAGTCAGTGAGACCGCCAGTTTTCCTCTCGGCTCAATGCACAGGTGATAAATAATACAAACTAAACAAATTGATATTATAGAAATCCCATTAAGCAAAATAAATAAATAACCAAATTAATAAATAAATAGCAGGAAAATAACCTCTAACCAATACCTGCACGTTGCTCATGACCCTTGCTTTCGGGATCACTCGAGAAAGCAGAGTATGTCATGCTTCCCCAGTGCCTACAGGTAGATTATGTGTGGTGCCCCTACACAGTCTGGACCACTGCACCTTACAACTAGTGACCATTATTTACGCAAAATTATTCAGAAGTTTAGTTACCGTGGTGTGGCAATCAATTCTCACGCTGCACCTCCATGTAACACCTCTGATGAGAGAGCTAACACCTTCAAATCTTGCTTGTGTAATTTTTGTAAGGTAATCTCCACACCTCAGCATGCTCTAAAAATATTTTCAATTTTATTTTTAGGTCATACAAAGCAAGCATGAGGCACTACATACGGTGTTCTTTTTATTATTCATACAATGGGTGCTTCTCAAGGAAATTTATGAGCTAAAGAAAACCAGCTAATGGAAGCCTCCCTTCTGAAAGCCCATCCATGTTTTAAACCTTTATCCCGAATGGATGCCCAATTTCCCCTTTGACTGTGGCCAGGATTCGAACCCCATGTGCTTAGGGATCTCTGCCCGCAGAGCACACGCGATTCCATTGTACCAAGGCGGCCACTGACGACAGTATACATAATCAGACCAATGTACTCTTTACTTCTATAAATAAAATAAAAATCCAGCAGGTTAATATTGTAGGGATAGGTTAACTGCATAGGCACTCTGAGTAAAGAAGTATATTGATTCAAGTTTTTATTCTTATTTTATTTCATTTTCATTTTGATCTATTCATCAATCTATTTATTTTTCTTTTTGTCTGTGTGTGTGCACGCACCAAGGGAAATATTTCTAAACAACTGGTATGCCTCCCTTTCTCTCTCTCTCTCTCTCTCTCTCTCTCTCTCTCTCTCTCTCTCTCTCTCTCTCTCTCTCTCTCTCTCTCTCTCTCTCTCTCTCTCTCTGTCCCGTCCACTTCATAATCTAATGACATACATTCACATAAATTAATTAAGCGTGCTAGGTAAAATGCCTCATAATCAGCAGCACGTCTCGCGATGCAGGCGATGAGTAACGTCAGTGGGCAAGAATGTCTCGCTGGCTGCTCGAGCCCAGAAATTAACCCTGACATGTCTGGAATTTGCGTCCCGCCTCCTGTCTCGTTCATCACCGGTGCATTTTTCCTGTGCCTGGTATAAAATAGACACAGGGAGAAGGAAGGCCATGACACCATATTCAGTGTTGGGGGAGGGGGTTATGAAACGGCTATTGAGGCACTAGCCAGGAAAAATAGTGAGTAAAAAAATAGATAAATTAATATACAAATACAAAGCTGAGGGGTGAGAATTATATGGACATTAAGACGGTCCAATTCACTGCGAAGGAGTTATTGAAGTGTTTTCAGTTCTTCCCAGTTACATTTACCCTGTACAATATTTCCAGCTCTATGGATTAATATACGTAGAGCAGAAGTAGTGAGAACGGGACAGAAAGAGAACAGTTCTCCCTTAAGAACATCTGCTCAGAAAAAGAAAACGATTCACCCTAATAACGACGCGGACTCCGTTGGACTCTGGCTTGCACTCAACTGGTCCAGGGAATGCCAGTGAGGCTCTTGGTCCTCGACGTGATGGTGCGAGAACATTTCTGGACCAGTGAGATCTGCATTACCCTGCCTGCAAGGTGCGCCAACAATCCCTATTGGCAGTTAAAGGAATGCTGCAAACAAACCAGAACCATTTCCAAGCCGTGTTTAGTAAATGCCGAACTATCACCAAAAATAAGTGCATAAAAAATATCCACAGCAGGAGGGAAAGATTATTAGCACTGAGGCTGCAAAGACAGACGCATCTGTCTCAACGAGACCTCTCTCTGCTTTGTGCTCTTTGTCCTGTGCTCCTCCGCGTAGAAACTTTGAAAACATTTCATTATCTGGAAATCAATAGCGACGTGAAACAATCTGTTGATTTTCCAACTTGATTTAGCTAGAGCCTCGCAAAAAAAAAGTGCCCATAATTTCCATGATTACTCATGATTTGAATATTGATATTGATATACACATACACATACACACACACACACACACACACACACACACACACACACACACACACACACACACACACACACGCACACATACATACATACATACATACATACATACATAGACAGATAGATAGGAAGATAAAGATAGATATGTAAATAGATAATATGGAGGGAGTTGGGAAGCATGAAGATAAGCTACATAGTGTAGCAGTTGAAGAATCACTATATCACCACGAAAACACCGACGCATACACGCACGTCCAAAAAGAATATACACTTCCACCAACTAAAAACAGAAGACAGTTATGTAGTGGGAACTGGGAAGAAAAAACACTTTTTTTCCAATTCACTGCTCAAAGGGCGCAGTGGAGCAGCTCACAGAGGGGCAGGAAAACACACCAGAGCAATGCACCGCCCTTCACTGCTCCTGCTGTTCAGAGGGCTATCGCTCGGTTGGCAGGTCGGTCGGCTCGTCGCTCAGTTGGTCGGTCAGTCGGTCTGTCGGTCGGTCGGTCAGTCGGTCGGTAACACACACACACACTCTCTCTCTCTCTCTCTCTCTCTCTCTCTCTCTCTCTCTCTCTGATACAGCTTCGAAAGCCATCTCGTACAGCAACATACATACGTACATCTTGATATTGTTGTAGTGTTGCCTCTCAACATCAGGTGACAACAGACAAACAAAACCGACAGTATACTCGTGCACATCCATATGTTGCCCAATAACTCTGGCGTCGTCACTAAGTGGAAGCATCGCTCAATGCTCTGGTTCCTGAATTAATTCTCACTGAAGGGCACGCGAGGTGGCAGTAGCGGGGAACGACATGTGCTGGTGTGGTGATAGTGCTTCAGTCCCAATGAACTCTACATGTCCATTTTGAGGGTCTTAACATATAAAGTCTTGTAAGACACATGTTCTTTACATTGTTAACATTACCTTACTGTTGCAGCAGCATTGATGATAATATGTTTTAGAGTTTGTTGTCGAGACTTTCTCTGAACTGGTGACAGTGTTCAGCTTAAAAGGAATGTGGACTTCGTAATTCATCTTCATAACTCCTCTTGTTACCATGCTGAAGCGGTCATCCAACCCAAATGAACTTGCTAACTGGCTAAATATATCTTCAAAGTAGAATTTCCTTGACAGACGTGATGAGATATTGATGTAAGTACAGTGCATAGTGAAACTCCTGATCCTCTTGTGCCATCAGTGAACATTAAATCAAAGAATTCACCACAGTTTGATCATTATGACAAAAGTACGATATAAGCAAAAAAAAAATAAATAAATAAATAGAAGATAACATCTCTGGGGAAGGGTTTCAAGCTGTACTTCCAAGAGCAAAGGAGTCCGGGAAACACACTCAACGGACCAGCTTCGCCTCGTCATTAGGTACTGCGCGGTGGACTGGTCATTCAGCCCACCGCCCCCAGTGATCACCTGTGGCCACACTCTCAACAGTCGTCGCGGCCTTGTAACGGCTTAACGACGCCCGTAAGCTGTTTTCCGATATTCGCAGCGCATCCATATCAGCCGCACCGGATCATGACCCTGCTGATGCCGCGGACCCAACGTGGCATTGCTGCTGCCTTTCATAACTAGCAAATAGCAGACATTCATTTTCATATTACTGCAGTCTTCCTTTGTGTAAATATGACTACGTATTGTGTCACAGGAAATGTATGGGTGTTGTGTGTGTGTGTGTGTGTGTGTGTGTGTGTGTGTGTGTGTGTGTGTGTGTGTGTCAACAGGCAAATAGATAGACAGATAACGAAATAAATCAATTAACGTTTTTAAATAACGGATTGCGCCATCATAAGTTTTGTAATATACGCTCTGATGTTTATCACCAAGTTTTTCATATTGATGAGTGTGTTATTGGAAACACACACACACAGTAAGTAGATGTCAATATGTATATCTATCTGTATATATCGGTATGTCTGTCTATCGGCCCATCTACTGACCTATCTATCAATCAATTCATTTCACACACACACACACACACACACACACACACACACACACACACACACACACACACACACACACACACACACACAGACAGACAGACACACACACACACACACACACTATTTGTTCAAGGATAAGGAGAACATAGGAAAAAATATATAGACTGTCACGAATAAAGAAAAACTAAGAAGCCTCAAGAATAAAACTCGATGATGGAATGCCACATAAGCGATTAACGCCAGAGATAAAGAGAGAAAAATAGAAAGAGGCACAGCAAATAATGACAAATAGGAGGGAGCCGCGGAATACCAGAGAAGGCGTGGAATAGCTCGGGCCATAGATCTAGTGTGGGATTTGATGGTGAAATATATGAAGGACTCAGAATGGCAGATTTGGGGAGGAACAGCACGGTGATGATATATGGATGACTATGATAATTAAAAGAGGAAAAAAAAGCGATGATCTACACGATAAAAATATGATGCATTTATACCCAAAAAAACATTGGAGTGAGAGAAATTATACCACGAGAAAGAAGAAGGAATGCAAGTTTTATACGAATGCATTTATATAGAACAACAAAACAAAACAGAAAAATACTCGTACGCACATATATGGTAATACTTCCTTAACAAAGACCAGCATGAAAGAAGGATAGAAATAGAATTTACACCAAAAGAAGACAAAGAAAGAATGCGAGTTTTATACAGATATATTTAAAGAAAACAAACAAATGTGTACATAAGAAAGAAAAAAAAACTCAAAATAGAGGGACGAGCTAAGGGAAACGAAAAGAAAGTAAAAAGAGATAAAGAAATCCACATTTACCAGAGAAACACACCAAGGAAACCCAAAAGATATGCACATGGTGTCTATAAATCTAGAGAACGCTTGTGTTACCCGTAAAGTGCAGCATCAGGAAGTGTGGTGATGCATATGAAAGGCGCAAGTGTAAGAGAAACGTAAGAGCATGTTCGCAGCTGTGTTCAAATGTCACTTCTTGTATTAGGAATTCTCACTTATATCACTCGCCTTAGAAGGGTTTATGTTCACCCCTTCGGTTCAGGGACGTATTTTTACCACGAGTTTGGGGTATGATTAGACGAGTATATTGACATTAGGAAGGATGCATGGAGGTCAAATGAATAGTGTCCAGAATATGTACTATCTTAATCCCCACATGAGTTTCTGAATCTGTATAAAATCACCAAATAAAAAGCAGAATAAAAAAAAAAAAAAAACGCGTCTCGGTGCCAAGGGAGTTAAGAAGTCAGACAGACAGAGAGTACTAAACAGACATGAAGAATAAAACAGGAGGGAAAGACAAACAGACACACAGAGAGAATAAATTGGAAGACAGGAAAATAGAGACACGAAGCACACACTCAGAAGGGCTGAAGGACAGAGAGACAAACACACTGGCACAGAAAGCACAGAAAGACAACGGTGAGCGAAGAGAGAGAGAGAGAGAGAGAGAGAGAGAGAGAGAGAGAGAGAGAGAGAGAGAGAGAGAGAGAGAGAGAGAGAGAGAGAGAGAGAGAGAGTAGAGAAGAGAGCGGGTGAGAGAGAGAGAGAAAAAGAAAACAGACAGAGAAAAACGAAATCAATTGACGAACAAGCATGAAACAAAAATAAAAATAAAAATAAAAAAATAAGTTGACAGGAACGCAGTGAAACAGATAGATTGACGAGAGAGACACAGGTAGACGGACAGACAGACAGACAGACAGACGGACAGACAGACAGGCAGGTAGACAATAGGTACCACAAAGTGTCAGTAGCCTCAATTACATCAGCGAGTAATTTAATGCACGGTTTGAGTCCCGAAGAGCCCATTTTATCGAGTGGTAATGAGCGATGTAAACACGCCTCATATATTGCACACGTAAAGATAGACCTGTCTGACTCGCGGACCATCACAGGCTGACATTAATACTGATACTGATACTCCTCCTCCTCCTCCTCCTCCTCCTCCTCCTCCTCCTTCTCATCATCATCATCATCATCATCATCCTCATTATTACCACGTTGCCTCTTCGCTAGTAATCGTTGTCGTTTTCGTTTTTACTTATACTATCCTCCTCCTTCTCTTCCGCTTCTTTTTCCTCCTCCTCCTGGTCCTCCTCCTCCTCCTCCAACTCCTCCTCCTCCTACTTTTCCTCTTCCTCCTGCTCCTTCTCCTCCTCCTCCTCCTCATCATCATCATCATCATCATCACCCTTACCAGAGAGAGAGAGAGAGGGGGGGAGAGACTGACTAAGGATTCTCATACTATAACCTGCCACAGAATTCACCCACAGTCCCCCCCCCACGATCATTCCTCTCCTTACACTCCAAACTTTCCTGCACATTATTCCCCATTTTTCTCCTAACCAACTTAAGCATTAAATTGTCCAATAAGTAAAGTTTTTAGTGTTATCTTGGTGTAAAACAGACTAGACCTGTGTAATCATAAAACGTCTGAATTTCCTTATCTGACCTCTGAGACTGTGCAACAAGTTTATTATGCCGCCTGTAAACTCTTCCTTAATTTGGTGACTGCATTACCTATTCTACACATAACACACTGGTGAGCTTTACCTTACCACTGCAAGCACACTATGTACTCGCGGGGGATAGTGCTACCATGAAACTATAATATTTTACTTATATCTTCGAGAATTTTATCCCTTTTTATTTTTTTCTTGGGGGGGGGGGGGTTGGCTAATTCTCCCAGACCTCTAAGGGGACTGTCAAGTAAGTGAGCCTTTTTTGTTGTTTGTTTGTTTGTTTCATGTTGACCTTGGCAAGCTTTTCTCTCTTGCATATATAAATAAATAAAAAATCTGCAGAAAGTTTGCGAGATTTTTTTTATGGAAGAGGAGAAGTGGCCATGGGCAAAAGAAATGTAATTGAAAAAAGGCCCATTGAGGTGCCGGCCCCTAAAGAAATTTAATGAAAATAAGTTTTTTTTATTTATTATTATTTTTTTTAGATGGAGAATGTATGTATAATTAGATGCATGTAGTTTGTATGAGAGAAGAGAGTTGTCTTTACATGACAAACTGTGAGACACAAAGAGAAATGTTCAGCAAGACCACAGTCGCCTTTTTTTATAACTCACAGCACCCCTTGAACCAGTCCTATTAGACCTCACTGCGAGTAATTATCGTTTTAGTAGGTGTTTACTGCCGTCGTCTGGTAGTAAATCTTCCTTTTCCCTGTGTATCTCTCACGTAGTCTACCTGTACTCAACTGGAAGAGTGATGAGTTATCCCTTGCAAAATACTCAAAAGTTTATAAATTCGTGTTATTCACCAACGGACACTGCTTTGCTTGAGTGCTGCAAGGTGTGATACATTTCATTAACCCATTTGGTACTGGGACACATTTTTACCACGAGTTTTGGGTGTGATTAGACAATTACATTGACACCAGGAAAAGTATATAGAGGGCAGAAGATTAGGGGCCAGAGCCTACTATTTGAAACCACACATGAATTTCTGAAGCTGTATAAAACGAAAAATAAAAATCAGAATAGATATAAAGATACAACAAAGTACTGAAGGGATTAAGTGTGATAAAACTGATCATTATAGTATGAACCGTGTTTTTTTTTTTTTTTTTTTTTATGTAGTGACGATGTATAAGCAATAAAATGCAGGGAATTATAATCTCTATCCAAACCATATTCAAGGCTGGTGGTAATAATATAACATAGTGCCATACTCAACAACTGAGCGTAAGTGAAGTGGCCCATTTAAGCCTCGGCATTTGGAGTAAGGTGGCCAGTTCCTTTCTCTGCCGTGTTGTTACCCAGCCACGGCTGACTGGTACCCATTTGGAGGCTGGGTGAACCTTGGAGCTGGCAATCGTCCCAGAAAAAACCTCGCCCTTGACAAGGATTCGAACCCAGGACTTCATGCATAGTTGTCAGACACGCAACCGGCTGAGCTAAGCATTAAGTAAATCGTAAAAAGTGAAACGTCTGAATGACTTTTATTATTACTATTATTATTCTTTTTGTTATTTGACCAAGATTACTACGTGGCAGACAAAGACACTTAAAAAATAATAAATGAATAAATTACTCACAAAAATCAAACGAAATAGAGAACACAAACAAATGAACGCTCCAGTGGTTTAGAATCCGAAGAGACTTGTGGGTAACTTCTTCCTTTAGTGGCAGATCCAACTGCTGGTTTTTTTTTTCGTCCTTGCTGCAAGTCCAAACCAGTGCAACGCTCCCTGTTCACCTCGCTCACCCATTTCTCTCCCAGCCGCTGGTCGCTACTCTTCCTCATTGCTTACTCTACACAGGCACGTTGGTCCACACATGTTCTCCAGACACCTCATCTTCATTACATTCAATATCCTCTTTTCTCTTGCTCCCCTGTTCCTTAACGTGCTTCCATACGTTACAGTTGGCAACGCTACATCTTCACACAACGTTATTCTTGCATTCATTATAAGTGACTTGCAATTACACGTTCTGTTCATTCCTTACCACATGTTTCTTCTTCATTCACTCTAAACATTACTTCTGCATTTGATTTCTCCTCAGGAACGTGGTGCTCTCAATAATTCAAACATTCTAGTTCTTCGAGGAATTTCCCATTTAGAATTTCATTTATCCTCCTCTCCTTCACTTTTTTTCTTAATATCTCCACACTTAGTCTTATCTACTCATCTATATACATACACTTTCAAACTGCTCCTAAACTAAAATATACAAACAACAGCATATCCAGAGTCCACTCCACCCGAGCATTTATCTAATACTTTTACATTCAGGTCTATTTGAATGTCGTGTGTGTGTGTGTGTGTGTGTGTGTGTGTGTGTGTGTGTGTGTGTGTGTGTGTGTGTGTGTGTGTGTGTGTGTGTGTGTGGGGGTGTGTGTGTG
>CM035192.1:15232925-15245493 GCA_020233015.1 Callinectes sapidus
TCGCTTCCTCTCTCTCTCTCTCTCTCTCTCTCTCTCTCTCTCTCTCTCTCTCTCTCTCTCTCTCTCTCTCTCTCTCTCTCTCTCTCTCTCTCTCTGTCTCGTTTTTTTTTATAATTATATATTTTGAAAATTAGCAATATTTTCCTTCATGTGCTTGTAGAGATTTGACGTTGAGGTGTTGGAGCAGGATATTGTAGTATCGTGGTGTTTGCACTGCAGGTTGTGATTTCTTGACCTGTCAACTTGTTTCTGAAAGTGCTTTTATATTCTATATGAAGTCATAACTTGTTGGAGCAGTGAGCCGTGGTCATATACACTGATGTAGAAAAAACCTCTGGCCATGATACTCATCTCTCCATCTCTTCACCAACCACAAAGGCCAATCCGATTCCAGAGTTGCACTCAATAATGGTCTTTATGAGCGGTAATGAGGAGCGAGTCTCGCTTGATGGAAGTATTAGTAAGACAGCCAGCATCATTAAACACCCACTTTGCAGTCACACCAAGGTGCTAAAAGGTTAATAACAGTGGTAGAACGGTCGGCGAATGCGCTTCACCTGACTTTACTCACCTTAGGGATTCATCAACCCAGTCCACCTGTCTTCCCCAAGGACACATCCTCATCAGTCTCACCTTGCCTCACCCACACTAATGTCCCCATCGTCAGGTACCACGCGACAATCTAACATTTTGTTATTGTTGTTATTATACTCGATGCACTCGTAAAATTGTCAAGTACTTGGCTTTCGAGTACGAATACAAGTAATTGAAAATTTTAAACACAAGTACCAGTACAAATACACGATATTTTATACTTGAGTACGAGTACATGTGCTTGAACCCAAGCGGTGTGTGTGTGTGTGTGTGTGTGTGTGTGTGTGTGTGTGTATGTGTGTGTGTGTGTGTATGTGTGTGTGGTATTAAGCCATGGCAGGTCCTGAAGGCTTCGAGCTCTCCTGCGCCCCTTGATGTGTCCCAGCGGAAATAAAAGACAAACGTCATGACTAAATTTCATATTTGTGAATAACTTCAATAACTATTTCATGTTTTGTAGTGAAATGAGTAAGGGATTAATACAGAGCATGCTACACAAGAAGGAATCTTAAGAGTGAATAGTATTAGTATATGTAATGAGATTAGTAGAATGTTTGAGGCTTTAACAATGTAGGTAGGTATCTTGTTGTTGCATTTGCTTCTTTCAGGTCAGGGATCCCCAGGAACTCATCATCCACCATTTTTGTTTAGTTTGTCGTGCCTGGAAGTATGATAAATATGCTTTATGGAGGGATTGTCATGGTTTCTTGCAGCTTCAATCATTTTTATATATACTACACTGTAGGATATAATAGACTATGAACCCTTGAGTTATGTTATATGGTATGCTTCGGCCTTCCTGTGTGAAATAGTCAGCCTGGCAAATTAATATTAGGTAGATAGATAGAAGTGAAGGTCATCATTGATATTTTTAAGTGTTAGGTACAATGATCGTAGTTGGTTTTAGTTTCGGTATTCATCACATCTTATGCTCAATGTGAGGTGATATTCTGAGACACTTCTAAACCTCACCTGTTTGGCTTTAATAAATGTTAAGAATGTTTATATGGGTCTAATGCCTAATCAACAAGATCTTAAGTTTATCAATAAAAAGTTTTTTTTTTTTTTTAATCCAGCTAATCATCTTTATAGCTCATGAATAGTCATGGTAAGATTGCAGAACACTTCAGAATACGGTTTAGCATACCGCACACTCCAGCAGCAGCAGCAGACAGCTAAATGCTGCACCACCCATCAGGAGAATGAAAATTGCAGCCACGTCAGAGAGACTGGCCGTGATGTTAGTCTTCCTGCCACACGTAGAGGTTCCTGCTGTGAGCCACTTGTTCCTCAGCTTGTTCATCAGGCCTGACTCGCGCATCTTTTGCAGGCTGTAGGAAGTGTAAGATGAGTGTGTGAGGATTTATAGGTAGAGAAAGTCCACCACGGAAGATTAAATAGGAATATGTTGTGTCATTGTGTGAGAAAACTGAGGTAAATTATGACTATATATTGTCTAATAGTACTGTAGTAGTAAAATGCAGGTTGTATGGAACACACACATACACACACACACACACACACACACACACACACACACACACACACACACACACACACACACACACACACACACACACACACACACATGCACACATACACACATACACACACACACACACACACACACACACACACACACACACACACACACACACTACACACACACACACACACACACACACACACACACACACACACACACACACCTGTGGTCAAATATCTTCCTGAAGGGTGATTTTTTTTGCAGGCCGATTGCAATGCCTCCTGTGATGTACCGGCCTGGCAATTCTTTGATTCTGCAGGAGTCCGCAATAGGAAGGCCACGGATGTAATAGTTGGTTGTGACATCCACACCTATGAACACATACTTACCTGCCGAGTGAGTTTTTCATTTGTTTCATATATTTATTCTTTTGATGTAAGAGGAGAACTGGTAAAATGAAAGAAAAAGAAAAAAAGCAACATCAAGAGACCCACTGAGCTGCCAGTAACACCACCTCCTAATTAAAAGGTCATAAGAATAATAAAAAACTGGAAGAAAAGTGTTGTAAAACCTCCCTTTTGAATCATAGAAAGAAAGAAATAAACATGTAGGGAATGTGGGACTAGCTAACAGTCAGGTGTCGCTGATGGTTATGGTAAATTGAGGAATGTGTGTGGTTTTATGTAAGTGAAGAAAGAATCTGGTTAATGTATTTTAGCTGATGAAAGAATCTTAATTAGTGCTTTCATTTATCAGAGACAAGGTATGAAGAATATGTTTGTAATATAATTTCAAGTTTGCATGTTTCTCACTATGAGGACTAATTGATGCCTTTTAATGAACTGGAAAAGAATTTTGGACAACATTGCTTCATCAGAAAAATTTGCCTGACACCAAGAACTGACCTTTCAAGACCTTCTCCAATCCCTCACTGTAGGAGTTCACTAAGTTATCTGGGGATCTCAGCACTACTTTCTCCCAAGCCTCTCTCAGCACTCGGCACTCGTCTGTCTGGGAGCCGACACACGTTTGCTGCTCCCAAGGAAGAAGAGAAACCATGTTATAATCTAGCCAAATTGATGTAGTGATCTGACATTGTTGAAATCTTGGATGGTTATTGAGGGCAATCTCGATTAAGTCCTAGGTCATTGAAATAGCCTGGAGCAAGCCAGTTGAGAGAAGATAAAAGTGAAAACAGATAGTAAGGTGCAAGGATGGAATTGTGGTAGGATTACAAGTCACAGAGGAAGATGCAAGGGATAGATACAATGGGAGCTGCTGCCAGTTCCTCATCCTACAAAAGTGACAAAGGGAGAAGAAAAAAAGACCGTAAACTCATTAATATTTCACACAGATAATCAGTTGCTTTCCTAAGACTTACAGTACACTGATTGATTGATTTGACAAGTATTCCCAACTATTCATTCCTTTTCTCTTAGACTCTAGAATTTCCTACTTATATATTTCATCTTTCTCTCAAGGAGGACACCTCAGTGTTTTGTTTTGTTTTTGTTTTTGTTATTTATTTTTAGGTAAGCACAAAGAGCAAGAAGTCAAGGACCCACTGAGGCCGTCACTTGGAAGAGGTCGTTGTTATTGCATCCAGCATCCCAGCCAGACTGCTTAGACAGCTCGTACAGGTTGTTGAAGGGCAGAGGTGCTGGCTGCTCCACGGCCAGGTGTGACACCAGAGTGGCGGAGTAGGATGTGTATACAATGAGGGATACACTGTAGCCAACCCAGTAGATGACTCGCGCTGCAATGCTGATCGGGTAGGTGTTGGAGCCTGCAGGATGAGGAAGAGGAGAAAATGTTAAGAAAAACAATTTAAAAACACTAAAAATTATACAAAAGCAGTTTTAGATCTTTGAAAATGACAAAATGTAATAGTTTTTATCTAAAAAAAGCCGGACCCAACAGGATCTTACATTCAACTAAGAATAAAACCCATACCCCAAGAGATCCCCACCTTGCTGTAGGAGAGCTGACAACATGTACCAGCCAGCGACTCCCATGCTGACGGGCTTCTCCGCCATGGGTATGTAGAGCCTCTGGAGTCGTTCGATAAAGAAGAGGATGCCAGCCAGACCTATCATGTTAGCCAGGATGCACCAGTACAGAGCTGTGTCCATTGGGGTTGTGTAGGCTAGCATCTTCTTGGCGAGGTCCTCATACGTGGCCACAAACAGCTTACGGCTATGTGAGGAGGACTTCCCTTGTTAACATGATATTGGAGTGAGTGTTAATTGATTTTGTTTTACTGTGTTCTGTGAGTAATTAGTGTTGTGTTAATGTAACTTTCTGTAACTAAATGTTGTGTGTAGCCTCCTGACATGTTGTATGCTGGAACACAAGGTTTTATTCCTTTCCACTTGGGGCTGAGAAATTTTAGAGTGAATGTTCATTCACCACCAAGGCCTGATCAGGAGCCGACCCTCAACCACCAGTCATTACCCTCTCAGTGCGAGCTCAGAGCTCATTATTACCGATCTTCGGGTAAGGCTGTGATCTTACACACATCACACACCCCATCCTCCTGGTCAGGGGAGACAGTACGTGCCTCGCTTATCAGCGAAAAAACTCCAGAGGTGACCAGCCCCCAGTGGCGTTCAAACCTGTGCCAGCCACGGTGCCAACACAGACTCACAGACTCGGTGCCTTTACTCTGATCCACGAGATGTGTGTGTTTGTGGAGCGCGGAGCGGGGGGAGGTGGGGTACATTGGCTGTGTCACCCTGGATTGCTGGATTGGTATATAGATAGATAAATTATATTATTTGATATCTCGTATTGTAAAAAAAAAAAATGTATATCCTAGTTAAACTATTAAGTGAGTGCTTTGTTCACTATTCCTAAAGCATCATTTGATCATTATCTCTGTCCCTCACCTGATGATATAGATAGGCTGGGTATAGGTTACAACTTTCAGCCTCTCCTCAGTGATGGACAATTCAGAGACAGTTAGGTCAGCTTCCCCTGACTGTAAAGCTCCTACCATGCCTGTCCACTCATTGCTCGTGCTGTCCTTCAGTTTCCCATAGGCGTAACCCTCCAGGACATCAAAAGTAATCCTGTACAAAAGAATGGGGGAGGAAAAATTGTGCTGTATGTTAAAGGAAAGGAAAATACTGTCTTGCTCTTTTCTATTAAGGTAAAAAAAAAATTAAAAAGGAAAATACTATCATATGCACTAAGGAAAAGGAAAGTATGCACTGAGAAAAGGAAAAATGATTTGGTATATACTGAGAGAAAGAAAAAAAAAGTAGTCATATAATTATATACCACGAGGAAGGATAAGATATGGTATCATATATATAAAGAAAAAGAAAATCTACTGTCTAAAGTAGATTTTCTAATTGCTTCAAAGAAAGAAGGAATATACAATTATATATATATAGTTTATTTTTTCATGTCATTTTCGAGTATAGATATTCGTTTCCTTTTTTTCTTACACATGTACAGCTGCCTCCCTAAGTAACATGTATCATCACAATGTCAAGCTTTTATGATGAGGATATAAGCTTGGAGGAAAAGTGACAAAGATTTGAAAATAGTAATGACTGAGTTTTGTTCCAACTCTTCAAAAGACATTTTCTCTCTCTCTCTCTCTCTCTCTCTCTCTCTCTCTCTCTCTCTCTCTCTCTCTCTCTCTCTCTCTCTCTCTCTCTCTCTCTCTCATCCGAATAGACTGTTGCAATAAAACACAAATGTGAGAACTTACGAGAAATTGTGTGCATATCTTAGTGCAGTGACAATATCCCCCACAAAACCAGTGATATTTTGTCCACCCAAGTAGGTCGACATGAATTCGAACACCTGAAATAAAATAATAAGGCGCACATTTACCTGATAAAGCTTCTTTTTATCTCAGTACATGCAACTTCACATATTACATTTTTGTTTTACATGAATTCAACTAATATTCAATTTCTCTCTCTCTCTCTCTCTCTCTCTCTCTCTCTCTCTCTCTCTCTCTCTCTCTCTCTCTCTCTCTCTCTCTCTCTCTCTCTCTCTCTCTCTCTCTCTCTCTCTCACCTTAACACCCACACCCCTCATTTGGTATCCATGGAAGTCACTGCGTCGCTCAAGTCTGTTTTTAGAGTCCATTAGCGAGAATCCTTTTTCTTGCGTCCAGTTCCCTGCAACTTCCTCCACCACTCCACTCCTTGGCCCAACCCTGTAGGCACCTTTCACCTGTAGTAAGTCCATTTGTATTGATATAAACATGGAAAGGTGAAGTCAAGTAATTGAATAATGTTTTATGTGATGCCACAACAAGTGAAGTAATGCAGGACATATTACATAAGGTTTATACAATGTGAGCTTTTTACGAAAATTTATGGGCTAAAGGAGACCACTTAATAGAGACCTTATATCTGAAAAGCCACTGATTTGGGAACCATTACCTCGAGTGGATGCCCAATCTCTCCTTGGACCGTGACCAGGATTCGAACCGGTGCACTTGGGGATCTCTCGGCCCACAGAGCGCACGTGGTTTCACTGTATACGTCGGTAGTACAGTGAATCCCGATTTATCACAGGGTTTCATTCCAAAGGTACACACTTAATAGTACTCAAATCCGCTTGGAATTGAAGCTATCCCTGTCTATATTCACCCGTGAACTGCGCTTTACGGTTCTGGTGATCATACCCGTTGTGAGTAATTATCAGCATAAAAAGTTCTCAAAAATTACTTATACTGTTACAAGAGGAAAGATTGTATGAAAAACCCGACTGTTTTCCAACGTATTTTCAATGGAAAGCTGTTCGTCAGTAATGAAGTTGTTAGTGGTGAGTCATTAGGAAACCTTAAAAGATTAAACACTCCTAAGAATGTAATAATAGGTGGAAAGAAGTACAGTAGATATGTTTGATACAGAAACTGTCACATGTAAACATGACGTGTTCTTATGCCTAAGCCTCGTTTTCATATACTACGTACTTCCATGTTGTTACCTTGATAAGGGAGGAACAGGTGTCGTGTGCGTAGGAGGCATAGAGAAGATCTGAATTGATGAAGATGTTGAGGGTCAGGGCGTGGGCTTGGAAGGCAGGCAAGGAAGAGGGAGAGAGCAGCAGTAACCAGTGGCTGCTTTCCATCATGTCTCTTTTGCTGGCCTGAAAGAGAGAGAGAGAGAGAGAGAGAGAGAGAGAGAGAGAGAGAGAGAGAGAGAGAGAGAGAGAGAGAGAGAGAGAGAGAGAGAGAGAGAGAACCATCTTGCAAATCTCCAAAATTATAGCCTAATGATGTAACGCCCTTAAACCCCAAAATTACAAAAGAAATGCAAACTCATTTATTTGTAGCAGTAACAATAGTAAAGGTAATTGGAAGAAGAAGAAGAAGAAGAAGAAGAAGAAGAAGAAGAAGAAGAAAAAGAAGAAAAAGAAGAAGACAGTATAGCACTTCCTAGACATATTTTTCACTACCTGGTCAAGAAAAGCTCGTGTGGCGTTGGTATAGGCCAAGATGTAACCGTGAGATAAGGATGCTTGTGGATCAGGGAAGAGCTGTGAGACGGTAGGCGGGATGCGGACATTGACAGTCCTGTGAGCTGCCCACAGTCTTTTATACAAACCGGAGGCTATGGCACACCTATCTGAAAACACACCTGTGTGGAATATATTAATCACTGGTCACAATAGCTGATTTCATTTCACTGTTTTTTATTTTTGTTTTTTACACATCAATGCCTGGTAAAGATAATACATAAGAAAAATACCGTGAGTTGGTGACTAGTGTTGAAAGGAAGTAATGAGGGGTGAAAAGAATCTGAAGGTTTTCAAAAGTTTCTCAGAGAAGCATGTTTGAAATGGAGTTCTGCTTATATATTCTTTATGAGCTACCATGAATAATTTAACCATCGTGAATGACCAATATAAACGAGATGCTTCACTGGTTACATCATTATTGATGATTTCCAATCCCACAAGTGCGAGGTGTTAGTGCACTTGCTGGAGTCAGTCAATCAATCATGGAGAGCATATGCCCGGGAGGGGCATCGCCTTGCCTACCCTACTGTATGACACCAATTCTGGCAGTCATGCCTCACGAATTTCCACGCAGGCTCCCTTCCTATACTGAGTAACCCTTAGCAGGAAGTAGCGACTTGCCGTAGCCATGAGTTTTGTGGGCGTCCCCTTGGCCTCCTCCATGCCTCTTCGGAGACAACCTGATAAGAAGGATCGGCTTCTGGGTAATGTGCCACATACCCACATAGCTGCAGTTCGCTTTGATAGACTATGCTGGTAATCGGCCTTGAATCAGTCTCATGGAACAATCGCTGCTTTGACACAAAGTCATACCAGCAGTATTCCATGATCCTGTGAAGACAACTAGTACCAAAAACATCAGTTCGCCTGTTCAGGTCGGTGTTCAGTGCCCATATCTCACAACCATAGAGTAAGACGGGGATCACCAGGGACCTGAAGATCCGAATCTTTGTCCATCTGCACAGGTACTGACAGCACCAAATACTCGTGTTGAGCGAGTCCATAACGCCGTGGGGTAGGCCAATCCACAGTACAACTTCCTGGCTCGACCTACTATCATTATGCACTACATTACCAAGGTATGTGAAGTTTTCCAAGATCCCAATGTCCTCGCCACACACATAGACAAACTATACCGTTTCATCCAGTAAGCCTTCAATCACCTGAACCTTGGTCTTGGGCCAAGGGCTTCGCCTCCTCGTGCAGTATCTCTACAGCCATTACCAGAACCCCCCCCCTCGGCAAAGATTAATGCATCATCGGCAAAATCAAGATCTGCAATCTCAGTATTACCGACAGATGCTCTACAATGACTTTGTTCCACAACTCTGTCTAGTACCCAGTCCATACATGTGCTGAAAAGTGATGGAGCAAGCAAAGGTGGACATGTTCCCTCCACACTTCACAGCACTTACACTCACTGAATACAGGCCAGTTAATAGACCAATAATCTTTGCAGGAATCCCTCGGAGATGCAGAAGATCCCAGAGTGTCCCTTGATGCGCTTACTCAAATATCTTGAGATCAACAGCAGTCCCTGTCGAAATTCACGTCGGCGCTCCACCGGTACGTGAAACACTAGGATCCAGTCAGTTGTTGATTTACCAGTCGTGAACCCTGACTGTTTAGGTTTCTGGTGCTTCAGCAGATGACTGCGGATCCGCATCACCAGCAAATGGGCAAACACCTTGCCTGGTACGCTGAACAGTATTATACCACGGTAGTTGTTGCAGTCCTGACGGTCCGTTTTCTCCTTCCAGATGGGGACGACCAACCCTTTATCCAGTCAGGAGGAATGGTACCTGAATGCCATACAGCAGTCAAGAGAGCATGCAACCGGCGGATCTTGGCTTCACCCCCAGCTTTTAGTAGCTCTGCTCTGATGTTACAAATGACAGCTGCCTTTCTACCCTTCAACTTTGCCAAAGGCTCTTTGACATCATCGGTGGAATGTGCTGTTTTGTCAATGGGTGGATCAGCATCCAGCATCTGTAACCCTGCAGTTTGGAGCTGTTAGCGTGGAGGATCCACCATGGACAGTTGCTGAAAATACTCAGCCCAATGAGCCATCTGCCCATCTGCGTCCGATATGAGGCAACCATCTGCTGTTCAGATATTACTCACCGGAGATGTAGACTTGGAGTGGAGTTTCTTCAGGGCTTGATAGATAGGTCTGAGATCATTAGCATTTAAATGACACTCAATATCTTCAGGGAGACCCCTGACATACCTCTCTTTGTCTCTTCTTAGGAAAGCTCTAGTCCTACGTGCAGCCGGTACAGAGCCCTGTACTGGCCAGTAAATCTGGCAGCGCGACTCTCCTCAATGCTTTCCAACGTCACCGAGGCGAAGCCACTCCGTGACCTTTGGCACTCCCCAATGCATTCCTTGGGAGCCTCAGGAGTCTCACGTTTGAAAGTATCCCATACTTCTCCGGGTTCTCAAGGGTGTCGAGCACTCCAAACCGATTGGAGACTGTCGCCGCATACTCTTGAGCACATGTCAAGTCCTTCAGTTTCTCAAGATGAAACACAGTGAGGCCACATCTTGGAGGCTTTCTCGACTTGACATGAAGCTTGAGTGAAGCAACAACAAGCCTGTGATCAGTCACAAAGAACTCGGCACTCCAAAAATCCCTGCAGTTCTGGAGGATCCTCCAAAGAGTAATAACAAGGATATGGTCGATCTCCTTTGCTATCTCTCCGGCATCGCTATACCAAGTCCAGCAGTGCAGCGCTGCTCTTTGATACCAAGAACCCATAATTCTCAGCCTTCTGGATCTTGCAAGATTCCGAAGGAAAGAGCTGTTGTCATTCCTGGTACCAGCAGATATCTCGTAGCTAGGCCTCCCAGTGCCATTTACAGCATTAAAGTCGCCTAGGATAATGAGTACATCACGACGGGAACATTGGTCCAGTACAGAGTCGAATTTGGTGTAAAACTTTCTCCCTCTCTTCAGTTTCACACATCTCGGTAGGAGTGTATTCTACAACAACATACATGAAGCCTAAACTGTGCTTCAGCCTTAATCGCATCATACAGTCATCAACCAGAGTAACCTCTATAGTGGATGACTGCAGTCTGCTGAAAATGCCTATGACTACCCCTTTGACATGATGACCATTACTCATGCCGGACAAATAGTAAGTAAATCCCATGCTACTGGTCTCGCCACTGCCAGGTCTCCTTACTGAGCTCATCCAATAGATGAAGCAATCAATGATCCTCTGAGAGGCTCAGAGGCTCGCTGGTGTACGTACTAGTAAGCTGGCGATACAGGTGCTATCACTTATGAGTTGTGGCAGTGGTGGTGCCTTTGATGTGACTGTTGCGTAACAGAATCGTTCATTATTTGTTCTGATACACACACACACACACACACACACACACACACGCACGCACGCACGCACGCACACACACATACACACACACACACACACACACACACACACACACACACACACACACACACACACACACCACTATATATACGTAAGTAGTACAGTACATACCTAAGTAAGACACACTGTCGTGCATAACCTCAAGTCATCGGTCCTTTCCTTTCTTCCTTCCTTCCTTCCTTCCTTCTTCCCTCCATATGAGAACATTTCTTTCCTTTCTGCATGAATTTTTAACCATATTACAACTATTATGTCTATACAAAATGTCTCACATACACTTGTCATGTCATTGTCATTTTGTTATATTTCCAAAGCTTCCTGATTGCTCCCCTTGTCTCTTAGTAAGGCTCATTTATTACTAAGCATTCAGGTTCAATACTTCATCTTCACTCACAGCATTGTTAGGTATGATTGCACGGGTCCTTTCGATTTCCATTTTAATGCTTTCCTCTTGTGTCTAATCTTTATATTCGGTTATTTTGAAATTCTCTTTTTTTCTTTGATTATGCAAATCTTGTACTTATTAGGAGTCAATGAGGGCTCTTAAAGGTAATGGAGGTGTGAGTTAGAAATATTTCACACTACTGGTCTTTATTATCACTGGATCGTTATGTTATTACACAATACTACTTAACAGCCAGCTAGTACAAAAAAGACTTGAATGGACATCCATCAAATTATTCAGAGGCAGTGGGACTTACTCAATGGATATGTAACAAAGGAGCTAGAATCAATGGAAGACTATGGTAGTCCCTGAAGGCAACCCTGACCATCCCTAAGACTCTAACAGGGTACTTTGTAACTCATTCTTAGCTGTGTTGTTCCCTACGCCCACCTCATCTTCTTTTTTTTTTTCGATCCGATTCACTTTATCATATCTAACATATCTCTTTTTTTCTTTTGTACTTTCTTCTTTCTTTCTTATCCTCCCTATTCATATCTCCCTCCTTTCTCCATGTTTCTGTCTTTCCTATCTCCTCTTTTGTTACAGTTTTTTTTTATCTTGTTCTACATCTTCCTTCTCTGTGTCTCTTTCCTTTGATTCTTTTTTCTTTTTCTTCCTGTTCTTATCTTTACTGTCTTTTTCATTTTTTTTCTGTCATCACTTCTGCTTATCTTTTCTTCCTCACTTTTTTATATTTCAACCTTTTTTTCTTATTTTATATGTACCTTCTTCTATTTTGTATCCATTATTTCTACACAGCTTTTCTCTTAATCTCTTTTTAATATTTCCTAAAATCTTCTAACTTCATTTTTTTTTCCTTCCTTCCTTCCTTCCTTCCTTTCTTCCTTTTACTACTACTACTACTACTACTACTACTACTAATAATAATAATAATAATAATAATAATAATAATAATAATAATAATAATAATAATATTACTACTACAACTTCAACAACTACTACTACTAGGCTACTACTACTACTACTACTACTACTACTACTGCTACTACTACTACTACTACTACTACTATCTTCATACTTTTTCCTTTCCATCTTCCTTAGCCTTCCTTCCTTCCTTCCTTCCTTCCTTCCTTCCTTCCTTCCTTCCTTCTCTTCTTCCTTCCTGTCTCCCTTCCTTCTACGACCACAACT
>CM035192.1:15280610-15302896 GCA_020233015.1 Callinectes sapidus
AGAGAGAGAGGAGATGGTAAGGGACTTGATAACCTGAGTATGGTGTGCAAAAACTTGTAATATTAAGACTTGGAGATGAGATACTGGTGGTGGTGGTGGTGGTGGTGGTGGTAACATAAAACAGTGCACAAGATATGATGATGAGAGCAATTTATAATAGTAATGGTGCACAGACAGCACTGTGGTGACAGCAGTGGCAGTGCTGATGGTGGTGATGGTGTACAAAAACTATGATGTAAACAGACTATAATGCTGAGATGTGGGTTGATGACAGCAATGACACTACTGGTGGTGGCCTTAAAACACAGAAAGAGTGTAGGCAGGCAGGTAGACTGGCAGGCAAATAGACAAGTAAGTAGCAGGGTCCAGGTGTAGCACATAGGTAGGAAGCTGTGTCAATATTAGCAAGTAGGCAGCATCAACACCTGGGTGAAGCAACACTGATGAAGAAAGATCACCTGCACTGCAACATGCAACTCGAAGTTTTTTTTTGGGGCCCCCCAGCCACGCACAACACACTTTTTCTAACGTGCTTAAATATCACTAACTTTTATGGCAGAGGGCTATTATGTAAGAAGTTATCTGGCTACATATTAAACACTACCTGATTAACACCATTCTACTTTTCAAACAGTTACTGTAACGAATAAATAAATAAACACAGAAATGAGAATCAATCCAAATTCACTTGTTTATCTATATATTCATTACAGCAAATGTTTGAAAAAGGGAATGCTGTGAACCAAGTAGTGTTTACCCAGATAACTTCTTACGTAATGAGAATCAATCCAAATACACAAATGGTAAAAAGACAAAACAGGCAACACTCCCCTTGGTCCTTGACTTAGTGAACTCAACTCAACCCCACTAGAATCCTGATAAAACACACAATTAAGTAGCATAGAAGACCCATTAACAAAGTGGCTACCAGGTGAGCATGTGAAGTGCAGCAGTCCTAGTGAGAGTACGGGTGTAGTGACTCATCATGGGAGGCCGTGGTGGTGGCTGGCACTGGTTAAAATTCACAGACATGTCTAGAAACCTTGTACAAGCCACAAGCCACAAAACAAGTCCTGGAGTTGTGTGGAGGAGGAAGGTAGTGGTGGTGTTATGTGGAGGAGGAGGAGGGTAGTGGTGGTGACGTGTGGTGGTGGAGTTTGGGCAAGGTGTTCAGGCACAGGATAGTAAGGTGATGGGGGTGTGGAGCAGGGGAATGGAGAAGTGTGATGTAGCATATGGTGTAAGGAAATATATATCATTTTGTGAAGTAAGGTGTTATAGGGAGTATGGAGTGTAGTGTTCACCATAACTGAGACACAGATGGATTTAATAACAGGAACGTCAGGGGGGGTGTAATGAAATATATGTTGTTTTGTGAAGTATGGTGTGTAGTGTTTACTCTAGCCAAGGCACAGATGGATAAATAACAGGAGCATTAGGTCGGTCTGTACCTGGGTCGGCTTAGAATGTAGTGACTATGCTAAGCTGGGGTCACTGCAGGAGCAAGGAGAGGTTATGGAAGTATCGAGGAAGGAAGAGAGTGTATTTGTGACGTGTATTTGTATGTTTTTCATTATAGCAGAATCCAACTGGACTGGGTAAGGGTGACACAAACGAGACTATTTTGTATGCATTGAATATTCAGATGGTGAGGATTTACTCTAAATTTCCACACAACAACACCGATTCTAGAACATTTTTTTGTGGCACCACTGTATAATGCTACCATACACTGAGAAACATGCACAACGAACAAATTACAATGCATTGCCCAGACAAACTATTCATCTGTGACAAAGTACCGAAGTATGAAATCTTGCTCCTGGCCATTACTTGCTGGAAAACTGAACCATTGGGGCAAATTCATTATTGTTTACGATGCTCAGCTGTGATATGCAATGACCGTGTATTCAAACAAGGCACTCAGGCATTTATAACATCATTAGCATAATGTTTTATTGCCTTCCAGTCGCAATGAGCTGATACAAAGTATTTTTCTAGTTTTAAGGGAAAACAATAATGAAACCTGCCTGGATTATCCTTTACTAAGGAAGCTGAGAACAGCTTTAATTAATTTTGTTGATTAGTTTGTGACAATCAGCCATGACCCAGAAAATCAATGGATATTTTTATCTTTAATCACAGAATTTCCTTTGCTGATCAGATTTTCTTTTCTTTCTTTCTTTTTTTGCAATAACATTATTCAAAACTTACTTTATTTCTGTCTTTGAGATTTCTTTTATTTCTTTAAAACTTTAATTGAACAATGCAGTGGTACTTTGACTGAAGGTGTACTAACTTACTTATTTTCTGAGTTATGAGCTGTTGCTTGGTTGATTTTGTGCCTTGAGTTTTGAGCCAAAATATGGGTTGTGATTGAGATTCAAATATGCTGCCACTAGACAGCAAACCAAATGCCACAACACCCACCTACACACACACACACACACTTCCATTACAAAATTTGTGGTTCATTGTGTGTCAGCCAACTCTCTTATATTTCAAAACCTAAGATGTCCATAAAATAAAGCATTTCATAATTTTGAATACTGTGATTTGCAAACAGTTCATAAAAAATAGCATTTGACAAGATTAAAAGCGTCATCATACTGAAATTTGATAAACAGATTCATTATATGATATTAACAGTACTTAACAACATGTAGAAAACATAACTGGGGTATTCTCTTTTTAACAGATTGCATCAGATTAATGGAATTTCACAAAAACAAAAACCAAAACAAATATTGGAAACTGTTGCTTCCACTGACAAGGTCATGCTGTCAAAAAATCCTTTGAAAACATTGTAGCAGTTTCTTTACACACACATCTCACCATCCTGTGGCTACATGAACATTTTCTGTGTGTAATACTGCTTTTAGTAGCAACAAACCAAAGGTGGATACAAAAGCCTTGTCTTCACCACTTTGTCATAATAAAAGCCCACCTTTTACAAGTCCACTTCACACAAGCCAGTGATGGTGGAGTTACCTGCAATTCATGCTCCTCAGTCCACTTCACCATGAAAAGCATTAATTTTCTCTTCTTTTCACCATCATCACTTTTCAAGACCACTTTCACCATGACGACAATGCCTACACAAGAGGTAAACTGAAAATGATATAGCTAAGCAAGCCAGACAGATATGTGGGTAAGAATGCAGGTCAAATCTTTCCTCTTTCTCATACACTGCAGCTCAATGTGATGCAAGAAGCCAAAAGTAAAACATGCAAGGAAATACTTCAGATCTACCAACACAAATCTATTGCCAGTGTATTACAGTCAAAGAAATTTCCATTTTTCTGTCTTTGTAATCCCTCCTGGCAAGCTCTGATCCTCTCACTCTTTCTCTGCCACTTGCCCATTATGGTGAGGCCTGTTTGTATTCAAAACTGGGGCCCATGGAATCGATGACACACTTTACATGTCAATCTAATACAAAAAACTGTCGACTCAGTGAACGTCGCCATGGTGGTAAGCACAAGGCTGTTGGGAAGGTCACCATGGGTGGCTGCCGTGGTCACTGGTCAAGGCCTCTTTTGACTATACTCAGTGACCATAAAAAGGCTCTACAATCATAGAGGCTCGTCTCCACACGGTTCTCTTCAATTACAAAAATTTGCAAATAATTTGTTACCAATTACAAATACATTGGCTTGAAGAGAAAATATATTTTAGTGTATGGGTTATTTTTTCTTTTAAAAATACATTCACAGAGAAATGGCAAGCACAGGTGTTTTTATTCGATAAAGATGCATCTAGACCTGTGTTTGTCAGGAATGTACTGGACTAATAAAGCAAAACTGACAACTGTGACAACCAGAAAGTGTTGCCCGAGTCAGACCTCTCTCCCTCTGTCCTCTTAGCTACTGCATGGTATAGGCACCTAGTATACTTTGTACCACCAATGTCTGTAACCTTGGTCTGCATGGTCCATGTCAAGTGGTGAGTGGCAGGTGCAGACAGAGTAAGCCTGTACAAAGCCACAGTCTGAACACTTACTAACCATGCACCAAACTAAACCATGAAAAACACCAAGGAAACACCCCATAACACCACAAACAAATAAACAAAACCACAAACAAGCTGCATAGTGATAACTAAACCACTACCTACCACTACTATAAAGGTCACCTACACACAATCACAAGATAAGGCTTACACTGAACTTTGAACCACCTGTAGTTACCCTCTGGCGCTGCATATCACACCACACCACACCACCCAATACCCCCTCCTCCCACACCACACACACACACACACACCTGTATTATTAAACACTTTGCTCTCTCACCACAACAATTTTCCAAGTTCACAGAGACAACTAGCCAGGTTTTCAAGACAGCTTCTCCTAATAATAAACTAGAAACATTGTCAATCCATCATCAAAACCATAAAAAAATACCCTTAAAAACATGACTCATAAAAAATACCCTTAAAAACATGACCATCTTCAATTTGAGCCTTTGGAAAATAGTGATGGTGAGAGACAAAGTTTTTAATAATACGAGCAATAATACACCTGTCATTCAATCACATCATAACCCCTTCACAACACGAGATTCACAGTTCCAGGCGCTCCCTACGGTGGGCTGAGGCGCTACGCTGGCAAAAGCAAGGCCGTTGACATGACAGGTTGGCTCACGTCACACTGCTGCGGCCCAACTAACATGAACGTGGTGTAATATAGCCCCAATGGTTAATTAGCAAACACCTGACGTCAGAGAGAGAAGCAATGGAACCTGTCTTAGTACTCACTGGAGGCCTGGGTGAGTTTGGTTGGCCAGGTGTTGGTGGTGGTGGTGGTGGTGGTCAGGGTCGCCTCCTGCCACCGGGACTCCTGTAGCAGGCGGCGAGGGGGCAGCAGTCGCTTCCATCACGGGCTTCACTTGGCCCTGGTGCACCAATTCCTACTTATATTGGTGCTTCAGGGTAACTGTTGCGCTTACGTTAACATTGTGACGTATATACATGCCCTCCTCGCACTGGCCAGCCGTCAGTCAGAGCGTCACTCACACGTCCTCCTCCCTTGATTGCTCCCACCTTAATGGCGCGTTATTTTCACCGAGTCTGTGTATCTGACGTGACACTGGTTTTCGCTCTTTTTTTTCCTTGTAATTGGTTGGTCGGCACAGGTCACTGTTTTCTGTAGATCTTTTTATAGTTAATAATTTTCCAGTGATCATGAGGTTTGCGCCAAGACGAACCGAGAGAAGGTTGAAGACAATACAGTGGCAATCTCCACCATTGACGGAAGCCAGTCAGGCGCCATCTTTGAACGCCCACATTCCCCCAACCAACCCCACCACAGTTGAATAAAGTCATTCTGTATGGATCTCTCTCTCTCTCTCTCTCTCTCTCTCTCTCTCTCTCTCTCTCTCTCTCTCTCTCTCTCTCTCTCTCTCTCTCTCTCTCTCATAGTGCACCACCACCACTACTGCTACTACTACAATTACTATTACATTATCGGGATGGAAACTGTCTTATATAATCTATTCACAAACTTTTTACTTTCCATCCTTAGAAATATATATATATATATATATATATATATATATATATATATATATATATATATATATATATATATATATATATATATATATATATAAAATACTTGAATGAAGGTTATGAAGAAAATTCTCATAGTGCTAGCTACCAGAGGAAATGGTTTATGTAACTATCAAGTCTCAATGGTGAAGATGTTAACCCCTTCAGCGCTGGGGCACATTTTTACCCTGAAGTTTGGGTGTGATTAAACCATTTATTGACGTTAGGGAGAGTCTATGGAGGTGAGGAGATTAATGATCAGAGTCTGCACTGTTTTAATCCCACACATGAGTTTCTGTGGCAGTATAAGATCGCCAAATAATAAGCAGAATAAATATAAGAATGTGTCTTAATACTAAAAGTAAGTCCTTTAGTGTTGTGTCTCTCTCCTTACACTTACATGACACACTTGACTCACCACATCTTACCTGATCTCTCTCTCTCTCTGTGCAATCATCTTTCTCTTTTCTTATCTATCAATCACTCTGTCTGTCCATCTGTCTGTTTTTCTATTTATCTTTATATCTAGGTCTGTGTCCACTTATATATATATATATATATATATATATATATATATATATATATATATATATTATATATATAATATATATTATATATATATAATATATATATATATATATATATATATATATTTTCATTCATTTCCTTCTATCTGTCTATTGATCTATTTAGCTATCAATATGCCAACTTATCTATCTATATATTTATTGCTGCATCAGTTACTCACCATGTAAAGCTTGTCACCAATCATCACTCACCATGTCTGCTTCCCTATGGAGACATCACACTACCACTACAATGAAACAAAAAGGTTCAAATAAATTATTTTATTTTAACGTCAAATATACTTGTACTATTTGATATATACATAATTTGGTCTGCCATATACAAGGTACATATATATATTTATATATATATACTTTAAACAACATTGCAAATGATAATGTTATGTCTTCTTTCCTAGCTAACAACAGAGTCAGGTTGTGTGCAATGAAAGCCAAGGGTACTGTGAGGTGTGGGTGGGTGGCAGCGCACCACTCGCCCCAACAATATACCATACTTTGGTCCACTTAACATCACATTAATCAGTTCCTACTAAAATAGCATGTCTAATTTGTACAATATAAATACAAATAATCTTCAGTCTAAGTATATAAAAATGTTGACCTGCGGTTTTTGGGTCCCATCGCTGGTCCTGTAAGAATACTGTATAAAAAAGTGTTTTAAACTTTTATAGAAACATGATTCAGACATGAAATAAATATATGAATATGTTCTTAATGCCTTTTTTTCATGAAAGAGTGGAGCATCTTTATGTGATGAATGTAGTAGTTGACAAAGCTTGAGTGAGTGCAGAAGACAACCATGAAGTGTTCAAGTCTTGGCATTAAGATAAGGGCCACAATGCAAGAAATAACATACAGAGATTAGAGAATATCACCAGACATCAGCATATCTGTCATTTATGGTTTCCTTGCATGTTCAGAGCAACACTTGTGGTCCAGGCAGTCAATGAAAGTCAACATTGTACAAGAAAGGCAGCAAGTCACTTTACTTGCATTGAAGTATCATGGTACTTCTCATTTCACATACACCATTGTAACTTCTTTTAGAAATATTATGTTCGTTGTCAGGAAGATTTTTTATTGTTACATTTCCTTATAGGAGTTACGATTTAAAGATTGAAATTTCTTTGCCATTCTTTCTGAGAGGATTTTGTTATGGATTCCTTCAGTTTCTCTCTTGGCTGACACTGCCACTACAACTGAAATAAAGTCTACAATGTCATATTTTCTAAACAAGAAAGGGATTGATGTACTTCGCAGCCTACTATAATTTGTGTTTTTATCATTGGAAAGATTTTGGTTTGATTGGAGGAGATTTAGTACAAATAAAAAAGAAAGAGTTCTTAGCAGTGATAAGAAACTTCAAACAACAATGATCCTCAAGGCAGAGTTTTGTAAGGACTCTGTGTCTCAGGATATTTGTCGCTTTTGAATTTGTTTCTAAGTGCTCATTAGCCACACTACCACTTTCATTATCATCCTGATGAACAACACTCAGAATTGATTCGGCACACACCACAACCCCTTGACTTTACCTGTGTGTGAGCTGCCCATCTGTTCAGAAAGTGTGATACCAGGTAGCACTAACATTTCATTGTTTTGTTGAACTTTGCTGCAAAATAAAAAAATAAAACAATAGGTATGTACAAAATTGGTAAGTGTATCATTATGCATTACTTAGAAATGTAACCATGAGGCCATAGTGTGTGATGGTCATAAGTTGGTATTATCATGATAAATCAGCATAATAATTCATTATGGTAATGATATCTAGTCACCAGTCATCCAATAATTACTTTACCCACTTTAAGAATTCATTGGTATCATTGATAGCTTTAGTTCCAAACTAAATAATTGATAATTCTATTCTTTTTAATATGAGCATGATGAGGCTTCAAACTTTCAAAGTCAAATGTAGTTATTTGACTTAAAACAGTAACAAAATCAAAGTGAAGTCATCCTAAAGGTTTTCAGGAACATTTTGAACAAACATAGAGATGCCTGTAAATATGTATATGGACTTAATAGATGTGATTGCTGTATACATTGTATTCGTACTCCAGTTTTGTTAAGTGATTCCTGTAGATACTGACTGCTTGGCTTTGAGAATGCATTCATTGGTTGTTGGTCACAAAAATAATGGTCATTATTGTTATGGTAATGACTCATCACACTCTGCACTCTGTAGGAAAGGTGGTGACAAAGCTCAGGCTGAAGCAGAAGTATTATCTACACATACTGTATATCTATTTCCACACATTTCTATCACAGGTAACCCAACAGAGAGAATGACAGTCTCCCTGTTGCTGAAACATAAAGAAATATATAGTATTCCTGCTTCAGTTTGAATTTCCCTCTCACCTTTTCTACATTCATCTAATTTTTGGGCCGTGTACAACGCTGCCAACACAACAACAGCCAGAACAACAACTGTGCTTTTATGAAGTTTAAGTTAGTGCTGGTGACTCAGGGACATCACAATAAGTCTTGCCCACTCCACCACTGGAATGGCTCTCTGGTAATGCTAAGGGTTACCCCGTGGAGGAGGCATGATGTCAAATTGTTTAGTAGGAGATCAAATTTAAGGGCATAGAACCAGTTGATGTGAGTCAGTCAGCCAACCACACATAGATAGGTAGATACAGACACATATAACTAGTGTATACTGGAATAGCATCACTGAAAAGGCCTTCCCACACTCACATCCTTCCTTACAGTCACAGGTAGGGTTCTTTAATACAGTCATTAAAAAGCCACTAAATTTTTGTTATATCTTCTTAATAGATAAAAATGTTTTCATATTTTCACATACTGGCTGCTGTCTGTCTGACTGCCATGTACAAGTGTAGACAGCAGAACTTTCTTAGCCATACTGTATGTTTCCGCCAATTTGAATTCTTGAAAAAAAAAAGAAGCTGAAGCATCTGATTGATTCTGTGATTGAAAAATGAAGATAAATTTAAGATGAATTTTGTTGGTGTGTACAGATGCATTTTTCTCAACACAAGCACCAAACTTTGTCAAACACTGCTCTTCAAAGTTCATACTAAAATAAATCATATTTTTGCAGTTTGACAAGAACAATGAATAAGCTATTGCAGTATTATTAATAATAATAATAATAATAATAATAATAATAATAATAATAATAATAATAATAATAATAATAATAATGATAATGATAATAATAACAATAACAATAATAATAATAACAATAACAATAATAATAATAATAATAATAATAATAATAATAATAATAATAATAATAATAATGACAATAGTAGTAATAACAACAACTGTAATAGTTATGATAATGATAACAATAAAATAAATAAATAAGTAAAAAAAAAAAAAATAATAATAATAATAACAATGACATTTTCATATAACTATAAGTACTCAGTTTGTCTTTCTATCTGTGTGTGTCTATTTGTCTGTACATGTGTCTGGTTGTCCATACAGTACATCACTAAGGTTGTATCCAAGGGAGGTGGACCTTCACAATAAAATCAGTGCCATTCATTGCAGAATACTCAACAACCTGGACATGAAGTAACATGACTTGAAAAAAAAAAATGAATCCATTGAATTTGAGAGAGAGAGAGAGAGAGAGAGAGAGAGAGAGAGAGAGAGAGAGAGAGAGAGAGAGAGAGAGAGAGAGAGAGAGAGAGAGAGAGAGAGAATCCAATAAGAATAAGTATAGTATATAAAATAAGAACATAAGAAAATGAGGGAAGCTGCAAGAGGCTTTATAATGAAGCAAGTTTACTGCATCAAATGGTGAATTATTATCATGATAACTTTAGCCTGTGCTCTTATACTCATGGAGATATTTTTGTGCCTGATCTTAAGGTAAGAACATAATTTTCTTTTATCATAAAATTACAGCTTTAGTGCATTGACATGAATATGTCATGAGGTCTCCCATTAGAGAATATCCCGGCATTCAGGCAGTGGAGGCCACACAACCATGGCACAGGACACCACCCTCTCTTAGTGTTTTTTCTTTCATCTCAGCCTTTTTTGTCTTGCGTTTTGAGTTAATTGTCCGTCCAGTAGGAGAAAGACCAAGTTTGTATTCTTTATATCCAGTAAGCATCTCACATGTATTGTTTATATGCTTTTCTAGTGATGATCTCTAAGGTTTAGATATTCTACAAGGGAGTAACAAGAAGGGCAACTTTTATCTTATGTAGTACTGTATCTTGACATAACCACTGAAAATGCTGCTCAACTTGTCATAATATTGAGGACTTCATATGTTAGTTCAAGAGTTGGTGGGCATGATGTACTATTTATGTACAGATGTAATACAACACTAAAGTGCTTCAAGCTCCATCCTGTACTCAGTGAGTAGAGTACATTTAAGTAAAAGAGTGAATAATCAAGAACATTAAGTACAGATAGTCATACAGAATCAACTTTCCTTCTTTATATAAAAATGTATTTCTTTATTACATGGTGTCTTTCTGAAGAATTAGCTAAAATAACAATAACAATAACAGATGTCATGTAGTTCTTTAAATTACACAATACATATATGATGTTATATTGCACGGCTTGATAAATCATCATCATCACTCACAGGGTCGCTGACACATGCATTCAGGATCAGGCAGTAATGTTCCAAATCATACATATATAAAAGGCTTGTGATAAGGAGAGAGAGCTTAGCTGTCTATCTCATCACCAGGTTGGAAAAGTGAAGCATGCTGCTACCGTGTTCACTGTGTGTCATATGATGCAACTAAAAGGGACAGAGTGACAAGATTGGAGATCCCTCTCTTCCATATTTTCATTCCTATTATAAGTCCAATTAAAGTATACATTAAAGAATGCTATTCTTTGCAAATATGAGGTGCTTTGCATTGAATGAAAAATGTTTTGTCACATTATAAAAATTCACCTTGTTAAAAAAACCTGAGCCAATGTTTTGGAAGTGACATGATTGATATAAAATTGATGTTTATTCACTAGATGCTGATTCATTTGATGAAACCTCCTCCCATCTTTTATACTTTTTTTTCTTTTTACTTATTGCTGTCACCTGTTGAAAATGTTAAATGTCCAGTGAGCACCAAAAGTAGATAGATTAATAAGTCCAGGTAAGTGCATCTGGGCCTCTCTGAAAGGCACTCAACATGCTAGGACACCACTCAAAAAAGTATTGATATGTTGATTTTTCCTATACATCTAAAACATACTATATCAAAGAGAGTTTCAGTGTGCAAGTAAAGATATCTGTTGATGGTGATACTGTTGACAAAAGCTTGAATGATAAGGCAGCAGTGTTATATAAACACTCAAAGTATTCTTCTAATCTTTCAGCTCAACTCCTGTCATTTGCCTTTTGCATCAACCATGGTAATAATACTGCATGGTTCATATATTTCAAAAATATATTAGGGAATATGCACCAAGGAATACCAATGTTGCTTAAATAGGTTGGTTTGACCACTTGTTTACATAATCTTTGTCTACCCTAACCACACAGTAGGTCGCCTGGCCACACATGAAGTCAGGCCACCAAACCACATGAAGATGACCCACAACTTGCTGCCAGAAGACCTTTCATCACAGCTGATTTCATCTAATATAACAAAGACCTGTCACATATCATTATGGCTGACAAAAAGTGGTTGCCAATGAATTTAAAATCTCTCGTCTTGCAAAATATTAAGAAATTTCTTGAAACAAATAAAATCTTGTGCAGACAACAAGTGAAGCAGTTATTTATGGAGCTTAACATGAACACCTTTCAAATGAAATAGCAAGTCTAACATACAACAAGGAATGAGACAAATGTGTAATGGGACACACAAATCCTAAGAGGAAACAAGGTATTGTATGAAATGTTAAATTATAAACATGTTTCATGATTTGGAATGCCATTAGGTTCAAACATGAACTGGAACAGATCAGTTGAGCAGGAACTATGCACTCATACCAGGGACCTTCATGAACTCCCAGTAATGTGTGTTTGGGATGGATTTTGATGGAAAGTCTCTAATTATCATTTAAGAAACACTATAATATAAATATGCACCAAAGGTCTGTGATGTTTACATCACTGGGTATAGAAAAAGCTATACTTGATTTGCAACATAGGTTTCCCAATACTGCAACACTTTCTGTTTGGCTATGTTTAATGGGAATGGAAACTATCTTACAGAACATAGCCCTTTTTCTCTATACATTTATATGTACAAAAATTTTCTTGAATAGGAATATGAAATATAGTATGATTATGCATGATGTGGAATGTACAATGAAGGTTGATATTACAGGTAAGCCGAGTGTCGAGAGTTGCTCTGCTCGAGAGCGGCCAACACGTCTTGCTTCATTCGCACATAAAGCTTCCCTCTCTTCCAGGGGTTCTGCAGCTGGAGTGGCCTGAAGTCCTCACGCAAACACCTCTCACGCATCCCAATCACAGCCACCAAACAGAAATCTTTGAGCTTTTCATTGCCATATGTAGGTCCACTTTTGCCTTTGAGTACAACAGCCACATTTAACTGCTTCACCACCAGGTCTATTACTTCTCTTGCTGTTGTTCTGGGTGTAATGTGTATTTTAACTGAGGTACCAGATGCCATACCTGTCTGATATGCAGCATACACCCGTATAATTGTGCAGTCTTCGTTGCGAGCAGCTCCCTCACTCACCTCCTCACCTTCTGTGCTTTTACTTTCACTACGACCACTCTCTGAGCACATCAGACTGAGGGTGTCTGTTTCGGTTTCATTGGAGGAGAGAGACCGTAAGCTGGCAGTCATGCTGGAAAATGAAGCTTCTGAGTCGTGGCTAAGACTGCTTCCCGCTCTCTGCATTTCGACATTAAGATTACTACCGTACCGTTGCAAGTCAAAACAACTACTGGTTGGGGACTTCCCACTTGCCATGGCATCTTCGTATTCCAAGTCGACACAACTATTCTTTTTTCTTTTCCCTTGCTCCACACATTCATAGGAAGTAATAGTCTGGTTTATTTTTGGCTCACTCGTGCAACACATTGATTTCAAACATCCCTCATGACTATCATAGAATGGAGGAGCACTGGCCTTTCTTGGAGGATACCCGAGGTCCACACAATGTTGTAAGTGGTTCTCACTTCTAGAAGTAGGGAAGTCCTTACTGTACAACTTAGTGTCACCACTAAATTCCATTTTCTCACGAGTCCATGTTAGTAAGGGCACATTTTCATTCTGTTCTCCACTGTCTAACATACAGTCATTTAGTGAATTATAAGATTTACCACAACTTTGCACGCATCCACTACTGTGAACTAAACACTCCGTTGTTTTCGATTTATGAAATCTCGTTTCGTACTTCACTGCAGCTCGAATATTCTCAGATGTGTTAGATTTCAACATTCTTGGAGTATCTGATTTTTTTACACTGAAGTTCAAATCATCATCTTTTCTTAATCTTTTACTGTCTGCACCATGCTGGAGGGATTCACTGGAACTGTGTGTGTCTTGTATTGGTGTAGTAGCAACAGGAATATGCGGAGAAGGCTGTTGTACTGTTGAATGATGATTAGTTGGTGAAAAAGAACAAGACAGCAGATTGGTCACCAGGGCACCAGATGCAGCTTTGTCTCGGGCATAACTGATGGCATCCATCACCCAGCGCAGGCCACGCCACGTCACATCTAGCTGTTCCTGGAAGGACTGGAGCTGCCACAGACGGGACCTTGAGCAGTTGATTTCCTCTTTACTGAATGCCTCTCTGCTGGCATGCTGGGCCATCAAGGTGTCCATCTCCAAGATGTATGAAAGGCGGGCATATCTCCCAATTAATTCCTTCTGATATGTTCCCATGTGAATCATTTCAAATATCTGTAGAGGCAATGTTGTCAGGGAAGGCTGTGACAAGAGAGCGTCTTCTTGTCCTGGGGCACAGCACACGGCATCGACTGGTGGCATGATCAGCAGAAGAGACACATCTGGGCTTAGCTCTAAAACTTCTCCACAATATAGTCGATGTTGTTTTTGTGCTTCTTCATCAACCTCTAATTGATTAAGTAATAGCTGAACTGCTTTACACAGCTGAGAATGCCACACAAGTTGGGCAGAAGAGGGAGAATTTGCCTTTCCATCTCCCTCATTGGACTCTGCTCCAGGTGTTATGGGCCACTGTTCAGCACTACAAGTTTCTAATCTCTGCACCCACTCCCATTCCTCTCTGAAATATCATCGTCATTAGACAGTGCAGCAACAGATATCAAAAGAAAACAAATCAACTTGTCACATTAATTTTATCATAAGGGTCAAAGGTTGAGATTCATACAGTTATGGTGATCACTAATGGAAAAGAAAACCCACATGTATATATGGAGTGCAATTAAAACAGTTTTGGTGACTAATGTCACTCCACCCTCCTCAGTGGACAGATAAAGATAACACAGTTCTTAGTCACAAAGGAACTGCTTTAATAATCAAAATGCTTCATCCCCTTATCTTAAATGACCTTTGTCAGAAGATGAAGTGTCACGGATAAACATGACAGCAGTTTTGAAGTGACTAAATTTGTATTAATTTCAAAACAATGGAAGAAATGATAATGCAGCACAAAACTGTTCCACATCTTTCCTTTTGAAATTCTGAGGCACCACAATGCTATCCCGAAGTTTTCTCCTATACAAAGAATTATTGTCAAAAATCTACTCATCCTTACCTAGAAACGTGTGGATTGTCTCTTATGTTCACATGTGGGAACATATTGGGTGTCTTCTCTGGCACTGACACGTGAAGGACATCCACTGAACTCTGCAGCTTGAGGTAGCCCAGGTACAGTCCTCGCCGTAGGGGAACCCGACTCACTTGGTCATACAGTATTTGGTCTTGCAGTGATGACAAAAGGAGGTCACCAGCTGAGGTTCCTGTTTCTCCTTGTGTTGACCCTTGATCTTCAAAATAAAGAATATTCTTGTGACTTTTGTTTCTGATATTTCATCGGAACTTTTTTCCTTCTCTTTTTCAAACTATCTGTTCATATTTTTCAGCTGAGATGTATCTACTCATATTAACTATTTATGTTCCTATTAGTGTGCTCTACTGTGATAATGATAAAGATAAAGAATACAAGGAGTAATGAAGTTACTGAAGGTACTGTAATACAAAATTCCTACATTATGAGCTAGCAAACAATTCACAAGAACCAATGTTTTGTAATGGATAAAACAAAACTACATGACTTCTTACTGGCACTTGTGCTTTTCTTCTCCTTTAGTTTTGAGAGTGGGATCCACTTGACATTCATGGCTGAGATCACCTTGGTGCTCTTCACATGCCGTGTTGTGCAGAACACCAGAGTGCCATTGCTGCCCACAATTGGCTTGTGGTAAAACTGTCCTAGATCTTGAATGCCCAGGGTGGTCTGTTAAAAATATTTAAGGATGGAATGTAGTCTATTGACATCTTCAGCATTTTGTTTCACTCTCGGGTCTTCCTCCTAAGGGAGTGCAGGCTGTGATAATGTCCCACAGGTAGCAGTCATTTTATTCAAACTCCTTTGATGCATTTACTTAAATTTAGAGCTATTTGATCTCTCATGTACTAACAAAATGCAATGCATAATCTAAAGTCAATAAATGAAAAGCCAAGATGATTAGGTAAATAGAGATGACATGAAAAATGCCGAAGAGTCCACACCTGCATGTTGGCAGCAGCCTGCAGCAGCTTTATTCTGAAGGGCACAGTGGAAGCTGACCCAGCTCGCTCCATGTCCTGGCGCAGGGATTTCACATCTTCCCAAGTAGTGGCCACCTGAAATACAGCCACTTTTCAGACTGCTGACAACAATATTTTACAAACAATAAAGTGGATGAATAGTGAACTATAGTAAGTGAAGAGCTAACTGATTAGTCTCTTACAAGGTGGAAACACTTACTGAAGCTTATTTATACTTGCCATCCTCTGTCCACACACTCTGACCATAAAATACTTCTGATATTATTATTCTGATATCATGCCTGTGCAAAAGTTAGCTGTGGTATAAATAGAGCATTTAGGGTTACACATACTGCTCCAAGGCAGACCTGGGGTTTCTTGGCTGGAGATGACAATTTTTGTTTCTTTTGTAGTATAGCTACTTCACACATTGCCTTCCAAACACCATTGGTTTAATTCACTCCATTGTACCAGTAATGCTTTGCTTACCTTTAAAAGCCAGTGGAAATGTGATCTTGCCTGGCCCATGTAGTCATCATCAACCTCTACAACAGGAGGAAATTCTTCAGTTGTCACCAGCACTTTGTCCTCACAGTAAACCACACATGCCATGTAGGAGCCCCTGTAACAATGATGATAACCCATACATCTATCTATCTACATCTTTGCATCACAAAAGATCTCCTCTAAACCTTTCACTGTGATGTACAATAATTCACAACACTAAAAAAACATTGTGTGAAATCTTTAACAGTGTCTACAGGAAAGATGGAGGACTGAAAATAAATTCTTCAATTCCTATTCAGTAGCATACTACTATTCAGAGCAAAGCAATGTCTGAAATTATGAATGTTGGAAAAAAGTGGCAGATAGAAGTGAAATTGTTGAAAAAAATATACCTTCAGTCATTGTAGGAGCAAGAATGCATACATACATTCTTTACTTGAGTCATTGGTGGTCACTTGTGGATCAATCAATTTATGTCATGCCATGAACTTATACAAAAGGAAAATCAAATGTGGCTAATCTTTCTATAGAAATATTCACCTTTGACTATTATTACCTGTGATTAGATTTCTCAGTGGTAAAAAAATTCACTGCAGACTTAAATTAAATCTGTAACAGGCTTACTTCTTTAGATTTCTGTGAAACTTTGGAGCAGGAGTGAAGAGATTTTTGATGCTCTTCTTCTTCTGAGCTTTCCGTAGGTTGAGTGGCGTCTCCTGGCCTGGCTCTATCGCCTTGATCTCAGCTGCGTGCTGAGGCCGAGAGTTGCACACTTGGTTGAAAAGATCATCCATCTCTCCCACCTGGCCATCCAGCCGAGGCTTCTGAGAATCTGCATCTCTCCAGCCTGTAGTGGCAAAAAATCCAAAATTTAAACACAATGAAAATAGAGCATAGTATACAATTAAAGAAAATGCATGACTATACTGAATAAATATATAAAATTTCAGACAAGGAGTCTACAAGGAGGATACTACATGTATGTCTCTGCTAAAATGTGGTTTCCAATAAAGTGCTCATCTTCCAAATAGGCCCTCAGGAATTTACTACATTGTGCTCAGGCATTATAATACAGTTCTAAAATAACAGAACCCCTTCTCCCACACTTATGGAGCAAAGGTAGCTGGCTGCCTGAATTACTGGCTGATGTCTGTCCTCATGTACACACTCCCATGACTATTAACAACTCTGAAAGGAAGCAAGGCTCACTGGACGGTATGGCAGCAGGTGGGGTGGTGATCAGAGGAGTGCCGTAGCCCTTCATGTTGCCAGCCAGCACTCTGAAGTGGTGCCTCTTGCCCTGTGCCAAGCCATCCACAAACACTGTCATTCGCCGCAGGTTGTAGATCTCAAGACATCCACCAACTGTGCTCCACTCATCTAAACTCCATTCCACTGCAAAAATTTATATTTTCATTATGTGGAATTGACTGCATGCTGATCTACAGTAGAGTTCCTATTGTTGTTTTTTTATCCTTGAAAAGAGATTCCATCTCTTTTGTGAATAATGATTATATCATATTCATAAAACTTCCATTATACACGTTTTACAGCAGCCTGTACTATACGTATTGATACATCACATGTGTTGTCTACATCAGTATGATTACAAAAATAACATGTTGTAGTTAAATTATTTCTTTGACTCAGGCACTGCACTTTATGAACATTAATTGGACACCACACAAATAAACACAATGCTTTTACTGCAAATGAAGCTTGACCTTAATTTATGTATGTTGCTTCAGCCCAATACAAATCTTATCAAACAGGGCACATATCAATAACGGTGACTAGCATCTGTCTGTATATGCACATGTATTTGTATAAGAACTATAAAAATGTGATATAAAACAAATACTTTTTGCAAAATCATTGAGTAGTACTGTAATGTTATTTCACCTTTGTATTTTGTTGTTATTGCAAAGTTCTCAGCTTCAGGTTCTTTAAAGGTGATCCTCACTCTTGTGCTGTCAATGACCTCTAAGGCAGCTCGACTAGGTGGGCCTGGCACCTCTGAGGGAAAAAAAAAACATGAATATTGTTAATCCTTCCTATTCCAGCTACACTAAAATGAATATATTGTTAATTGCTGGTAGCATCCTTCTTGACATGAAAGGTCTATGGTTATCTATATGTATTCTAAATATTCTTTTAATAATAACCTATCTAATTCACCTCACATTCACAGGAATCCAATACTTTTCAACCTTATACTGCCAATGAAAGCTTCCAGTAATCACTGGCTTGGTCACACACAATACTTACTCATTTGCTCCAGCCCCATTCTCATTTTTCGCAGCATCTTGACCCGCCTGTCCCACAAGTCCCGTTGCCTTTCAGTCTCCCGGCCATGCGCTGCTCCACCACACAGCTTGGAGTCCAGCTCCTCCCGGCGACGCTCAGCGGTGGCCACAAGTTCATTGAGGTGAAGGATCCGCTGCTCAATGGTCCCTGTGGAGATTATTGTGATGTGGTGTAAAATTGTGGAAATCTGCATTCATGAATTATTCTTATGAAATCATAGTAGAAGAGTGAATGTAAAACAACTTTGGTGTGAAGAATTCTAGTAATGAAATTTTTTTAAGCCACTATGGATGCAGTAGTTGTGACTAAAAGGATCTGCTTTGGCAATGGCTTCTGTAATAATGGTGAAGACTAATAGCATTTGTGTTTGCATTGTGATGATTATTTCTTGGTTTAGGATGACTTAAAGGGATTGTATTGATAATAGCTTCAATAGTAATTATAAGAACTAAGAGCCTTCCTGTCTGTGCTATAATGTTAAATGTAAAGGCTGTACAGCTTCTCACCTGCATTGCTCTCAGTGGCACCAGCCTGCTGGAGCATCTTGGCCAGCGTGACATGGTTGTTCATCACTGCCACCTCCAGAACATTGGAGCCATCCTTGTTGACACTGACAGGGAAAAAGAGGGATAGCAATGATGCATTGGTGACAAGGGAGCTTTGCCTAGCCGAGGCATACCAATGCTAACCTTTCAGACTAGAATGTAAGCTAAGGAGGGATAACAAATGTCTGACAAGTGATATGGGAACTCTTCATTATTACACTGTACCACTGCGTGACCTCAAGACACTAAAATACAACCTAATGAAGAACTGATGATAAATCTCTTCATATGTTAAAGGAGCACTGGCATAGGGAAGGAAAAAAGGCCTACTGAGGTGCTAGTTATTGCAGAAATGTTAAAGAGTATCTGTCAAAACTGGAGGAAAAGCATTTTGAAGCCTCCATCTTGAAAGAGTTCTTTGGTGCTAAGTTGTAACTACCACTACTTTTTCTGAGGAGACTGATATGCAAGGTGACTCACCTGTTGATGTCAAGCTGTGCTGAGTTGTGGTCCAAAATGTTCTTGGCTTTCTCAAGCTGGCCATGCTCAACTGCTGCAAAAAGAGCTGGATGGGAAGGATGAGATTAATAGTAGAAGCAGTGATGGTTGTTGGTTGAATATATATATTACTAAGAGCAGCAGGATATGTTGTGGTTGCAAAACAGAGGGGGTGGTGGTAGTGATGGTGCTGGTCATAGAAGTACATATGTATTACAAAAAGTAGCAGCTACATAAGCAAAAGTAGAATTATTGAAGAGCGTAATGAAGATATGTTGTATTATTAAGACTAATGGTTGCAAATTATAGATGGTGGTGGTGGCAGTGATAGAGGTGGCAGTGCATATATATATTACTAAGAGCACCAGCCACAAAAATGTAAGTAGTGATGGTAAGAAGTGTAATGATAGTGGTGGCAACATAAACTATACATTATTAATAAGAGTAGTGGCTGTATATGATTATAGAAAAATGCATGGATGGAAAAGTGAGAGTATTGGTTTATGAAAGCAAGTGTAAGATGTCTGGAGCAGTTGAGAGAGAGATGGTTGTCAATGTCTGAAGGGATGTGTGATGTGTGTAGTTGAAAATCAAAGGAGGACGAGGAAAAGGAGGAGTAGGAGGAGGAGTAGGCAGTGGTGACGGCAGTATTAGCAGAGGAGATCCAGGTGGTGAAATGAAGAGCAGGTCAACATGGTATGATCTGAGTGTGAGGAATGAGAGACAACATGATACTTGAGAAAATAACAACAACAACAACGACAACAACAACAACAACTACTACTACTACTACTACTACTATATCATCATATTATTGTTGATGATGATGATGGTGATAATAATAATAATAATAATAATAATAATAATAATAATAATAATAATAATAATAATAATAAAACAATACTACTACTACTACTACTATAGTAGTAGTAGTAGTAGTAGTTAGCAGTAAGTAGTTAGCAGTAAGCCACTCGCTAATGACTCTCTCTCTCTCTCTCTCTCTCTCTCTCTCTCTCAGTAAAATTATCTGAGAGTCAACAAGCCATCTGTTTTAATTACTTAGGACAATACAGTAACGTTCACTTCCTGTGTCCTTCTGAGAACAATGACGCCCTCACACCTCACACTTCACACCTCACACCCCCCCTGCTCCTTTCTTGACGTACCGTGTAGGTGGATGTTGATCTTCTCCAGTTTCTTGCGGTCGGCCTTGCTGGGGTTGAGTCCATCCACCAGCACGTCATCCATGGTTGACAGGGCTGTGGGAGATAGCAAGTGTCAACGTGGTGATCTCTCTGGTCCCCGCGAGGTATTCTTTTAAATTTTTTTGTTTGTTTTTCTAAGTAGCAGAGAGCGTGTCAAAGATGATGCTATGTACTAATTATTACTACACTCAAAGGTTGACACCATTAGTCATATTTTCTTTAAAACTCTCTTGTGTGAGACTTACCATAAGAAGCAGAGCCTAAGATGGCAACGCTTAGTTCCAATGAAAAAATTAATGGTATAGAATTGTTCATGTCTAAACCCAGCCAGAGGTATCCTTGTCGTGTTGGTTGAAGCGACACACACACACACACACACACACACAGTGGAATAAGTCAACAATCTACTAATTAATATTCCCCATGATTCGTGTATGCACTTCAAGTTGTCTAATTGAGTAACAAGAGCCCGCGCGCCATCACGATGGGCACAACACACGCTATGTCCTATCAAACTTCAAAACAGTTACATGACGGCAAGAGCAAACTACCTGGGCAAACGTAATTCTGCTGCCGAGATAACTTAATATTCAAAAGCTAATCGTGTGTGTGTGTGTGTGTGTGTGTGTGTGTGTGTGTGTGATGCAACTTGGGGTCTTATCATTATGCTACTTAGAATATAAGAAATAATCCTTAGGACAATTACAGATAAATCAGTAAAACGAAGAAAAATGGTGAAGTGACTAAGTGCGTCATGATATTAGCTTATGAACGAGGCTAAATGCCTCGTTCATAAGCTAATATCATGACGCAGGTCACCGCCACCGGTCAGCCACGCGCCACCACCCGTGACCCTCTTGGCTGGTCGGAGCTCCACCAAAGTTATAATACAGTATTAGCTGGTCCACCCCCGCCACCCGAATCACCACCGAACACGCACCACGCTTCCTGCCTCAAAGCCAATGCCACATTCATTCCATCACTTCCAGAGACACAAGGACCGCGGGACACGCCACGACTGCTACACGCTCAATATTCAACACACGTGCAGCACGCAACACACGCAATGCAACCTACGTACACGCTCACTACTTATGGAGCGGTGACACGCAACATGCACCAACATAACGTAACAAACACGTGAAATATTGACAGCAACAAGATATATTTTTGTGAATGTCTATTGGGTCAAGCGCGCGCGCGCACACACACACATACACACTCACACACACACACACACACACACACACACACACACACACACACACACACACTGTTTGGATGCTGCTGCTGATGATGATGGTAGAAGGAGCAATAGAAGAAGTAGCAGCAGCAGAGCAGCAGCAGCAGCAGCAGCAGCAGTAGTAGTAGTAGGAGGAGGAGGAGGAGGAGGAGGAGGAGGAGGAGGAGGAG
>CM035192.1:15307542-15342468 GCA_020233015.1 Callinectes sapidus
AGTAGTAGTAGTAATATCAACAAACATTACTAATAATAAAAATCTTTACCTACCATAAATACAACTACTACTCAAACTACTACTACTACTACTACTAGTAGTACTACCATAATATCAGTGGTAGTAGCAGTAGTAGTAGTAGTAGTAGTAGTAGTAGTAGTAGTAGTAGCAACAGTAGTAGTGGTTGTAGTAGCAGACAAGCAGTAGCACCTTTGTAGCAAGCCTAAACTAGCTAAAATAATAATAGTAATAGTAGTAGTAGTAGTAATAGAAATAGTCAGAAACACCAATAAACTTTCAATTATAACTCCAAAACTACCCAATGAAATAAGAATAGTCAGAAACCAAAGAGGACACACTCACGCACCCTCTGACCACTTGACTATCCGCCCACGCTCCCTCACTATCCAACTATCCACTATTCTTTACCTGAAGTCGACCAGCGGCAGGAAATCCACATAGATCAACTGGCGGAGACTGGGAAGGCTGAAGATGGAAATGTGGCCACACGCTATGTAACACACCAACGATATGCTGTCTGTAATGAGACACACACACACAGACACACACACACACACACACACAGACAGACACACAGACACACAGACAGACAGAGAGAGAAGGGAGGGAAGAGAGAGAAAAAGAAAGAAAAGAAAGGAAGAAAGGAAAAAAAAGAAGAGAAAAAAAGGAAGAAAGAAAGGCAAAGAGAGAGAGAGAGAGAGAGAGAGAGATGCATTAGTACTAAAACAACAATAATAATAATAATAATAATAATAATAATAATAATAATAATAATAATAATAATAACAAAAATTTATATTACTCTTACTGCTACAACCCTCCTCCTCCTCCTCCTCCTCCTCCTCCCCTTCTTCCTCTTCCTCCTCCTCCTCCCCCCCTCCTTCTTCCTCCTCCTCCTCACCTTTGATAGTGACCACGTCTGCCTTGACCACAAAAGACACGTCAGTGAGGATTTGCTTGAAGACACAGTTCTGAGTGGGAAGGGACACAACCCTGGCCACTTTCTCCGAAGCGATCACCACAAACTGCCGCTCACTCCAGGAATTTGGGGGGGGTGTCTGCGAGCCCCCCCATGTCCCCAGCCCCCACCGCGCCCCCGGAGTTGGTGGGGGACATCCTTGAGTCTGTCCCGGCCCCCATGGCAGACTTTGGGGGCGTCCCTATGGAGGAGAAATTAGAAAAATGTGAAGGGGTGTGATTCAGATTGTCTCGGATTTTGGGGGTTTTTGCGTGTGGGTTGTGTTGTGCTTTTTGGTGATTGTGAGGTTGTGAGGGGGGTTATAGTGTGTTGTTTATAGTCAAAAGATAGAGAAAGAGTTGTTCTACCTTGTGAGTGAGTGATGGAAATAGAGATTGACAGGTTACAGAAATAACAAATGATTAATTTGAGGTAATGATAAAATGTGGCACACCTTTCCTGATAATTTTCTGTGATATAGGGTGAGAAGATTAAAGATAGTGAGAAAGTGAGAGAGGAGAGAGTGGGTTGTTTATAGTCAAAAGATAGAGGAAGAGTTGGTCTACCTTGTGAGTGAGTGATGGAAATAGAGATAGACAGGTTACAGAAATATTGAGTGATTAATTTGATGTAATGATAAAATGTGGCACACCTTTCCTGATAATTTTCAGCAACATAAGGTGACAAAATTAAAGATAACTTAGAAACAAGAAAAGCCACAGAAAAGCCCGAATGACCACAAGATAGAGGAAGAAATACTCCATCACCTCACACAAGAAGCAATAACACAAAACAACAAATAACAGAGATATGAACCAATAAAGACAGCGCACTTACGGTCCATTTTTCTCTCTTTGTGTGCATCTCTCCAGCTTTCATACTGGTGAGGTATTAGAGCACCGGAACAGTCCAGAAACGACATTGTCACAACAGAACCCTTCACTCGAAAAATAGTCCCTGAAAAATACAAAAAAATAAATAAATAATAGTAGTAATAGAATATCAATAATAGTAATAATAATAATAGTAATAAAACTTACCACTGGGATGAACAGAGGCTGGTGTGGTGGAGTGAATATCCACAGGAGGAAGAAGAAGAGTAATTTGGATAACGCTACCCAGACTGGTTCCAACCCAGAGTGTCGGGTTGATGATGCCCTCTGGTGAGAAAATTAAAGATAGTGAGAAAGTGAGCAAGTGTAGAGCAAATTGGGTAGTGTGGTTAGAGAGAGGGAGAGTTGATGCATCTTGTGAGAAAGTGAGAGAGATGGAGATTGAGTGAGATGAGAGATAGAGAGAGAGAGAGAGAGAGAAAGATGAGTGAGAATGTGATGGGATACAGTATTTTCCGAGATGCTTGAATGAGATAGGTAAAGAAAATTAAAGATATCTCTCAAACCAATAAAGATTAAAAAAATCTGAAATAATAATAAGAAAGAGGAAGAAATTAACTACAACCCAACTAATCATAATAGACACACACTAACAAATAAACAAGATATAGAGCAATAAAGGAGAGAACAAAAAAACTCAACCTTACCATTTTTCCTTATGTATGTATCGGCAAAGGCTAGACATTGGATAGCTTCACTGGATATATTTTCAAGACTACTGATGCTGGACGACCGGGAACGACTGAACGACCCATCAAGCTTGTCTGAGAGAGAGAGAGAGAGAGAGAGAGAGAGAGAGAGAGAGAGAGAGAGAGAGAGAGAGAGAGAGAATTCTCATATGGATGATGGGAAGTCCCACAAATGTTGATGTCACACACACACACACACACAGACAAACACAGACACACACACACACACACACACACACACACACACACACACACACACACACACACACACACACACACACACACACACACACACAGTTCTTTTACAGGTGTTGGATTCCTGACACATGCTGAGGCGACGCACATCACAAGTAGCAGCCTTGTCACGGCCAGCCAGTGTTGTTAGTGCGCAGCGTGACAGTAAGTCCTTCGTTGGTTATCAAACGGAAATGATAATCCTTTTGTTTACAGCTCTCTGTGCTCACTCTGCATATACGTACTTAACACATGTATGTTTGATAACTAATATGATATGTCATGTTCTGTACTTATCTATTACATGTTTTTATAATCAATGAAGGCTTATTTATTCATCAATCTATCTATTCTTGTGTGTGTGTGTGTGTGTGTGTGTGTGTGTGTGTGTGTGTAATTCACTGTCGCGGTCGCCTTCTGGTTAGCCAGCCAGCCTTTACCCTACGGAGCGAGCTCAGAGCTCATAGACCGATCCTCGGGTAGGGCTGAAACCACATCACACACTACACACCGGGACAGCGAGGCCACAACCCCTCGAGTTACATCCTGTACCTACTTGCTGCTAGGTGAACAGGGGCTAGATACACAGGCTTGTCCATTTGCCTTGCCACGCCCGGGATTCGAACCCGGGCCTTCTCGGTTATGAGCCGAGCGTGTTAACCACTATACACTGTGTGTGTGTGTGTGTGTGTGTGTGTGTGTGTGTGTTAACCTATGGTCCTATCCCAATACATGAAATCTATATGCTCGGGTCTTTATCACCAACAAGGCGCATGTGGGTCGTACCCCGGGGCAGCACACTGTACCTGGAAAGTCGAAGGAGGAGATTGGCCTGTATGGCGACGTGTCCCTCGGGTGGTCACAGGGCTGGGTTGATTTACTGAAGAAAGCATTGTCGGTATAAGTGTTTCGACGGCAATAGTCCGGCACAGGTAGAAGTTCTGTATCCCAATCTTCCATCTCCCATGACCGTCGGCTCATTTCAGCAGAGCGTGTCATGCGAGTCTTGCTACTGCGTCGCCGCCGCAGAGTGGTGAAGCTGAGCGCCCGCGAGCGCGCCATGTCTTCCTTGCTGGAGGAGGACATGGTCAGCAAGCTCATGGGCTGCTCCAGACCTTGCTCATCGAAAAGTTGAAGTTGAACAGATCCGCTTAATGATGTGGCGGAAGACGCGCTTGCCGTGGGGGAGTCCAGTGACGTGGTGCTCGGACTCGCCCGACACTCCTGACTGGAGCAAAGAGAGATTCTGTCGTCGCTGGGCACGTCGATGGGCGGGCTGGTGAAGATGGGCGGCTGCTCGTCCTCGCGGATAGTGGGGCTGCCCAAGTCAAATAAAAAGCCCGTCATACGCACCGGAGAGGTGGGCGAGGACGGGTCAAGGTGGAGGGACGATCGGATTGAGCGCCTCAGGGTACTGAAGGGCCTACCCAGGCTGATCCCCGACTTCTTTCGTCTCCTGACGGGAGTCGGGGAGCAGGGGCCCTGCAGCTGCATTTCAATCATTTACTTATGCACTGCACACCCACTACAGTGCTTAACCTCACATTCTGGCACGGCACAATCGAGGAGCGACACTGGTGGACCTGAGGCAAGCGGCAGCCCGACACACACTGGCACACACTATGGAGAGTGACGACACGCTGAGGTGCGGGTCGCAGATAAGAACGCTTCCCGTTTCTGTCCGTCCTTCTCACTCATTTCTCGTTCACAGTAATTACAGTCGATCATCATCATCATTACAATCACCGTGCACAGTGACAGTTGACTTTCAGGTACCTTTGTTTTATCACCATCGCCACCATCACCAATATTATCACAAACCACCTTTCCTTTGGAAACAATAACAACAACGATTAAAAAACCTTATTAAAAATAACTAAATATTTCCTCCTAGAATACAGGGCATGACCAAGCTTCGTTCTTATAATGAAAGCATCTGAATAATTAAGTTACATTTCCTGCGTTGATCACAAAAAATCGAGGAATTCCAGGACGTCACCGGTACGGTACGATGCCGAGGTAATTTTCAGGAAGGAGAACAGAGAGAATAGGAATAATCTGCCACTCTCATATAGCTAGAATGTTATATCTTTTTCCGAAATAACCTGACGCAACACACAATTTTGAGACCAGCGATTAGTTAGCGAAAGTCGGTTTACGTTCAGGGATGAAATGACGCAGGAGAGCAGCGTGTATCTAATTGTTATGTAACGAACGCAGATGTACCGATGAGAGGAGTGCAAGTGCTGAGTTAGTGAGGGAAGGAGCAAGTGTGAGGAGGAAGATTAGAGGGCAGATAGATATATGATAGCCAAGGAGAGGAAGAACTTTGCAGTTTATGAAATTAAGAGGCAGTCAGCGTTCCTATGAAAGGAGGGGGAGGAGGAGGAGGAGGAGGAATAAACAGGTCCCCTTTCGTCACCACCAGCTGTTATGACGGCAGGTGTGTCGCCATGTGACTCAGCAGGTGTCTCTCGCTCTCTCTCTCTGTGTGTGTGTGTGTGTGTGTGTGTGTGTGTGTGTGTGTGTGTATTACATTGAGTATAGCCTAGCTGTACAGTTACGACTATCCATCCACGTAATTCAACACAAACTACACATGCTAGGTAACCAACATTGCAAGTTATAGCGAGTCAGTCCATTCAAATGAAAATCTTACGTCAAACGTTTGATTGGAATTTATAAAGGTCAAATGTCACACACACACACACACACACACACACACACACACACACACACACATACACCATCTGAGATTATATGCATGATGTTGTGAGTTCGTTCACACTGTCACCGCCAGTAGTGTTGTGCTTCCATTGGCAAATATTAGTGGCGGTGTGGTGCGTGGTTACTCCGATCGATATGGGAGTCGTAGTAATATTGGGGATTCAAGGCCGTTAAGTACTGCAGGACGGAAGTGAATGAGTGGCTGTAGCCGTGCAAAATGAAGAAAAAAGTTCCCCAAATCAGTCCCTTTCCAAAATTTCTGCTCACATGAACCTAGAGAAGATGCAACTTTATTATTATTTTTTTTTTTTAAATATGATTGCTTTATTAATGTATTTTTTCGAAATTTATACAAGTTCAGCCCTTCAGTACTGGGACGCATTTTTATTTCTATTCTGATTATTATTTGGCCATTTTATACAGCTTCAGAAACTCTTGTGAGGATTAAAGTAGTAAAAAACTCTGGTCATTAATCTTCAGACCTCCATAGACCCTTCCTAATGTCAATAAAGTCGTCCAATCATACCCAAAACTGGTGGTAAAAATGTCTCAGTACTGACATATAGTTTAATTCATGCTCATTATCTATAGTAATTCTCCTTTATAATCCATAACGAATCATAGGAGATGTTGGCTGTGGTAGAAAAAAACTTGCAATGCTTTGTTTCGAAAAGACTAATTGCTACTTCGTATGTTAGACATTCCACTGATGAGTGAATGACCTTTGTGGACCAGCTAGCAAGGACTCTTCCCAGCATGTGTTCTATTTCGTGACGCGTAGGGATATAAACTTTGAAACAACGTCGTGTGTGTGTGTGTGTGTGTGTGTGTGTGTGTGTGTGTGTGTGTGTGTGTGTGTGTGTGTGTGTGTGTAGAGGAGAGAGAGAGAGAGAGAGAGAAGCGAGAGCGATCGCGAGAGAGAGCGCGAGCGACGAGCAGAGCGCTATAGGCGCGAGCGAGAGACGCGAGATCATCGCGCGAGCTAGACGCTTCGTCCTCGCAGAGTAATTAGCAGCACAGCACAGGTGTGAAGATGAATAGCTGAATGATTGTTATAGCCTTGACGCCATAACCACCACCACCAACACCACCACTACCATCACCAGTCAACAACAACAACCATCAGCAATTCTAGCAAAGAGGGATCTCTCTCTCTCTCTCTCTCTCTGGCCTCAAAGGTGACTTTAGGAAACCATAGCAAGAGAAAATGAACATATGAACGACCATGAGACAAGAGGAGAGAAAAGTACCATCAGTGGCAAAACAACACAAATTCCCTCGGTCCTCCCCGCTTGTGACGACAATGTCTTGCTTAGAACAACAACGCGCGTCTGACGTAATACAAAACCACATGGTCTGACTGTTAGCTTGCATCCTGCGTTACCCTGCCGAGGATGCCCTTTGTTCCTTGGCCAGCCTGAGTCACTCCCTCGCTCCCTCGCGCCCCACACACTCCCCCCTATGCCCCCAAACACACCATCCATCTTCACAATAAGGCATCGGGCAAATACACCAGCCTTCATCACCAGAATATTCCCTATCATGTTTGTCGCGGGAAGTCTCGCGACGAAGGCATTTCCGTTGACGCCGGCGGGTGAGTGATCTTGTGCTGAGCGGCAGCAGCGACGAAAGCTGCTGCTGTTGTTGTTATTGATGGTGCTACTGCTACTGAAGGTGGTGGTGGTGGTGGTGCTCCTGATGATGATGGTGATACGGCAAAAACACTAAATACTGTTGAATACCGAAGGGTTGCAACGCACTACACTACTTCCTCTTAACCCCTTCAGTAGTACCAAGAGGTGTTTTTTTTATATATTTTATTTTACTTAGTATTTGGTCATTTTATACAGCTTCAGAAACTTGTATAGGGATTAAAATAGTGAAAACTCTGACCACTAATCTTCGACCCCCAAAGTCATTAAAATCGTCTAACCATACCAAAAGCTAGTAAAAATGTGTCCCAGTACTGAAGGAGTTAAGAACATAGTATTAATACCTGCTAGCAGCGTGTCTTTCTTTTTTTTTTCCTAGAGTACTTGATAGAAAGGGCAACAGCAGCATCAACAGCATCGGCAACAACACCAACTTGCGTCATCATCCACGTTAGGAATATTGCTTTTGTCGCAAGAGAAAACCACACTCGGGGCCACCATGACTCAGGACACGCGGCGGACACAAAGCACACGATAAAGGCCATTTCTAACAATCACTCTGAATTACAATTTCTTTGGACCATCTGAGTAATGTTTTGCTGAAACAGCTATACTTACTGAGAGAGAGAGAGAGAGAGAGAGAGAGAGAGAGAGAGAGAGAGAGAGAAGGGATAGTGAGGAGTTACGAATATCCATGCAAGAATTTTCAGAATGGTGTGTTTTGAGTGAGTTATGACAACGCAACAATTTACCGCCACACACAAAACCTTCGAAAGTAAGAAACCGTAATAGAATAGCTTCTATGTGTCACCACTGTCTCTTTTTTTTTGGAAGAGACAAAAAAAGAAACACCATTGATTTAGTAACAGAATCCAATCTCTCTCTCTCTCTCTCTCTCTCTCTCTCTCTCTCTCTCTCTCGTCTGAGGGAAGAATAAACTCAAGATCCTAGTGAATTACCGTCTTACGAACTCATCAGCTCAACGTTTATGAGATTATTAAGTTAGCTATAAAGAAAGAGAGCAGCTCGTCAAACAGCCATCCTCGAGACACCAAAAGATCCGCATTCACGAACGCTTTGCTCTCTCATCACGACTATTTTTCCAAGGCCACTGGAATGATTAGCGAGGTTTTCAAGAGTGTTTCTCCAGTCAATGATGTAGAAATCTTGTCAATCTCCCTCTAGAGCCGTAAAACATCTTAAAAAAACTCGTGCAGACTTAAATAATGCCTTTTGAAATAGAGGAGGTGAAGCACAGAAGTGTTTGAGAATACGAGTGAAAGATCCCACCTCACTCCCTTTCCCGTCATCCCTCTGCCTCCTGTCCCTGCCTCTCGTCTCTTCCTCCCCCACACGCCAGGCTTCAGACACGCCCCCTCGCCAGAAGCTTCACGGAAAGGTCACGAAAGAAGATGGATAGAAACAAAAGACAATTTACTATAATCACCGCAGCGTTCATGTTACCTGTTGCATAAATCCCTCCCCCTGCTCTCTCTCTCTCTCTCTCTCTCTGCTGGTCTACAGGCAGCAGTTCCGTTGTAAAACTTTTCTAATGAAATATTTTGTCTTCTGGCTTTACTCGTTCTTGGGAAGCTTACTGTTTACTCGGCATTAATAATCTAATGTGAATTGTGGCACCAGTTTTAATATTTCTCTCTCTCTCTCCCTTTTCCTTTATCTGCAAGTGCATAAGAAGACAAAGGAAGCTGTACGTCCATCTATCTCCATTTTCTATCCATGAATGTATCCCATGCTATTATTAACCTTTTTATGAAAGTTATACCAGACTTTTTTTTATCTCACTTTATCGACAAATCTTCCTCTTGTTACCTTATCTGTCTATTTCCACATCATTATTCAAGGGAATGTTCAACACTCCCTATTGCCTTTCATTTACCAACTAAATAACATTAGCTCCACTAGTTTTTCTCTACCTCTGTCTGTAACTCTTCCTCTTCCTCCTCTGTCTGCGGCCACAATGGACGCTACAAGACTACCACGCCAAGGTCATGATGACACTACGACCAGATCCTTGATGAAAGGTCATGGCTCACCTTCACCATTAAAAATTGCTGGCAGTGTGTGTGTGTGTGTGTGTGATCGAAGGACTATTACATTGTTATTTTCCCTTTTAGTTTCAGGTATAGCAGAATTACGAGCATAATATTGGAAACGTTCAATGAATTAAAGGTCTTTGTTGCATATTCATCTGTGCTCCTCACATCCCATCCTATCCCTCAAGTGTTGTATTTCTTCCTCGATACGTGCAGTCACAAAGGTTACACGCCACTTCCGGGTTTGTATGAGTGCTAGGCAACGTAACATTTCAAGAGAACAAAAAATCACAAACTTAAACTCTTCTTCTCCCATGGTCGCCCGTTACTATTATTAGGAATACTGTCAAAGAAGTAATTTGTGTGGATACCAAGATAAAAATGAGGGAATAGAGGTCTAATCATATTTTCTATGGGCTACAAAAAATTATGTCTATAAAAAGCTGATGATGATTTAATTCGTAGTTAACTTAGACCTTATACAATGACGATATAGAAACCAGAGCAAAAACAAGGAAGAATTTTGCAGCTCACTCACTCAATTAAATCAATAGCAATAAAACCTGTTCACTTGAAATCAGGAAAAGTCTACGATTTCACGCATCGATTTCTTCAGCAAGGGTCGAAGGGAAGGGTCTGTGTGGGAAGATTGTAAGGTGAGTGAGTGTGTGTGTATGTAGCAACGACACTGGCACAATAAACAGTTCATTCTAGAGGTCATACAATCCGCAACTCACGATTAAACACAAATAATGAAACACAGGGTACCATTGACTGCCTCTCGTAAGCTCCATTTCTTCCCCTCCCATCCTGATATACATATGAGTATCCTTTACCCCGTGAGTGATCCAAGAAGGTCCCTTTCTATAGCGGCTTCACTGTAGCGTCCTCACTCCATTTAACGAGCCCTGAGCGAATGAAGAGACAGGGAGAGGCTGTTCTCTATCTCAGCAGCGCCACGTGACCTCCTTCTGTCGGTCTCGTTCGGCCAAACATTTGAGGATACTATAATCAACTGAGACGCCCGAAGTATTAAGTAAAAGATTCATCCCTCCCGGAATACCATGGCCGCCAGTTCCCTAATCTATAAATCGACAACTTCCTCAGGGACACAGACGGGCTCAGCTCAGACGCCGCCAGATATTCTATGCCTGTGATATCGGCTCGTGTGGTTCCGCGGTTGAAGGGTTTTGATACACTCACTCACTCACTCACTCACACACACACACACACACACATTCTTTCCAAAGTGTAAAAAAGAACTTTCTTACACTACAGCTAACTGACTTCCATGGGGCTTATACTGGTATTGACCGAAATATCATAAATAAAGGCAGCGGTGGAGAGCCGTGTTTACCTCACTGGGGTCAAGGCTGGTGCCGCGCCCCGTCAGCCCGCCCATCACCTCCACCCTTCCCTCGGATACTCAAAACACTAACAAGGGGGAAAACCCACTAACATCGATGAATAATTGCATGAAGTTGATTATGGGCGATCCATCTAAAGGCCACAGCCTTGCAGTTCGCCCCCTCTCTATCGGAACTGCATGATGGGATACAACTGAATAGCTCAGCGTCTGTATACTGGAGCAGCACAACAATGCATCAAGGGTGAAAGTGGCCGCTCATATCTTAACGACTCTGGAATCACTATTCTTTCTCTTACGTAAGTCCAGTCGGGAAGAATATTATGTAGTATTTTCGTTAAACCAATGGCGAAAATCGAATGAATGTAAAAGGGACACATCCTGCTTAAGCAATGTTTTGGATATTATCTACTCTTGTCTTTTAATGTACAATGTGCTACGTCAGTACAATGTTAGTGTTAACACTACTTTTGTACTGTAATAGTCTGCGTACTGTACGTACACCATTAGTGTTTCTGACTTTCTGTTCTTTTAAGATATTGGAAGGTTATAGATTTCAAGTAAGATCTGAATGGGTCGTAGTCGCTGTCAACGATATCCCCTAATGTCCGCTTCACCCCGCCCCGCATAACACTTACAATCCTATGCCCTGACATCGCCTTGAGGTGTCTCACGCCGATATTGCAAGTCTCTGGCAACCTCTCAGCAGGACCGTCCTGAGTGTGACTCTCGCTGCACCTGCCTCCTCGCCTCGCTCACCTCAAGGTTCACTGAGTGGCAGCGGCTCTTAACCCTCCACAAAGGCAGAGATAGTGTGCGCCAACAAACTCGGTGGTGACTTTCCCTTGACGATACATCCATCTCGCAGCCTCACTGCGACTCTCGCTCTTATACCCCAGCGCCGGGCGTCCTCGTCTCTCACCAGCACTGCTCTCTCAACAACAGTTCCTCCTCGCCCACCGCGGTAATACATCATTCCCACAGACAGTGCTCTCCAATCAGTAGTGACACTTTATTCCTAACCAATCTGGGATAAGTGAAGCGAGGCTGGTCCACAGCCTGTTAGTCCGCGACTTTCAAATGCATAACTTCAGCCTCAATGAGTAACAGCTGAGACATTTCACAGCCATCACAAGTTGGCAATGTACATGCAACACTGATTCAAAACAGCTGCAAAATGTTTGTATACTTGGTATTTACAAACTTCACATCCTCACACAAGTATTTGTAAAGGCTACACGTAAACATCTTGTCACCTATCTATACATTAAAGTAGAAAACACTGTAATAAAATATAAGCAATAAATAAATAAATAAGCAAAAGAATAAAACACATTTATTCCTCGCCATGCGACACGTGAGAGGTGTGAGTGATATCAACAGTACTGGCAGCGAGTAGCGAGCCGTGCATGGTGGCTGATCCTGCCCAGTGTCACGGAGGTGTAATGACAGGTGTGTCTCGGGACTGGTGCGTGCAGGGTCATCCCACAAGATCACACTACAACACCGACGCACCGACAAGCTTCGCCTCTACAGTGTTAGTCTACAGTGAGCCCGACGCCACGTCCACCGGCGTCCAGTGTCGGCGACGCAGCGAGGAGCACGACAGTAGTGTACACACCTTTCTTGACCAGGTCTCGCAACTTGCACTGCAGTCTGCTCACCACCCTGGCGGCAGTAGACACGCGAGTCCAGGGCGCCTGAGCGGCCACAATCGCCTCGCTCATTACATGCACCATCATTCACTACCACACCGACACAACCTGACGACGGACAAAATGTAACACACTTGTTTCACTCTCATGACGAAGGTATGTGCGCTCTTCGACAGGAGACGCAGCACTACACCCGGACCGGCGGCGGCTCAGCGACTAGGTGCTTCCCAGAACAGCTTCCCAGTGACCAGTCTACCACCCGGCTGCCAGGGGTCGCCACCCACACCACTCCTGCCACCCTCACCAGCCAGCCATTCTCATTCCCACCCTGCCTGTTGCCACCACCTCGCAGTGACAACCCGGTCTGTCAGCGACGATAACAAACTCAACACATTTGCCTCCACATTCCTGCCACTGTCTGCCAACACACGTCCTTACCAGTCTGAGAGCAATGTACTGCAATTACTCGATACATCACAGTATGGAAAGGACTTTATTAACACAAACTTGCGACATTAACGTGTAATTTTGTCCGCCATGCACACACACAGCGAGGCGAGTCAGCACATCGGTATGAGGGACGCACACACGCCACTGCTAATCGGCCAAGAGTTCCCTGCACACCAAACTCCAGGAAAGACCAGGGGTGCAGGGAAGGAAGGCAGCTGGCGGCTGGAGGATGGTCGCCAGACGACACTAGGCGGCACCTAACCTGTGGTGGTGTGGCAGTGAGAGGTTGGTGAGCCTCCACGCCGCCACCGCCGCCGCCGCCGCCCTGCCCGAGCCACACCCTCGCCTGCCACATCCACCACTGCCTTCCTCCTCTCCCTCCAACATCTCTTCTCCCATGCCGCTGCTTCAGAAATACATTCATGATTCACAATAGGAAAATATACGACGCATAAATAAAACACCATTACACCTCCTCCTCCTTCCTCTGTTGTTGTTGATCTTATTGCTCCTGCTGCTACTAACAATCATGATGGTGATGGTGATAATGGTGATTACATCAAAATACTACTACTACTACTACTACTACTACTACTACTACTACTACTACTACTACTACTACTACTACTAATGATGATGATAATAATAATAATAATAATAATAATAATAATAATAATAATAATAATAACAACAACAACAATAATAATAATGATAATAATGATAACAACAATGATAATGAACAGGAATGAAAGAAAAAAAAAACAAAAAACAAAAAAAACATCAGCTCTACTGTGAAATCAGCAACAATAAGAACAACAGGAATAATAACAGAGAGGATAGTTGCAGCAAAGATACCACACACACACACACACACACACACACACACACACACACACACACACACACAGATGACGTGACGCGCACACCTGAAGCCTGCGGCGCCGTACTGTAGCGTGGTGCAGAGTGATGCAATGGGGCTTTCTGTGTAATGGGGCTTTTCTTTGACACGCAACAGTTACCCGCTTAAGAAAATGGCACATCCAACAGGAAGGCAGATCATCCGACACACACACACACACACACACACACACACGGGAGCATCTTCGTGTGCTATAATCCTTTTGGTTTCTTCCTCCCAACACAATGGAAAGAAGCCAAGATATGGGAAATGATGAAAAACAAGAAAGCAATAATAAACACTCAAAATAAAGCTGTAGAAAGATGAAAATTGTATTCAGTACTATACATGTGTAAGTACTTCCTACACACAATGTTCATATGTGTGAATGAATTGAATAACCACATGTTTATGGAGGGCAGCATCACACACCCATTCATATATCCACAATCTAATTACAAAAGGAAAGATAAAAGATAACGCTAAATAAAAAAAAAATGAGTGCATGCATGGAACACCCTAAACTTGAGAATCAACTAAGGTATTTCCAAAAGTGTGACAATAAACAGACAGTGTTGCGCAATTTCACAAACAGCAAGAACGTAATAAATAATTGAATAATACCACACCAAGGTCATTTAACTCCCAGCCTTTTGCCAGACAAGGACTGAACTGAGCAACGATCGAAGGAGGAAGCAAAGAATTATACTAGTAACTCACACTACACACCCACACACACACACACACTTCACACTCGCCCATAAATTACATAAGTATTGCATGTGAAATTCTCTATTCTGTGTTATACATATATCTTAGAGGTGCCGCTGTGGTGCCGGAGCAAGGCAAAGGACACACTGCCTCACTGCACCATTCTTGTCCACGATTTATATCACTGCATTAGTGTATAAACTCCTCCAGCCTGTTGTGTGTCTTCGCTCTATGGTAACGATTTAACCCCTTTAGTACTGGGACACATTTCCAACACAAGTTTTAAGTGTATTCAGACGATTTTATTGACATTTACAAGGATTTAAGGTCAGAAAAGAAGCTGTACTATTTTAATCTCAACTTGAGTTTCTGAAGCTAAAACTGACACCACTGTGCAAAATTAAAGCAAGAGACATACTTTATCTTCATTTTTTTTTTTTTTTACTATATCTATTTCTTTTTGTGTCTTTAATGGTGAACTGATCTAAAATAATATGAGACGATGGTGCCCCACAGAGTGTAGTCAAAAGAAGTTACTTAAAGATCTAATGATAAGTGTCTTTGATACCTCCTTCTTACACCGCTGCTTAAGTACATATCTTCAACTTCCTGTGTTTCTTCGTTGTACTTAACCCCCTTCAGTACTGTGACACATTTTTAACTTCAGTTTGGAGTATGATTAGATGATTCTATTGAGATTAGGATAGCTCTATGGAAGTCAGAAGGTTAATGGTCAGTCTTCACTATTCTAAACCCAACATACGTTTCTGAAACTGTATAAAATCACAGAAAAGTAAGAATAGCTATGGAAATGCGTCTTAGTACTGAAGGGGGTTAAAACGTTCAGCAGCAAACAGGCCTATTGAGATACAAGCTCAAAGGAGCAGATGGTAGAATATTAACCTGCCATGCTTAATTAAACTTTATATCCTGTTTGAGTAAGATTAGATATACTGACAATTTTACTATCATAGATACTAATAGAAAAGAGTAATTTAGTGTATCATACGTATCACATTTATCTTACTGTGACTTTGTCCTTTATTCAAGCACACACACACACACACACACACACACACACACACACACACACACACGCACACAAGTAGATGCGTCATAGGAAGTATTAACTCAGTATGTTTCATGTATTTAATATTCTGTCGCTCAGCCCTCAGCATCCGTCCGATAAAGCGGTTTCCTAACCTATTAACCATATACGTACACAGCGACGGCTAAGATATAATGGTGCGTATTGAGAAACGTTTTGTTCTCTCACCACGACTATTTTTCATGGCCATAGAAACGACTATTGGAGTTTTCAAGTGTTTTTCCAGTTAATAATGTAGATATCTTGTCACTCAGCCTCTAGAACCTTAAAATACTTTAAAAACTAATGTAAATTGAGGTAAAGCTTTTTGAAATAATGGAGATGAAGCACAGATGTGTTTGGGAAAACGAGCCTTATTAGCTCTCTCACCACTACTGCTTTCCAAAGGCTATAGTTGAAGATTCTCGTGTTTTTAAGCGTATTCTTATGGTGCTGGGGATATATTGACAAGGTTTCCAGTTTATTAAAAGGAGAAACGGTTTTAAAAATAAGTTTAGTTGTCAATGTAGCCTTGGGAAAAACGTCGTAGGAAACTAACTAGCAGTAATGGTTGTTCTAGTAGTTTTATGGTCATAATTAGTTAGCATCATTCCACTTTCAATTCTAAATATCCACACCTGTACATAACACTGAATTATGGTCATACTAGTAGCAGTAACGGTAGTAATAATAGTGGTAGTGATAGTTGTTTGTTAGTTCTGCTTACTCTTAGTCCTTTACTTACGTATTGTTCTATTTTACCCCTATCTGCCTACACACTACGTACATATCACTGAGGTATGGTCACACGCAGTAACAGTAACGGTAGTGTATTTCTACATTTGTTTTTTTTGTCCTCTTTTTTGGACTCTCCTTATCAGCATCATTCTATTTTTACCTGGCTATGTACACACACGTAAGCACACATAGCCACATACGTAAAGCTACATCCTTATTATTCTTAACAGCTGTAACGGTAGTGGAAGCAGTTAGTTACTCCTTGCTGCTTGTTTGTTTGCTTGCTTGCCTTTCTTCTCATTAGTATAATTCTATTTTTACCTCTAACTACTTGCTATGCTATGCCGCACACATACGTTCATAGCTCTTTCTCATGACTATTCTTAGTAGCAGTGACGATAGTGGGAGTAGTTGAGTGCTCCTTTGGTATATGTTTGCTCTCATTCCTCTTAAAATCACCATTCAATCTATCAACGCAGCATCTCTGTTATGTCACACACGTACTTAGCATTGCATGGTGAAGAATACTCAGAGGTAACATTAGTAGAAGTGTATTGCTCCTCGCTGCTTGCTTGCTTTTTATTCCTCTTCATTATACCGCCATTCAGTTTTCCATGCTTCTAAATATCTCTGTCAGACCGCACACTTGTACATTGTAAATACATTGTAAAGAATACTCTCACAATGGTAACCTCACTTAATTTAACCAAACCAACAATAATAGTAGTGGCAGTAGTTGTATGCTAGCTTACTTGCTCCTCTTCCTCTCCTCACCTCACCATAGCTCTGTCATTTTGCATGCTAACTTGGCATTTCGTAGCAAAACATAAACAATAGTAACGGTATAGTTGATGTACCTGGATGTCCGTTGGTTTGCTTTCGCCCCTCTCCTCAGCCTCACAATTCTTCTGTCTTGCCCGCTTCTTACTATCCATCTCTATTATGCCACACACATACATAGCACTGCATCGTAAGCATACTCAACAGCAGTAACGGTAAATGAAGCGGTAATATCTTCGCTTTCTTATTCTTATTCTTCTCATTATCACCTCATTCTACCCACCTTCTCAACATTAAATACATTATCATCCGTCTCTTCTTGTCGCACATCTCGGTCAAAAGAATAACGGCAAACAATGGAAGCTTAAAAAAAAAAAAAAAAAAAAAAAAAAGAGAGAGACCATTCTCCTCACACGCGTAAAAAGTGTATACCTACCTATTCATATCTACCCATTGTGACTTGACTGAAGAGAGCGTGATAACTATTTCTGAAAAATTTACCTTTCTTTATCTTTGAAGATGGACAAAAGAAGGAGGAGGAGGAGGAGGAAGAGGAGGAGAAAGAAGATGAAAATAATGGTAGAAACGAAAAAAAGGTGAAGAACAAAGAAGAGTTAATAGAAGTAGTAAAAGTAGTAACAGAGACAGAACAGCAAAAAAGCGCAGAGACAAAGAAGAAGAAGAAGAAGAAGAAGAAGAAGAAGAAGAAGAAGAAGAAGAAGAAGAAGAAGAAGAAGAAGAAGAAGAAGAAGAAGAAGAAGAAGAAGAAGAAGAAGAAGCAGAAGTAGAAGAAAACAACAACAACTAATACTGGAAGTAGTAAAAAAAAGCAGAGTAGAAACAGAAGAAGCACAAGACATGCCTTACTAATTGTTCTAGGAGCCAAGCAAAGCATCCCCTTCCTCTCCATTCCTAATTGAAGTATGAAAACAATGAAACTGACGTGCTACTGTTCATTATAGGTCGTGCGGCAACAACAGACAGCCTCTCTCTCTCTCCTCCCTGACCCAGCGCTGAGGTACTTCAAGACCCTTAATACCACGTGGCCCTAACCGACCGGATGAGGAAGGAGGGGCGCGTGCCAGTGGTCGGAGTGGAGGCGGGGAGTGGGTGGGCTAAGGAAGTGTAGAGTGTCACCAGCTGCGGCACCACACGCAGGAAGTGCCACCCGCTGTTTCCTTCTACATCTCACTCCGCCTTGACTCAACCACCCATTCCGAGGCACCCCGCTACTGCCGTGGTCTTTCTACCCCTAAACCATGTGTGGCCTGCGGGACAACGTGTAGCGGCGGTTCATTAGGGTATTCTGCTTGCTTCGGTTTTGGCGCCATACGAGGACTCATCGCTCTCGTGGTCTCACCGACTCTTCTAACGATGCCACATTGTTTTCATGCCTTCAGTACGGGACGCATTTCTGTATTTATTCTGCTTATTATTTGTCGATTTTATACAGCTTTCAGAAACTCAGGTAAGGGTGAAAACAGTACAGACTCTGGCCATTAATCTTTTGACCTCCAGAGACCCTTCCAAATGTCAATAAAATCGTCTATTCACACTCAAAATCGTGGTTAAAATGCGACTCGATACTGAAGGAGCTAACGCAATCCTGACTCATAAACAGAACACATGTAACTTTTCCAACTGTGTGTGTGTGTGTGTGTGTGTGTGTGTGTGTGTGTGTGTGTGTGTGTGTGTGTGTGTGTGTGTGTGTGTGTGTGTGTGTGTTGTAATGAGGAATTTAATGAAACACATGCGCCACACCTCCGCTTCTTTCATAAGAATTTTTTTTTTTTTTTTTTTCAAAGAAATTTCATGGTTCTAGTAACAGATTAACAGAATTTCTATATTAAAAACAGGAGAAACACTCGTGAGATCCAGACTAACCATCTCCATGGCCATGGAAAATATTCGTAATGAGAGTGTAGTGTTTCAAAATCTTGGCCAATCCCCCCCTTTCGTTTCACTCATACATGTGCCGCTCGAACCCAGGTGGGATCTTACCTGAACACGCGGCCGGCATCCCCAAAGACTTGCTCCACTCACCTGTTGAGGAAATAAAATTACCATTAGTATAGACAACCCATGAGTCACGCTACATGCAACACATCATCAAACATTGAACTCTGTACCCTGACAGATACACACTCACGAGAACCAACATTACAACGAGATAGGGTTGAGGGAACAAGTCTTATAGTGAAGTATACATGTACACCATAAAGATGGATGGAAAAAGTGCTATCAATCCTTAAAATCTGAGTAACCTTTGAAACTTACTGAAATAGTTCACTGTAAGTCAGAGCTATATGACACTAAAGCATAGGATATTGGTATTAATTGTAAAGAGAGTAACCATAAACCTCCATAAAATATATTAATCTTTGTCCAAGTAAGGATGTAAAAGGTTGCCAGATTCAGGGGATTAATACTACAGTTCTTAGTGTACACCTATTGCTAAAAGATCATTTATAACACTCACAGTAGATCAAACATGAAATTTTTAATCTCGAAGAAAGAAATTTTAGTGTTTTAACTGCCACAAAAGCTTCCTCTCAGTATATAACGTCACCTATTAATAATCCAGTGTCTTAATATACACATATTAATAACAGATTACTCATAACACCCACAGTACAAGGAACACAGGACTTTTAACCCCCAGAGAAAGAATATGACGTGTTTTAACTTCCATACAACCTTTCTGTCTCAGCGCATACCATCAGCTGTTTAATATTACAAAACTTTCCTATTTTGCGTGAAGTCATTAATCCATTCGGTACATGAAGAGTCACGTCCACGAAACACGATGAATAAAAGAACAATGCTGATGCACACAGGCACACAGAGGCTTAGATCCGTGAGCCGTGCCAGGGAAAGGGAAATGAGGGACGACTAACACACATTTGTACACGGGTCAGTGAACGCGTCCCTGCGGCAGAGGAAGAGACATGGGACCGTATTCAGAAACGCTTTGCTCTCTCACCACGACAATTTTCCACAAGTCCACAGAGATGATTAACGGGGGTTTTTAAGAGCATTTCTCCAGCTAATAATGTAGAAATCTTGTCAGTCTGCCTCTAAAAACCACAAAAATACACCGTAGAAAACTTGTGTCAATTTGAATAAGGCCTTTGGAAATAGTGGAGGTGAAGCGCAGAAGTCTGAGAAAACCAGCCATAGAAACGATTAGGGCGATGCATCAGAGTTCATTTTAATTTTTCTTTCCAACCTTTATGTAATTCACTCAAACGTTAAGAGAGAGAGAGAGAGAGAGAGAGAGAGAGAGAGAGAGAGAGAGAGAGAGAGAGAGAGAGAGAGAGAGAGAGAGAGAGAGAGAGAGAGAGACCTCATTACCATTTTTTCCTTTTTCTCTTTTTTTTCGTTTTCCTCTTACGTTTCCCTTCCTAAATCCTTCCTTTGTTCATTCACATCTTTTCATTCTTCTGCTAACAGTGCCCAGCCATTATCAAGTCGAGTAACACATCACAAACACATCCACTGCTCAGCGTTTGTTCCATTAATCTAACTCTTCTGACGAGGTGACAGTCTTCTTTTCACATAATCTGGCAAATGATGGATTACATGGAAAGCGAATGACTTTTAGATAGAGGGAAGACTAACTAATAACCATATCAATGAGTGCATAATGATACTGGACTTCTAAACACGCTCTTCTTTCCTTATCACAAACACAGGAAATCAGCTGAGTAATTCATAACGCACATTTTGTTATGTAAGAGAAAGCTGAACAAAGGCAACGAAAACAAGAAAAAAATAGCCTATTCATTTTCCAGTCCAGTTGTCTTCAAATCTTCCTGTTAAAAATAAAGCCAAGTCGTAAGAAGTTGGAAATATAGTAGCAGATAAGGAGTTCCTGAGTTTACATGACATATCCTTCGTTTACTTAATCCTTTCCTTTCGTTCTCTCTCATAAATTCATCTAAACAGTTATCCACACTCTGAAAAATAAACACACACACGCACACACACACACACACACACACGCACACACACACACACACACACACACACACACACAAAGGAGCGCCACACATGTTCTCCACGCTGTCCCTTGTAGAATGCTCTCCATTATTACCTACATCACGATTTCCTAGCATTGATCACACACACACACACACACAGACACACACACACACACACACACACGCACACACACACAGACACACACACACACACACACACACACACATCCGGACGACAATAAAAGACAACGACAACAACTGCAAGAACTTCACACAACAAGGAGAAAGCGAGTTATGAAAATGATCGTCGCGAAATAGGGAGAAGTCTATCACGACACCTAATGAATTGCAGATGTGTGGCCTAGACGCAGCTAACCTTGTGCACGTCTCCCTTCCTTTCCCGTCCTGCCTTTTGCTGCATCACCTCCCCTCACCTCCCCTCTCTTCTCTTCCCTTCCCTCCCCTTTCCTCTCCTCTCCTCCTCCCCCTGCTCTCGTTTAGACTGTTTTCTCCGTATACTTTTTACATAAACGTCGCCTTTACTACGCTTTTTGCTTATTATTTTGTATGATTTCCATTTCTTTCTGTTTTTTTTTTTATTTATGACGTATCTATTCGTTCTTATCCTTTCATTGTTTTCTCTTATATAAGCAGGTCATTTTTCTTTTTCTCATTCTCTTATTTCCGATCTCTATTCTAATTCCTGTTGTGTTTCTTTTTCCGCTCTCACTCCCACTCCTTCCTCTCCCCGTTTCCTTTCTATCTTCTCCTATTTCGTCGTTTCTCTCCTCTTTTTTTCTTTTTTCTTCTCCGTCTCCCATCCTTCTCCTTCCCCTCCTGGTTTTTGTAGGATATACTCGTCTGTCTTTCCTAGGCACATCTTGTCTGTTTCTTCTCTTTTCCCACTCTTCTCTTTCTCTTCACTCCCTAACAATTCTTCTTGCCATTATTTCCTCTCATGGCCAAGGCTTCGGTTAACTGGATATTCGTCATCACCAAGGCTACCGTCCCTTCACTATTTGCATGGTAATTGGAAAGATGGAAGGAGGTGTATAAGGGAAGGAAATGTTGCAGCGTAAGAACGTGGGAGCGTGAGCTTAACGTCCATATTCAGAACCGCTTTGGTCTCTCACCACGACAGTTTTCCAAGGCTACAGAGACGACTAGTCGGATTTTTAAGACAATTTCTTCTAACAATGATCTAGAAATTTAGCCAGTCATTCACTAGAATCATAGACATACCCTTCAAAAACATAATTGTCTTCAACCAGGGCCTTTGAAAAGTAGTGACGGTGAGAGAAACACGTGCCTTGCTTTCTTGTGCAGCTGCCAATACTGGGATGCATTTCCATATTTATTCTGCTTATTATCTGTCGATCTTAAGCAACCTCAGAAATTCATATAGGGATCAAAACAGTACAGACTTTGGCAATTAATCCTCTGACCTCCGTACACCCTTCCTAATGTCAATAAAATAGTCTAATCACACCCAAAAAATCGTGGCAAAAATGTTTCCCAGTACTGAACGGGTTAAGAGTGGATGAATATAAGAATACATGTCTATAAATGTTAATGACATCAATCTATACTGAATGAGAGAGGAAGCTTGCAGGTAGTATCTTTGAGTTAAGCAAGACCAGCTACATATATAATGACATGGTTTGATAGAGGCAAATTTTATAAACCTGAATATCATTGCGGGTAACTGAGGCTTACAATGAATAGCTTACGTTTAACCACTTCAATACTGGGACACATTTTTACAACGAGTTTTGGATATGACTAGACGATTTTTTTTTTCATATATATATATATTGGGATCTATGGAGGTCAGAAGGTTAATGGCCAGAGTCTGTATATACTATTTCAATCCCCACGTGAATTTCTCAACCTGTATAAAATTGCCAAATAATAAGCAGAATGAATGAAAAAATGAGTCCAGTACTGAGAAGGGTTACGTAACGGAGGGACAAAAATGTTGATGATACAGCATTTATCTTCGGGGAAATACAGTCTTATTTTGTTTTCTATGTTCCATTATCACACTTTCCTTCTTCTGTCCTTTATCTTTTCCTGTTGCGTCATTTTTCCTTTTAACTGTGTAGGGTTATCACAATTATGACATCAGGTAATGAGTTAGAGAACACAATAACAGTAGAAAGAACCAGTTTACATTTCCCCGTAACGTTTGTGGCCGCAGCATTGAAAGGTTTGGTCATCATGTGGTGTGAGGCACGAAGTGAGGTTTTCCCAGCAGGAAGTGTTGCACGTGGAGATGGCATTTTTTTCAGATACAATGACGGCGGCTCTTTGATGTGTGAGAGAGAGAGAGAGAGAGAGAGAGAGAGAGAGAGAGAGAGAGAGAGAGAGAGAGAGAGAGAGAGAGAGAGAGAGAGAGAGAGAGAGAATTATCAAAGTTGGTTTCATTCATGTATTATGCATATGGTAATAACTGCGGTTATAATTAGGTATATTTCAATGATCTAATAAGTCTAACTCCTTCAGTAATGGGTCTCATTTTCATACCTATTTTGCTTATTATTTGTTGATTTTATACAGCTTCAGTGACTCATATGGAGATTGAAGTGGTAAACACTGTGGTCCTTAACCTTTTTGACCTCCATAGACCCTGATGTGAATAAAATCGTCTAATTACACCAAAAACTCATTATAAAAATGCGTCCCAGTACTGATGGGGTTAAGGTAATATTTGCGCAGTATATGATATGAATAACAATAAACGAATATGTGCCGTACTCAATAAATTCTATCAATGTGTGTGTGTGTGTGTGTGTGTGTGTGTGTGTGTGTGTGTGTATGTGTGTGTGTGTGTGTGTGTGTGTGTGTGTGTGTGTGTGTGTGTGTGTGTGTGTGTGTGTGTGTGTGTGTGTGTGTGTGTGTGTGTGTGTGTGTGTGTGTGTGTGTGTGTGTGTGTGTGGTTTAAAGTGATTCTCAATACAAAATTACGTCATTCGAAAACTTTCACATTGTCTTCGCTTCTTAAATAAAACAAAACCCTCGACAAAATTAAGAGAGCATCATTTCCTTCCTACAGTCTTTCACTACTACTACTACTACTACTACTGCTGCTGCTGCTGCTGCTGCTGCTGCTGCTGCTGCTGCTGCTACTACTACTTCTATTACCGCTACAACTGAGAGGTATAAGTGAAGGGTAGCAGTGGAGAAGAGAGGCGAAAGGGGAGGGTTATTATAGGGGTTGGTGGACGGAGAGCGGTAAAGGAGGCGAGTGGGTGGGAGAAGAGGAGAAAGGAGGAGGAGGAGGAGGAGGAGGAGGAGGAGGAGGAGGAGGAGGAGGAGGAGGAGGAGAAGCAGCTGAGGATGAAACACGAGAGGAGAGACAACAGGAAATGGCAGCAAAAATGGGTCATATGAATCGTTTTTGTAAGCACAGGTCTCATGACAGGAAACACGTAACACTCGTGCATAAGCGGCACTGTAATTACCATCCATCACTGATACCATCGTCATCATCACTACTATTGTCATTATAATCGCCCTGCTTACGCTAGCCTGCCCTGAGCACCATCCTCCATGCCGTGACCTGCTTCCCTGCTCGTCCCCCTTATCCCGCAGGCTACCAGGGATCTCAGTGACCGGGACCCGCCGGAAATGAGGCACCTGGTCGCTCTTAAGGAAGGTCAGCTGGGCGAGAGTTCCTCCTGCCAGACAAAGAGCGAGGCCAGCTGACCGAGAAGGGAGGATGGAAGGGCCCGACACACGCCACGACCTGAGATGATTTCTTTTTTTCTCTATACATCTCCTTCGCCTTGTTCTCCATCTCCCTTCCCATCTCTCTCTCTCTCTCTCTCTCTCTCTCTCTCTCTCTCTCTCTCTCTCTCTCTCTCTGTAAGTGCAGCGATTCCATTGCTTTGTTTTAGGGGCGCACGGCTAAGATGAGGACTGAGGAGAGGAGAGGTGAGGCGCAAAGCAGAGAGGGTCATGAGGGGAACAACGGGATGGGGAGAGGGGGAGAGAAGGTGTCCGGGTGATGCAGCAAATCTGGCCAAGTCACTGTTCAAGGGGAGGCCGAGAGGACGGCCCTAGGGCGGCCACACACTCGGCGGCATCACTGCTCGATCGTCGCTGTCGCTGACCCACGTGAACCCAGGCGAGGCGGGCAGGTGTTGGGAGCACCGCGGCGGGCGAGCACAAGCGAATGAGAGTGACCTTTGGACCCCTTTGTGTGTCACGGTGGGTGGCTGGGTGGGTGGGAGCTAAGGGGCGAGGGAGGTCGTTCTGTGGGCTGCCCTGGGGAACACCGGAGGCGGAGGCGTGTGAGGCACATGGGGAGCCTGGAGTGGAGGGGGCCGAGGGGCACAGGTGGGAAAATGAACGTCCTGCCACTGCGGGGACCACTCAGCCCGCAGTCCGGTGTAAGCGTGAGGAACGAGTGGCTCCACAGGCCGGGCCGGCGGGAGGAGGGCGAGGGCAGGGCAGGGCAGGGCAGGGGGTGGGCGGGATGAATGGTGGACCAGGGGCGAGGGCACTGGCGAGGCGCTGGGAGGGACGCCGCACGGAGGTTGTGGACATTCCATCACGCAGGGAGACTGGCTGCTGGGATCACGCCGACCCCCTCTGCCCCTCCCAGCCGCCCTCCCTCTCCGCCGCCAGACTTTCCTCCATCAACACAGAAAACGGAGACCTCAAAGCCAGTATATAGGGGTAACTATCGTCCATAAACCTTTCCCGTGCTCTGAACGTTCCAAAAATAGCGTTAAACGAAAAATCGAAGCCAATGTAGATTCTTATTAAACATTAAAAAAATCATGGGCATTATCTTATATAAATCCCTCACGTTGGGCAGTAGTGCGGAATTAGGTGTGAAGCCAAACATTCAACCCACTACATTTATATCAAAGAAGCAAGGCCGTGAATAGGATGTTCCAACAAGCGCCTAGGAAGATCCCACGCCTCCCACACCCCCACACCCTAAAAAAAAAGGAAAGAAAAAGAAGAAAGAAAAAAGTAAAGTTGAAAAAGATTAAGAGTATTACCAGGAGTGAGGGAGAAGCCTGGCTCAACAAGTATCTCCCCTTCCGTTCCGTCCCCTTTCCGTCCTGATCACCTCGCACATTACACAGCGGGCAAACACCTCAGTTACAAGACCCATTACGTCACTGCTTATGTTCCCGCTCTCTCCTTTCCTTGAGAAGCTGTTCGATAGTCCCTGGTGAAAGCAAGACTCAGAGTTTGGCTGAAAAGGTAAGATATTGGGTAATTTAACGCTACAATAACATACTTAGTGAGGGAGCGGCGATAATGGTTATTTTCGAGAGTTTCATGATGTCAACGAACTCAAGCACACGTGGGTTGATTGTGAATTCTTGTTCGGTAAAGCAAATAAATGGAAGGGAGCCAAGCCTGATGCACAACTCAGCTCTCTTCCCCTTCCCCTTCCCTTCCCCGGCCCCCAGTGCACCGCCTCGCTGATTCAGTACATAAGGTACAGAAAAAGTGGCCTCAGCTGCACCAGGCACGCAACTCATGCAAATAGGAACAAGGGTGTCAAATCAGCCTCTGCCAGCCATACATTTACTTTAGAAAGTTAACAACGAGATGAATTTGTAGACGATATTCTGTTACTTAATGTATTTCTAGCATTATATATTTGCTGTAGTACCGATTTCAGACAGACAGACAGACAGAGAGAGAGAGAGAGAGAGAGAGAGAGAGAGAGAGAGAGAGAGAGAGAGAGAGAGAGAGAGAGAGAGAGAGAGAGAGAATCCAAAGTATACCAACACTCAATCTGAAGCAAAATAACACTTGAGTAAACAAATTAAATATAAGTAGTAAAAAATTGAAGCAAATAATCATGACTCAAAAAGATAAATCACAAAATGTTTACTCTTCAGAAATGGGCATTCGCTGGTCCATGGACGGGACGGGAGTGTGGCGGGCTGGGGGTCGTGCGTCCTGGGTACACAGGTACACAGGTACACACTCCCTCGTGCCACAGTTACATCTCAATAAGGGCAACGGTATGTCAGGCTACGCAGGCCACGATGGGAAACGCACTACGGCCCGTATTCTGAGACACTGCTCTCACACCATTACGATTTTTTTTCAAAGGCTCTAGCTAAAGACGGTCATCTTTTTATTAAGGGTATTCTTATGGTTCAGGTGATGGATTAGCAAGATTTCTCATTCATCATAAGGAGAAACTGTCTTGAAAATCCGGCTAGTCGTCTGTGTGCCCTTGAAAAATTGTGATGAGAAAGTAAAATGTTTCGGAATACGGACCTTTGCATCGCCGAAAAGCCGCGAAGGTGAATAGTATACTGCCAGTCTGTGTGTGTGTGTGTGTGTGTGTGTGTGTGTGTGTGTGTGTGTGTGTGTGTGTGTGTGTGTGTGTGTGTGTGTGTCAATGGACTCCGAAGGTCGGAGAGACGTAATAAACTACAACAGACGTTCGTTCCCTGTACCTATACTTGGCGCCAATCACACACCACCGCGTTCCTATCAAAACACACACTTTGGGGTACGATTTCTGAATGGTCCGTGAAGCATGTGTGTTTTCCCACGGTTGCAGCCTCGCCAGCTACCTCAAAGCCATGCACTGCAGTTCTACGTATTAGAAGGAGACACATTTTTTTTTTTTTATGCAATGAGGATTCTGTAGCAGGATAACGAAAATGGATAAGAAAGGAAACCCATTGTATATATTCAAGTGCTAATCCCTCAGATTTAGTAAAAAATTAAGACGAAAATTACCCTGTGGTGTCTGTGACGAGTTAATCCCTTCAGTACCATGCTGCGTTTTCATATCTATTCTAGTTAGTATTTGGTGGTTTTATAGTCTCAGAAACTTATGTGGGTATTGATATAGTGAAGACTCTGGCCATTAACCTTTTGATCTCCATACACCCTTCTTAATGGGTTAACGTTAATTCGACCCCCTTAAATGCATAAAGAAATTAAAATATTTCCAACGATATCTCAATATTTTATCTGCGTCAGCGTAAGGAAGCAGTAAAACCACAGATAAAAAAATTACATTATGTCCTTTTGAAATAAGAGACTCAAGTATCAATATCATAGAGTGCATTCCTTAAGCTGCACGCACGCAGGTGTTGAGATGCAAGGCAAAGAAGCTCCGAGGATGTGACACAGGACTCCCAAGATGTAAGCTGATTCAACTTGGTCGGCACTAAAACGTGCTTTGTGGTTGGTACTGGGGGAAGATAGTACCTCCTGACACACACACACACACACACTCTCTCTCTCTCTTAGTCTACCCATCCACCCAGCCACACTCCTTCCCACCCACACCCACACCCACACACAAGTGACGCAACACCCACCCGTCGGGGCAGGTGACTCACTCTACTCACCCGCCGAGACGCGCCGGGTTTCAGGATGTGGCTCTGGGAAGGCGAGGCCCACCCAACTCCACCACCACCACCACAATCACCTCTCCCAGTTGCTCTCCGTCACCCAGGAGCTCAGTACACCACACAGCGATGCACCACAACAAACTGAACCACCACACCACACCACACGACACCACACCGTACACGTAACAAGAACAGCACACGTATATCATAATACTTAGCCAAAGACATCAGGCGCCGAATACATACGAGTAACATGTGGGCGATTAAATTAACGGGAAGGCAATTTTGGTATAGTGGAACAGCGCTGAGGTATAATAGAGAACGGAAAGGAGAGATGGATGGATAGATAAATAGATAGATAGATAGATAGATAGATAGATAGATAGATAGATAGATAGAGAGAGAGAGAGAGAGAGAGAGAGAGAGAGAGAGAGAGAGAGAGAGAGAGAGAGAGAGAGAGAGAGAGAGAGAAATCGTAAGTTTCACTGTAGTGTGGCCAAGACGAAAACAAAGCTGAGTGGAGATGATTGAGAAAAATATATATATCTAGGAAGCTGACGATGATGATGCTACCTCCTCCAAACGCTTTTAAAGACAAATGTACTCTAAATCACAGTTTGTTCTTCCACTGGGTTGCTGCATGTTGCCTCTGCCGTTAAGAGAATAGGAAATGCCGAGGCCGGGACCAATTTACCTGTATACGTAGGAGTATATACACACTTTCTTCTTACGAAACATTAATACTCATGGTGTTGTTCTCAGAGGTGTGTGTGTGTGTGTGTGTGTGTGTGTGTGTGTGTGTGTGTGTGTGTGTGTGTGTGACGATTGGTGATGGTGGTGGTGGTGAATGATTAATGAATGAAATAGTGATTGATTTCATTGTATATTAATAACGCCATGATAAAACAAAACAAATAAACATGCAAAATACATTCGTATGCAATTCAACAATGACAAACAAACGGCAAACATAAACATCAATAACAACAAAAACCACAACGACAAGATCAGCAACCAAAAATAACAATAAACCACGACAATCACACTTACACACAGTAACACCAACAATCACATCATTAACATAAAACAACAACAAGATTAACAACAGACAACAACAACAAGGATAATAACAACACCATCAAATAAGCAGCAACAAAGAAAACAACAACAACCACAACAACAACAAAAACAACACAAGCATTGACGGACGGCAATGTAGCACGGTACTATGCTCGCGGCTGAAAACTTGGAAATTGGTTCCTTTCTCACGGCAGTTTATTATCGGTGGGGAGGGAATAAGAACGTACCGCTTTCTCACAACTCTAACCATGACTACTAGAAACATGAAAACACGTGGGAAATTACAAGAAACCCGGCGATCTTCATGTGGCAGACTCTGTATGAAATTGGTCTAATCCCATTGTACAGTCCTTCAGTGCTGGAACGCGTTTTTCCAGTTCCTTCTGTTTTATAAAAGCTTCAGAAACTCAAGATTAAAATAGTGCAGACTTCAGCCATTAATCCTTTGGCCTCTATAGACTCTTCTTAATGCCAATAAATTCGCCTAATTACACCCCAAACTCAAAGTGAAAACGTGTCCCAGTACTGAAGGGGTTAATAAGTCGGCAGTGGCAATCCAAATACTGTGTCTATTTTCAGTCAGACACAATAGCAGTGGGGGAAGAGTACAATGGGCAACAACAGGGAAAAAAAAAATCTCGTGTCCTCTCAAATAATTCCATGGTAGCCAATCTTGATCGTCGTCAGTGTGACCTTCTTTGCGCCGCCTGCGGGAAGTGAACGAGTACCGCCGGCGTCCTGCAGCCTCGGGGCGCTGGTGTGGCCAACAGGTGACATTTACTACATACTGCATACCTCCACCACTTTTTCCCCCTCCATTATTAACTTTCTCATCATCGTTTTTCCTGAACATTTAAATAGACTAGACAAAGAACAAGGTGTGTGTGTGTGTGTGTGTGTGTGTGTGTGTGTGTGTGTGTGTGTGTGTGCGTGTGTATTTACCTAGTTTTATTTACCTAGTTGAGATTGACAGGGCCACAGCTAATCTCGTTTGGTCCCGTCTCCGTTTCTATACTTATCTAATCTTTCTTTGAATTTGTACACACTTTTTTTGCGGTTATTAATCCTTCTGTTAAATTATTCCAAGTTTAGATACTGTGTGTGTGTGTGTGTGTGTGTGTGTGTGTGTGTGTGTGTGTGTGTGTGTGTGTGTGTGTGTGTGTGTGTGTGTGTGCTAAATTCACTTCCCACACCCACACCTTCCTGTCCCACTGCCGCAGAACGTTCGGGTTGTCGCGGCAACAGCATTGTCTTTGTCATAGCGACCCGAACACTGAGTCACGGGGCTGGCGGAAAGACATTACCAATTACTATTACCATTAACGCCAACACCCGGCATTATGTATGCGGGTGGAGGTACGTATGGGGGTGTAACGCCGCCGTCATTACTGTCAGCATAACTAACACACCAGTAACAATGACAAATAAAACGGTTACTACTTACGTCCCAGAAAAAAAAAAATAATCAACTGCCATTATGTTAGTGTTTAGTAATGTAGAAGTGTCACGTCGCCTTCACCATAGCCAACACCATAGCCAACACCACAGGCAACACCATCAAAGTAATATTGCAACTTGACCTGCTAACTTTTACAAGGACAGCCATAACAAATTCCATCACAAAAGCAACAACAAGAACAACAACAACAACTACAATAACTAACACTAATATTACCTCTTCTACTGCCAACACTGCTACTTATACATATGCAGCAAATAAACACAAGAAGATCACTATCAATAACTACAACCATTTTTACTACTTATCACAGCCACCACTACCACCTTCTCCTCCTTCTAATTCTAACACTACTACTCGTATTACTTTCTACTACTAAACTACAACTCAAGGACATGGAGACACTAACCTTCTATATTCTCCATCATTAACGCGTGACTTATGAATGAATGGCTTGTAAATGCCTCCAGTGTGTTAATAATTATGTATACGAAAGGAATATTATGTTATCTGAGGAAGTTCTGTGTAAATGTTTTTTTCTTTCTTCTCTCTAAGACGCGAGTGAGTTATGTCATTGGATTGTAGAAGTGCGGAAAGGGGAAAAAGAGGAGAGTAGATTAGTAGGGTGATAATTTGGATGTTGTGGTGTAGTAGTAGTAGTAGTAGTAGTAGTAGTAGTTGTAGTAGTAGTAGTAGTAGTAGTAGTTGCTATTGCTATTGATGTTGCAAGGATAATGGTAATAATAGTAAAACAGATTAGATAGTTATTTGGTAAACCACTCACATAGCTGAAAAAAATGTACATAATGATATCAACACACACACACACACACACACACACACACACACACACACACACACACACAGGAAGGGGAAATGTCAGTACAATCATTGCGTACAAAAATTAACGTATACATAACGCTGCCTCACTAGCGACTTGTAATTACGTACATGAACGTGTAAGCCGGGCGTACTGTACACATGTGCACGTAAAATTATTGGTGTGTGTGTGTGTGTGTGTGTGTGTGCCTAAATGACTTGCACAATGGTGAGAGCGGTGACCTGCATCCCTCTTCCACCACACCACCACACCACCATCCCTACCACCACCATCTCCACCACACTCCTCCTCCCTCACGTCTCCCATCCACCACTACCGCCACATTACCTCCCTTTCCATACCACCCACCCACATCCCACCTTCCACCCTATCCCGTAATATTCACTCACCTCCACTGCTGCCACACTGAGCAACACACTGCATCCATACTAGAGCCCCTTCCACTACAATCCTTCCACCATAGACACTTTCTTCTCCACTCAGGCAGGACCTTCACCAATAAGTACCTCACCCACCACCACCACTACTACCACTAGAAAATGATGCAGTATACATAACACTCCCTCAATGTTTAAAAGTTATTATACGATGCTTGTCTATAACTCAACCGTTACGCCTCCTCCTCCTCCTCCCTTATCTTCCTCCACCACCCACTGTTCCTGTGTCCCAAAGAAGAAAATCGAGTATCTAAAATATCATCCGCTGAATCAAGAACGGTATGATACTACTTAAGGAAATAATAAAATGAGGGAAGCTACAAGAGGCCGTTTGACCTATTCGTGGCAGTCCCTGTGTGAACACCTCTGCCTATTTCCACCAATCATCATCATCGATGGACTTGTTCAATCTTCTTTTAAAACTCGCCCAATGTCTGAGCACTAGCAATATGATTATTGAGTCTGTTCTACTCATCAACTAACCTATTTGAAAACCAGTTTCTTCCTATTTCTCTCCTAGACCTAAATTTCTTCAGGTTGAACCCGTTATTTCTGCTTATATCCTGACTATTGACCCTAAGAACCTTGCTAATATCCCCTTTGTTATAACCCTATACTTCTTGAATACTTCTATCGGGTCCTCTGTTAACCTACGTCTCTCTAAACAATGGAAATCCAGTGCCTTAATAAACCTCACTTCGTACGGAATATTTCTCAACCCTTGCATCCTTTTAGACCTTCTCCTTTGCACTGATTCTAGTAAACAATAGTAGGTAAACAGCAAATAGTAGTAATAGTAATAGTAGTAACAGTAAATAGTGGTTAGGTTACTATATTTGCTGCTGTTATTCTTCATCTACTACTACTACTACTACTACTACTACTACTACTACGAACTCTCCCTCTCTAAACAATCCAACAAATAAACCACGAAAATAAAAAAGAAGAAAAAAAAGCCAGAGAGAGAGAGAGAGAGAGAGAGAGAGAGAGAGAGAGAGAGAGAGAGAGAGAGAGAGAGAGACTGACCAGTTGCAATTAGCCACCGTATAAACTTTTCTCCCCCACAACAAAGGGAAACAGAGGTGAAGAGCGGAACAGGTGGATGAGAGAGAGAGAGAGAGAGAGAGAGAGAGAGAGAGAGAGAGAGAGAGGAGGAGGAGGAGGAGTACCCAGGAACACAACAAAGGAAGGAGCAGAAAAAGATGTATTGGCGTCGCAAGGGAGGTTTCTGTAAAGACTGTTACTGTGCAGTGAGTGAAATAAGATAACGAACACTATAAATGATGATGATGATGATGATGATGATGATGATGATGAGTAGCACGACAATGAGAAGGAAAAAAGGAAATTAAGAAAAGCAAATAAATAAAACTCGAGGGAACCATGAGAGAAGAGATATTATAACACGAAAGATGAAATAAGAAGAGTAATTAGAAGAAAAAAAAATAAGGTAAAAGAGACTGGTAGAGACGACACCTGATGACGGACAAACTGAAGGTGATGAAAGCGTGGTAGGAATAGAGTGGAGAGCAATAATGTGGTCAGTGGAAGAGTGTAGGTGGAGTGAGTCACATACGTAAAAGAGAGAGAAAAAAATATAATTAAATAGATAAATGAGTAGCAAAAAGTAACCCAAATATATAAAAAATAGATGAGAGAGAGAGAGAGAGAGAGAGAGAGAGAGAGAGAGAGAGAGAGAGAGAGAGAGAGAGAGAGAGAGAGAGAGAGAGAGAGAGAGAGAGAGAGAGAGGAGAAAATGAAAGAAGGAAAAAGTACAAATGCTTAAGAGGGCAAAGAAAAGGAAAGTAAAGAGTGGCATGGAAGAAAGTGAAAGAAAGTGAAGTGAGTGACGGGAGGAAGTGGAGAAAAAAATAATAAACCACAGAGAGGAAGTGGAAGTTGAGGTGGAAACAAGAACACAGACGTGGAGATGAGTTGCGAAAAATGCGGTGGAGAGGTGGAGTGCAGTGGAGATAGGAGAAGAGACACTGGAGGAATTAATAAAGAATAAATCCTTCTCTTGTGCTCCTCCATTACCTGAACTATCAACCATTTAAATAATTACAAAGAAAAAAGAAGGCAGAGAGAGAGAGAGAGAGAGAGAGAGAGAGAGAGAGAGAGAGAGAGAGAGAGAGAGAGAGAGAGAGAGAGAGAGAGAGAGAAACACAATCCTGATATACTCTCATGCAAATCTCAAATGTAAGCTACAAATTCTCCAAACACTCTCTCATTAGTACAGAGTGAACGACAGACACTAGATATAATACAATACAAAACCTCATTATACATTCTTCTATACATATCGCAGAACCTTTTCTTTCTTTCTTTTTTATTCGCGTGTGTGTGTGTAGAAGAGGGAAACTGGCTAAGGGCAACAAAACCGATCGATCCAAAAATAAAGGTCCAATGAGAAGCCTTTCGTGTCTACTGAGCTGAATCACAAGACCTAAGACCTCCGCATACGTGTTCCATGATCGCTTTTCGTAGTGTTAGTGTGTGAGTCTTGTTTGATTGCCGCTAAAATCACACACACACACACACACAAAAGAAAAAATGCTAACCTCACTACCTTTCACTACAGCTTGTTAAGTAAGACACTGAAAGATCTATTAACCACTGTTAAGGTACCCAATCAATCCTTAATTAAACGACGAGTAACTAAAGGATGAGTATGGATCAACTTTTATTTTGCAAAGGGAATGGCAACTAAATGGACTCTCTCTCTCTCTCTCTCTCTCTCTCTCTCTCTCTCCCCTCTTACGTACAAGAAAGAGAGAGAGAGAGAGAGAGAGAGAGAGAGAGAGAGAGAGAGAGAGAGAGAGAGAGAGAGAGAGAGAGAGAGAGAGAGAGAGAGAGAG
>CM035192.1:15344147-15360048 GCA_020233015.1 Callinectes sapidus
AGAGATAGGAGAGAGAGAGAGAGAGAGAGAGAGAGAGAGAGAGAGAGAGTTGTACTGCACCTTATTATTTTTCTCCATCTCGTAAAAGTCAATACTGGACCTATCTGTGGAATTATGAGATAGTGAGACACGAGCACGTACGTAACAGACTCACTTCGCCGCACCTGAGTGGGCCGCGGCGTGCCTTAGGCCTAAAGGAGTTGCCCCGGGGCAGAGGAGGTACACCTACAAGCACAGGTGGGCGGGTAGGCCTGTTCGGTTGGTTCCCACGTTCGCCCTTTGAAAGCCGAGTGACGTCATGGCGTCTCTCTCTGGTCTCCTCATCAGATGTTCAGATTTTGGTGGAATTAGCGAGACGACCTCCACCATCGCTGTCCCTCCCTGCCGCCTCCACTACGGTAAGCTCTCTTCCCACTACCACGCATCACCTCCTAATCCCCCGCCATAATTCTCCTCGGGCTCCAGCCTAACGCAGTAAAACCATCACATCCTGTCAGACGAACAGGCCCAGTCGAGGGTTCCCTACCTGCCGCCGGACCCCCATGGACCCCAGTGCCCCATCGGTCCCAGGATCGCCTCACACCCAACACGTACTACGTTACTGTCCTGTGTAGGTAAATACTGCTGGCATTTCGCGATCCTTGAGACGCGAACACAACTCGGACGTGTGCGAAAAGGTGCTTTGGTCATAGATAAAGTCGCATTCACTTCATTATAGAAAAGCTGTGTCTTATCTTACGTTGGAGTAATTAGAAGTAACATGTTGTCTGGAACAAAAAATATAATGAGCGGACTGACGACCGAAAGGTCAACAAGTGCATGGGAGAGATCCAGCTGGTCAGGGTCAGGGGCACCTCGCTCTCACGCCCACAACTGTTCACACGAAATCCCAACCAGAGTAAATAAAAGACAAGCTGCCTTCAGAGCATGATGCCTACAAGGGAGGCGGTGTGGCATTTGTTACAAAGGTACTAATCTTTGGAACATCACTGCCAAACAAGACTTTGGATACAAAAGTAGTTCACGTTTGCATAATTCATTTCAACATGTTCGTCAGGAAGTGCTGTTCGTTGTAATAGGAAAATTTATACTGCAATCATGATACGACTTAGTGTTAGAGGCAGATGGCGGTGGCGGCTGTTCCCAGCACCCCTCTCACTGATACACATGATGCCCGAGCTGAACCTGTATCTGGTGGCCGTAATCCATCGACCTTTCGCCTGTACTGGAGATCGTTAAACCACTACTGTGACCTTTGCCTGGCGGAGGGAGGGAGAGCGGGGAAGACGGGTATACAGGATAGACAGCTGCTGCTGCCTCACCTGCCTTCCTCTTTCCTCCTACACACTCACACCTGCCCATACGTACAGTACGTACTCCAGCGCACGGCGAGTACTGCGTGCGTTACCTGACTGAAGACAGGAATTCGTAAATAAAAGAAATTAGGAAACAAATAAAAAGAAAAACTGAGGGTTAAAAGATTATCTATTTCAGCAAATAATTTGATGGTTGCAATGGTCATACTTAAAAAGAAGTCTTCCAGCATAGGAAAACTTTCTCAAACGAAACCAATGGATAGATTCTAAACATGAGAAGAAAACGGTAATGAAGTGAGACAGTGACGAGAGCAGACTTCGGAGGGAAGCGTACTGTACCACAGTATCTGTACATGGAAATCAGTACGGTGAAAAAAGGCTTTTGGGAAGCAGCAGAGAAATAACATGATTCCGATTTTTTCAACATCTTCATCGCGAGTCTTCAAAAAGTTATTTCATGATCATTTCCCATTCTTGCTAATGACTAAATTGGTAAAATAAGAGAAGCATGAGGTGTCTCTCAGCGATAAAAGGATGAGCAGACAGGGTAATAGTGGAGGGGAGAGAAGAGAGGCGGAAGTCTCAGGCAGGTGTTGTGAGTACCGGACACAGCGGTCGTGCGTCCTGCAGACGATCTGTGAAAGACGAAATATGACCGTTGCTTTTTTTTCGGCAGTGGAGTTCATGTAGTCTGAGGTGAGTGAAGGCCCTGGACCTCTCGTGGTGCAGGCTTCGAGACTTTTCCTGCTGGCTGAGGATGCTACTCCGTCAGCCTGGAGGGGCGAGGAGTGCAGGCCAAGAAGAGCATAGCGCCTCGTAGATTTGAAAGATTTTACGAGCTAAGCTTTTTTTTGCCTCACTCTCTTCCCCCTCCCGGCAGAGCAGCACGCGGCTCAGGGTTTGGCAGAGAGCGGTCCCTCGGGGAAAAAAGGTTACGGAGTGTGGGAGGATGGTAGGTCACGGCAAGGCTTATGAGTGAAAATTTGCACAGCGTGTCAACTTTCGGGACTAAATAATACCAACACGCAGCAGTGACAGTAATTCTTACTGTCTGCACCAAATGACGTAACGGACTGGATTATGAAAAAAGACGAGGAGTGGCAGCTCCTCTTGGCAGAGGCGCCCCGCAAGACCAGGGCCTAGCGGGGCACCAACAGAACTTTGACATAAACTAATTGCGGTCATTTTCAAATCTTCCGCTTGGCACAACAATCGCGCTCTGCCCTCGCAGTGCTGTTCTAGTGCCGGGTTGCGCTGCCTGGAAACCTTATGCACAAGGAACAAGGCAAACTTTTTATTCTTTCAATGATCAGGGATGACATACTCACTAACGCGCTGCAATACCTTATTCCTTCGCCATGTCCTACATTCCGGGCGTGCCACACCTCAGCCTCTCCACTCAGGTATGAAGGCCAAAAGCACCTAGGTTTGCAAAATGCTTGATGCTCTCCTCATAATAACAATTTGTAGAGGTTCAAGTGTCTTTACTTCGCTCTCAAGAGCTGCCAAACTTTTTTTTTTTTTAAATGCAATGCATATTAACTTCGTTGCCGCAAACCTAACTTAACCTAACTAACTTCTTCGCTGCAAACTGAACTCCTCCACAACTAGCGTGCGGATGTCCGTGTGCCTGCTTGCCTTCTCTGCCTAGGGGCAACCGTGTCCCAAGGGTGTGGGCGTTGCCTTCCCTCACACATGCCTGACTCACCATCACCACACGCCTCCCTAATAACTACTAAGGTTCCCACACATGGCCCAGCCACACCACACATCACCGTGTATCCTTCATTCGTGAGACTCTAAACTCGCTGACAACACAACCCCGCGTTGGATTTTCCTTTTATATTATATCTGCCTTGTGATACTGTAACGTCTATGAAAATTTGGAGAATAGCGTCAAAACACAAAAAAATAACACTAAATATAAACATTCTCAAATAAGTGGACTGCTTTGTACATCAAGCCTTCAACGATAATTTACAACTCACATAAAGTTAAGAGAAAGTATACATCAGGGTAAAAGTTTGCAGAAAACTACCGGTAACTCCTGAGAAGAGTGGAGGGTGTGCCTTATGCTGCCACCAAGCACAGGTGACTCAGTGAGCCATGGTTGTGGGGCGAGTCCAAATGTCCACGGGAAGCCTGTTCTCAGCCCCGCGGCTCACACACCCGACCCGCCACACAGGTACTCTCATGTGGGGAGTGTGAGGCCCAGGCACACACTTCACAGGCCACCGTGGCAGGCACAAAACTAATTTTTTAGACCTTGAGCTTAATAAGGTGGCCTCACGGCTCTCTACGTAGCTGCCTGACAGGAGAAGATCCGTAACCCACCGAGCAGACGGAAGGGGTGGTGGGTGGTGGGCATCGCCAAGACACTTGCACCCTCCCTGTGCGAAGCCGGTTGATGGAGGCTCGAGTTAGTGCATTGTGAAGTGTGGCTGGAGACAAGATCCTATCCTCGGTGACACAAAAAGTGAATCTCTATGAGCGTGGTTGTGCGCTCTTCTTTATTCTTTCTCTTAAGCGCATGTTCGGTATTTGCCTCCTCCACTTTTGTCGAGTCTTAAGAGAGACAACGAGTGGTGTTGCTAAGCATTAATCTCCCTCGTGTGGCCGCAAGCACAGCGCCCTCTGTCAAGTTACGTTACACAGGTGAAGGAGAAGAGGCGGCGGCTAGGGTGGGCAGGGGGTGGGGAGGCAAGGATGGGCACAGACTGGAGGTGGAAGGGTGAAAGGCAGGGGAAGGAAGGTCTGCGTGTTATGTTACCAGCCTATTATCTAAGCTCTCTCTCTCTCTCTCTCTCTCTCTCTCTCTCTCTCTCTCTCTCTCTCTTGATCCCTTTCAGGAGAGAAACCACAGCTGAGCATTGGCCTTACACACACACACACACACACACGGGTCTCCCTTCCTCACAATGTCTCTACTGGCATGCATGAACGTGCTTATGCATACTCAGAGCTCTGAACTCTGAAAGCCCCTATGCACGGTTAGTATATACAAACACACATACACACACACCCACCCACCCACCCACCCACCCACCCACACACACACACACACACAGGCGCGGGGAGCAGGTCAGGGATTTTCTCACACGTGCAGCAGTGTTATCTAATTCCCCGTTTCGCCAGATGTAACGTAAGCTCACAGTCTCTCACCTGAGTGGAGATGTGAGAACAGTGACAGCTGAAGCTAAAGAAAACAATGAAAGTGAGGCAAAAATCGCAAAATCTAGTCCACGCTGCTGGTCAAGACAACCTCACCGCAGCCCCCACCACAAACTTAAGGCTCCAGTGATCATCTGTTGACGCTACTTCCTCACCTAGCCAACCCCAGCGCCCTTGGGGAGTGGCAGCGAGATGGGCGGAGGAAGGAAGGGCTCACCGCTCTGGAAACTGATCCTGGCGTTGCGTCACATCCGTATTGCAGGGAACCACCCGCCCACCCACATCCTACCCAGCAGCAGCCGCACACATCCCACCACTTCCTTCTTCTATCCCTTCCGTGTGCCACAGATCCGCACCGCCGCCGCCACCGCCACTGCTCCCACGCTTTTTGTTTTGAAGGACGCTATCGTTGCATTGACGTCGCTTTTTATCTTTATTATCTGACATGAAATCAGTTGTAAGGATGAGTGTCTTCGAAAGGTTTGTAGGACAGCAATCGTGGCCGAGGAGAAAGATAGTGAAAATACGTATTTGATTATGGAAAGTAAAAAGAAAGAAAAAAAAGTACCTTCCCCGTTACTGTCATTCAGAACTACTATAGTCGTATGGAACAACGCAAGGATGTTAAGGCACAGATTAATTCACGCACACACACACACACACATACACACACACACACACACACACACACACACACACACACACACACACACACACACACACACACCAAGGTGACAACGATGCTCATTGCTCTCGACAGATGCAGAGAAATCAAGTTTTAAATTAATGGATTGTTTTTTTTTGTGTGTGTGGCCGCACTGCACGGGTTTAACCTGGTGGCCTTTGTGCGCCACGGGTGTTTGGGAGGAACAAGGAAGCTGCCACAGGTGTTAAGACTATAAGCGAACAGGTGAGGCCAAGAACAGGTAAGTCACTAGCAAAGCTGATCCCCAAGACAGGTAGCGGGTGTCTTCTTAGGCTCACTTTTCCGTGTCTTACCTGGCAGGTCGGGGCACAAGCAGACCGCCACCCACCGCCACCCATAAACCTGTCACCCCCGTTAGTGATCCAGCGTGACCACCGCATCCATCCCGCGCAGGACACTCTCCGCCACGGCTGGGGACGAGGCGACCACATTTCCTAGTTTGGTGGCTGTGGTCGTCCCGCAGTCAGTGAGGAGTCAAGACAGGTTCCCGTGCCTCTACCAGCCTCCCTCTGCCAGCCAGCCAACCCTCTCACACACACGCGCCCCTCTGTGTTCCTCTATCAATGTTTTCCATCTTGTTTTCACCCCTTGGGCGAGTTGGTCCACCATTAGCATATCTATTGACATGAACAGAGCCCACAAAGTTACTGGAGATCAGTTTCTATTATGTACTCTCGCTTGCCACTCTCTCTTTCCCCTCTCGCTTTCTTCAGTGGTCATTGCTGTAATAAGAAACTTGAAAAGGAGAGAAAGCTTTGATGGCACAGATAGTAAATAAACAAAATATACTGTACTGAATATATTATGCACACTCATCTGGCAATAAAGACGACCAAGCCACATGTTTATGGATGTTACTGATCCAGTCTTGCTTTCTTTTTTTGCCAGTGGCATTTGATGCTTTTTTGGGGGCGTTTGTTTGCAGCCCTTGCCCAGTCTCCTGCTGGTGTGGAGAAAAAAACACCTGCTGTGAGCTGACTGCTTCTCCTCGCGACTGTGGCCTCACATTAGCGACTCATGACTCTTCGCAGTGAAGTAAAAATGATTTCAAGACCATTTAAAGGAACAATAATGATAATAAACAAAATTGAGGTTGGGGACAACGCCACGAGCACCAAGCCACCTGCTAGATCCTCCAGATTGTTGGCTTAGCCCTGCTTGGAGTAACCAGGGCTTTCTTTCTCCTTATGAGTGGATAATGAAGGTGGGGCCGGGCAGGGCTAGGGAGAGGTGGGGCAGGCAGGGGTGGGGTCACGGGTGAGAGTGACCAGCAGTGACTCACAAAACTGGAAATGAATAAACCAAATTCGGTCTGCCAGCGACTGTGCACACCAGTAGCAGACAGACTTGACCGGCGGCCTGCGCCAGCCGGCCACGACGCCTGCGCCAAGGAAATACCGCGGTTATCACCACTGGCGTGTATGGAGGTCCTCACCCTGTCCCGAGAGCACGAGGTAAACATCCATCCTTTCACTCAAGACCAAGAGGAAATTCATACCAGGGTCTGAATGGTCTCAATGTGTGTGACTCCTCAGGTCACTCTGTCACCTTAGAAGTCCTAAATACACTCTTGAACCATCACTACCTCTTCCTATATGAGCCAAGATGTCTGCTGCTGCTTGTACTTAATTTGTGTTCTTTTGTGAGTGTAAAGCGAGACAAGGGCGGCAACAAGGACAAGGGCAACTCTCAAAAGCCTTGGCGACTTCAGCAGATACGTTCCGGGTGAGAGAGAGAGAGAGAGAGAGAGAGAGAGAGAGAGAGAGAGAGAGAGAGAGAGAGAGAGAGAGAGAGAGCGGTGGGGGGCGGTAATGATTGACTGGATAATTTATTACCTCGGAGTACCCAAAGGCCCCTATCGGATCCTCCTTCATTCACCACCGCAACACACACACACACACACACCAACGAGCGGCTCTCTCCCTGGAGGCTGTACTGCACCTCCCAACAGACGCCCTCCTGCCTTCCCTCACAGCGACTGACAGCCGTGATGCTGAGACACAAGAGGAGCTTTCTCACTAAGTAGGTACCATGGAAAGAAAGAGTTTCCCTGGGGCAACTCTTAAAGGGACTAAGTAGGGAAGAATGGGGCACGGACACCTATTGTTGTGACGTGACTTACCTCGCCGCGTGGGGCTGGCGGGACACCCAGGCTTGAAGGGGGGAGGGTCTAGATTGACGCCCATAAGAGCTACACGTATGTACTCGCAGCCGCGCTTCACACCCTCAGTAGCAGCAGGTTTAGGGCGCCGAACCCTGCTGATCGCTGCCGGTGTACTGCCCTCCGCCCACGCTCCAGATAACTACCTCAGGCATCGCCCAAGTCTCCTCGCCCTGACCGCCGAGTGACCATCCTCCTCCTGACCGCTCGCTCCTCACTGCACTTCTCAGTCAGGTCAGCAGGACACTCGTACTAGGCGGCAGTGTCATGGCTACAAGCGCCGGCCAAGCCAAGGCTCTGAGGGCAGCGGGGTAATTCCAGGGAGCCTCGGTGCTAATATTTCCTCAAGTGAGACCCGCCTGGAAGGGAGAGGCCGTGGCTCACCGCCGCTGCCGAAAAGCTCATCCACACTCCACCAGCAACCTGTTGAGGAGGCAGCGGTCACCAGCACCCTGCACATAATCCACTTCCACGGGTGCGATATCCCCACGCCCACACCTCACACTCCACACATCACAAGCATGCCTCTGTGGTTTCACTGGTTCTCCTTGATGTGATTTAGGACCGAGTTCCAAGTCTAGGCCCTTGTGTCGAGTGTAACAAAGGAGGTCATGTTTACCTGCGCCCTCCCCCTGCACTGGCTACGCTACAACTGTACCGTCTTTCTCTTCTCACTACGCTAACTCGTCGCTTGCCACATGCGAGCAGACCCGCCATATTTGCCGCCTGCCACACCACTACCACTTGCCCTGAACTCAATCCACACCCTCTCCTTGCCCTTACCATAGTCTTATCATATCGTAGTGGGAAATAGTACGCGCAGCGAGGCAGAGGAGGCAAAACTTCTCTCACGTGGGGAAGCATCATACATCTGCACCTCGCCTGGCCCGACACGCACTGACCACGCCGTTGTTTTTTTTTTTTTTTTTTTTCTTCTTTTTTCAGTGTTACCAGTCTTTCAATTTCTAATCCTTTGTGTCTACACCGCAACAAAAAGAGCCTCTCCCATCGAATCCACGTGGATTGAGATGCAACATTAAGATGGGCATGACGCGGGGCAGCAGGCGCAAGGAACATCTATTCAAGCCCCGAGGTTTTCACGTAAAGTGAGGAACCACCGCGGACGACAAAACAGCGATAACGCGGCTGGAAGCTCTGTGCACCTTTTCCTCTCTGCTGCCGCCCCTTTCACTGTCCACAACGCGAGCTCTCACGCCCTCCGAGTTAAAGGGACAGTTATGTCATCCTGGCAGCGGCGGTCATGGAGGCCACAATGCACCTCTGCGCGAACGTCTGGAGAAGATGAAGACAGGCGGCGGCGGGCATTCCTGAACAGAAAATATGCGCGTCTGTGGTCATCCTCCCGTGGCCTGCAGGGAAAGAAAGTGGAGTTGTGCGCTCTGATTACCTCCTGTGTGTGTGTGTGTGTGTGTGTGTGTGTGTGGTGTTTAGGGAGTGTGCTGCCAGCCTCGTGTACCGCCACCCTTGGTAAACACGAGTGTATGGACTTGGACCTCCTAACAAAGGGTGTTCGTAAATGGAGCGACTGATGCCTCTGCACTGTGCAGCGCTGGAAGGTTCGCGCTCTTTGGCGGCGGGGAACCACGGGTGCTCACGGATGTCTTGTGAAAGAAAGACGTCTTGCATTGCGGCTGGCATCCAACTCCTGTGTACTCTCATCTGTGGAGAACTAATTTTGGCACTAGCTTGGGAGCGGGACAAACTGACACCTGCCAGTCAATGCAATTCACCTGCAGGCTGCCACGCGCCCTGCCATGATGAGCAGACTTGTGCAGCCATGTCCTGCCGTAAGCATAAATCATGCATCCTTGGATGAATGCCATATGAACTAAATCATCAGAAGGGATACCAGTTATCCTTTGGGAGGAGCGCCTCGGTTGGGGCTTTGAAGATAAGTGTGATGGCGGTGTGTGTGAGGTTCCATACTGTAAAGAGACACAGTACGAAGCTTAACAAGAGGACGACCAGTAGCAGCAGCTCGTTACACAGGCCTGAGGGAGGCGTGAACTCCATCTGGAGAAGAGAACGCGTGCGGGAGGCCATGATGCAGATACAGAAGATCAACGTGTGAAGAGATATGATGAAATACTCATGTGTTTGTTTCTGCCAGATTTCCTCACATAAGTACTGATCAATGTAAAATCTGCTGCGTTTTCCTTTTTCTTGCTATTCCTTCCAAGTATTCCAGAGGGCCTTACAAGGTTCAGGCATCCTTGCAGAAACGAGTAGCGAGCCTTTTAGTTCATGGGGTCATAGAAGAAGTCGATCTCTGTGGCGGGAGGTGGAGTGATCTGGCTGTACTTGAGGCCGATGTAGATGACCACGGCGACGAGCAAGACAGCGTAGATGAAATTAATATACAGCAGCACGAACCTCATGGAGCCCACCTCGGCAGGACACAAATAGCTGCGCAGAAAGGAGAATATCATGACACACATCGAACGCTTGGAGGGAGGTGCCGGCGACCGGGGAGGTGTTGCCTGGGTCTTCTGACAACGCTGCCTCAACATTTAACCTTTTCAACAAGCACGGACTTTGAGATTATTTCTCTTACGGGTTTTATTTACCCAACTGGCACGAGGGGCGGATGTCTCAAGAGAAATGGCAGGCGGGGAGTTGGCGTTTCGAGGCTGAGATAAGGTGAGGAAGGGCGTCTCGAGGCTGAGGTGGGGTGGGGGAGTGGGCTTTTCGAGGCTTAGGGCAGGCGAGGAGCGTGTTTCTTGAGGCTAAGTGGAGGAGGATAGCGGGTGTCTCGGGGCAGAGAGGAGTCGAGGAGCGGCCGACTCGAGGCAGTGACGGGAAGAACAAGACTGGCGGACACAGCGGGGGATGAAGGGTCGCCTCTAAAATGACTCGCGATATTGGTCGGTTCTGTCCCTATTGACCCTCCCGGCACCTCCCCACACCCTGCAGGGATTACGTGTTGGCAGATGGTGGGGGGAAGGAGAGGGGGAGGGAAGAAGAGCATCAGGTATCGAAAGGGGGAAGCTGATGATGAGGCAACGGTAATTAATATAAACGTCAATCTCTAGCGACGGACATTGGTTAACGTTAACGATAAAACATGGACAGTAATGAAATGAACTCGTAGATTTTTGTTGGTGCAATAAAAGCTAAGTCTCACTAGTCAATGAAGTACTTAGTCAACTGAACCACGTAAGGAAACATCACTATGGCTTTATCAGGAAGTTTCATAGCATTGGAGACTAATGGTCACTAATTAAAACATCAATGGTCTGGGAAGAGAAGCAGCGCAGCCCTAAGGGATCTTAGTAATGAGGTTTCAATAGATCGTGCAAGGCAATCGGTAGTGGATAAGCCTGTACAACATTGCAGATTCAGGGCCCGTTTTAACAGAAATTCTTAAACATTTATTTTGTCTGCGATGAATTTCTATTGTTAAAATCCATCTTAACCTGAAATTGGTGTTGTACTTTACCCATTAACTCAACATCAGTACACTTGAAGCTGCTGATGAGATAATGGTCAAAGTACAACACCAATTTCAGGAGGTAAAATGGACTTCAAGACTAGAAACTCGTCCAAGAAAAAATTACAGACTTGAAAATCCGCCGTTCAATAAGACCAACTCTCAGTAGTGGATGTGGTGACTAAAGAGCCTGTCTAATATATCAAGTTTTCAGTGTGTAGAGTGACGGACAAACCTGGATAGTGTGACAAACCAGACACCAGGAAGATGACAGCTACATAAACTACTGTGTCTATATCATAACGTTTGTCCCGGGCACTGCATCTACAGGTAATTCTAACACAAGGTACCTCAATAATCCCCTTTTTAATTCTTCCATCCAGCTTTCCTCCCCTGCCCGCCGCCCAGCAACCCTGAGAATGGCATGTCGATATTGCAGATATTAAGGTGGCTCTCATTCTCGTCCCCTCCATATCGCTGTGTCCAGTAATGTGTGCGCGTCCGTGTCTCCTGGAGCACCCACCATGCCCACACCACGTCTGTCCCCACCACTACCATTTCCCAGGATACACAACCCTCTGTTTACAAGACTCGTTCTCTACATTATGTTACCTCAGTCTTACCTAAAACACATCAGCCTACATAAGATAATAATTCTCTCTCTCTCTCTCTCTCTCTCTCTCTCTCTCTCTCTCTCTCTCTCTCTCTCTCTCTCTCTCTCTCTCTCTCTCTCTCTCTCTCCATCACAACATCTTTACCATCTCCTATAACACACCATCCCTAACCTTTACACCACATCATCTGCTACTATCTAAGAAAAAAAAAATAAATAAAAGATCATTGAGGTACCAGCGAATGGAAATCCTTCACTGTCTATTTCAAATAATTCTCCAATCCCTCACTCCCTGCAGTTTTCATAGCACCAGCCTCCTCTTACACTAAATGACCATCGCTACCTGTACAGATACTTAGCCAATATAAGCATATTAAATGAATCGATTCAACACGACTTACGGCCAAACCCATACAAAAAATGACATTCTTCTTTTACGTAACCGTGACTTTTATGAAGGAAAATACGGCACACGTCATTTATATAATTATTGATGAGGTATTATGTTTCACTGTAGAGAAAAAAATAAGACCAATGCCTTTTTTCTGGCTTGGGAATGAGAAAGTGTTGAAAAGAAATCATTCACGTGTGTCTTGTGTTGCAGTCTCAGCCACAAGCGAGCCTCAAGAACCACCAGCACGCGGACCCCTGGAAAGATCACTGCCTTACCTGTAGAAGCTGAGGTTTTGTCGAACTTGAAACTTGGGCGCTTATAGAGGGCCGGGGACACTGGCAGGTAGGAGCGGAGGTGGCCGTTGGATTTCGTCATGTTGAGCACCGATGTCTTGACGTGGCTGCTACTGGAGGCGCTCACCACACTGGCGTCTACCAGGGAGTCTATACTGGTGGCGCGCCGCAGAGGAGGCACCCCGTTCTTGCTGCAGGAGGGAAGGAAGGGAGGAGAAGGTTATCACAAAGTTACATTTGCAGGTTTCCAGTGACGTGGGGATCCCCAGCACAAGCAAGGGGAGGAAGGGACCCCTTGAGAGGGGGGGCGTGTGAGGGGAACTAACACAAACTATCAGGGGCCAGGGAAGGGGGGAGGAGGCAGGTGTGGCTTACCTGTGTGGTGTTGAGGTGTGGCGTCAGATGACTTATCTGGCTGATGACGATGGTGGTGGTGATGATGGGTGATGGTTGGGTTGATGGTGGTGATGACAGATAATGGTGACAAGATGAATAAGACGACAGAGAAGAGAGAAGACAAGTGCATGCACACACGCGCGCACACACTTATGCATACAGAAAAGGCGAAATGGTGTAAGAAAAAAGTAGAATTTTTCCATGTGATTCCCCCCCCGTGTGTTGAACATCCCGTGGGAGGCAGGTGGACACCAACCATCACCCTCCCGGATGTTACTCAGAGCTGAAGGTGTCCGATCTAAGGGCGAGGTTGACAACCGTCATCCTCTTGCTCAAGGAGGACATTAAACGCTCGCTCATCAGTGATGACGTTTAGCAAACTGAGAGAAGGTTCAATCTCAGCTTGCCAAGGACGTGTCCACTGAGTCAGCGAGCTGCGTGTGTGTGTGTGTGTGTGTGTGTGTGTGTGTGTGTGTGTGTGTGTGTGTGTGTGTGTGTGTGTGTGTGTGTGTTAATAGGATTGGGAAAACTGATTGTCTATTAATAAATTTAGTAAACAATCTTAGAAGTATGAGATAACAATTCCATTACAACATCAACAACCTTACGTATTTAAGGGGAAAGAACAAACAATACTTTTAATGTGTACAGATGCACGTGAACACATCAACTGTCAGGTAGAGGTCCAACCATCAGGTAGAGACACGTAATGTGCGGCCACTGACATGCAGTTTTAAAGGGTTTACAGTTCTGAGGTAATCAGTGTATTGATTCATTACGGCTGGCCAACGAGTACTGGATCCATAAGCTTGATGAGAGATGCACCAACAACCTAGGGGATGCCATGAACAATTGTGTGCCGGGGTGAAGGGACCTGAGGAGTCGCTGAGGATTCCCTGCCCGGACATGGTAGAGTTAGGGAGAGAGAGCCACATTTGGCGAGAAAGAAAACGAGTTGAAAGAGAAAACGGTGCTGCTCAAAAGTAAAACTAAAAGAAATTTTAAAAACCATCACCCTTTCATGCAACGTAAAAATCTTTTGAAAAGTTGACTGAAAATCTAATGCAAGCTGGGAAATGATGGAAAAATATATTTAAAAGTTAAAATAATTCATAAACAAGTATCACCACACCGTTACCAGACAGAAAGAGAGGGAGAGAAATGGAAGGTCAGAACAACGACAGATGAGAAAGACAGACATGGCAGAAGAAAAAAGTAAAATCAACTGAAACAAAACAATGTCAGCACGTCAAGACAACAAAGGCTGATGAATGAATGGAGAGACGGGAGATATAGGAGGGGGGAGGAGGGACAATAGAGGATAAAACACACCGACAGGACAATACCAACACGTGACTGTAGGCGGAGGAGAGATGAGGACGTGGAGAGGAGAAGGCTTTAGAGGAGTGGAGGGGGGACAGGCAAGCAGGACAACCAAACACTGCTGTGAGAAGCTGTTATGCTGCCGCTGCACTTCAGAGCATCGAGGAGGTGAGCTGAGAGTGAGAAGCCCTAAATATGGGGAGGGAGGGATGACACCGTATTTCTTTCAATGGGGAACCAAACCAATGGGGGATGTACTGCACTGATGTACGACTTACTGTGGGGTTCATGGGAGTTACTCTGGAGGGTTAAAGTAGTCTGATATACAAGCAAACTCCTGCTGTGGGGGGGGGGGGTAGGGGGGGGTCAGAGGGAAGGGTGACGGTACTCGTGTAACGGGGGAAGCTCCTGGGGGTTTAGTAGGAGTCACGGGTAGTGGTGTGTGGGCAGTCACCTTCCGAGCCTGAATCTTTTACGTAGAATTAAGTGGAAAGAAGAGAGGAATGTTTCTCTTCCTTAGACAGAGAGAGTATTGGAAAAAAAGGACGCTTTTTTCACTTTTACGTGCAAAAGAAAGCAGACAAGGGATTAGCAATAAGTACGAAAACTTACATCAACTACCATTTCACCAAAAGCTGATTAGATATAGAGAAACAATGATATACATAAGAAAAAAAGGAATATTTGATAATAAACAATGATAATCATTGAGAAAATAAAGAAGAGATTGTCAAACAAGAAAAGACATGATGAGGAAGAGGTGGAAGTTTGACAGACCAAAAGAAAAGAAAATAATAAACTTGGCCGAATAGAATAATGCCAAGCAGAGAAAAACAAAATGGATGAGACAACATGGGAAAGGAAAACCTAAATTACTAGAGACACAGAAATGGTAACTGCCCAACTCACCTTACGGAGGAAAGAGAGGAGAGATGGGAAAGGAGGGAGGGAGGGAGGGAGGGAACACATGCATCATCAGCAGAGGCCAAGGACAGACAGCGTAGTAAGGGCAACATGAACATTCCGACAAGAAATCTTTCCTGAACAATCTTATCGTTGTTTCCTGCATGGACGGGCGGTGGAAACGGAGCCGGAGGGATCGTCTGCCGGAGTGAGACGTCGAGAAGGGAAGGTGAGAGAGGGAGAGTCAGCGAGGAGCGAACACACAGGAGGTAAGTAAATGGAGGGTGTTGTAGTAAGAGGAAGAGGAGAGGAGAAGGTGGAAGGGACATTTTTCTCATCACCTGTTAACATTGAGAAGCTGAAAGGTTGACAACAAAATTACGTACATACACACACACACACACATACACATACACATACACACACAACACAGGTAAGTACGAATCAATGGATGGCAAGCAGTTTTTAAAGTCCTCTCATACGTACAAGCACACGTACACACAGGCACACACATGAAAAAAAATAGAAATAAAAAAATCTGGAGCCATTTGTTACTTTTAAGAGTTACACACACACACACACACACACACACACACACACACACACACACACACACACACACACACACAAACCAATGCACAATACAAGACGTAGTTAATTTATATGAAAAAGACACATGGTAGTTTAAATCAGGGTGATGAAAGCAGCCTCTATTAGAAAAAAGTAACACGAATTCAGGCACTAACGGGACACCATATATAAAAAAAAGAGGGACATGAAGAATCCCTAAGCTAGAAGCGGAGTATTTTCTCTTCAGTTGTCCTTCAAAAAGTCTCATGTCACGATACAAAGGAACATAGAAGTACCCTTGACCACCATCACTACCAACACCACCACCACTACCTGCCGCGCACACACACACACACACACACACACACACACACACACACACACACTGCCAGACAACTTCATGACATTCGAATGCTGTTGTTGCTGCATGTTTTATTATTATTATTATTATTATTATTATTATTATTATTATTATTATTATTATTATTATTATTATTATTATCATTATCATCATCATTCTCATTATTATTATTATTAGTTATTATTCTTACCCAATATGCTAATTTTATTATTGCATTTAGATATCTTCAAGCAGTCTCTCTCT
>CM035192.1:15400897-15417226 GCA_020233015.1 Callinectes sapidus
CCAACCTCCTGCTCTTCACTCTTCATATCTTACGTCTTCCCTTTCCTTCCCCCTCCCCCCAAACACAACATAACCCATAAATGTACTTTGCTCCCTTTCTCCCATAGATCCTGCCCCTGTTTTCCTTACATCTCCTTTCCCTTCACGGAAGCAACCCACCACTTGCCCTTTCCTCCCCACAAGACGCCCTCCCACTAAACCAGTAGTTACACAGGAATCCGCTGGCTAATCCCTTGCTATAAGGCTCGTATTCTTAAACGCTCGTGTACTTCACCTCCACTATTTCACAAGGCTGTATTTAAATGTACACGAGTTTTTAAGATATTTTTATGGTTCTACAGGCAGATTGACAAGATTTCTGCATCATTAACTGGAAAAACACCCTTGAAAATCCCGCTAATCATCTCTATGGCCTTGGAAATTTGTCGTGGTGAGAGAGCAAGGCGACTCTGAATCCATGCCTAAGATGCAGTCCAAGACGCTCCACTACGGGCGGTTCGCTGGACTACAGGTAAAACAAGCCCACCACACACTCTCTCTCTCTCTTCACCACCGAGCAGACGCCGCCCCGTATATAAATTGCCTCCGCATGGTGTTTCCTGCAGTCATTAGCGCCCCCACGAGTCACGCAAGCCAGGCATGACCCTAACGAACCCATGACCACAAGTATAGATCGCCCGGCTGAAGCTCCTGTTTCCGCCCCCGCTTGTTTAATTGCGTTATTTTTGATCCCGAAGCATTTGGCAGTAAGTGTTCAGTGGGTATCGATTGTAATCAGCGTAGGTATTCTCGTTCGTGTTATTTCCATGGTTGTCACGTTTACCCTTCTCTCTTCTGTATTCAAATCGTGTTTTTGTTTGGGGGATTTGGGAGGAATCGATTGTAAATGGTATGTATGTATGTTCTAGCTTCTTGTTATTCAAATGATTTTTTTTATCTGTTTTTATTTATTTATTTTTTTCATACCTTTTCTGCATTTCAATCGTATATTTTGTTTTCATCTTTACCCCTTTCAGTACAAGGTCACATTTTTACTACGAGTTTTGGATTTGATTATAAAATTTTATTGACATCAGAAAATTAATGGCTAGTGTCTGCACTATTTTGGATCTGAAGCTGTATAAAGTCGACAAATAATGAGCAAAATAAATATTAAAATGTGTCCCAGTACTGAAGGAGTTAAGGCAATCAGGAAAGTAAAGTCCAGAGATCGAAAGTTGTTGGTATAAATAATTTTCTGCATGTGATCCCAATGACTATTTTTCCCTCTCCTATATTTGATCACGTCATTTCTGATTCCCGAAGCATTTGGGGAGGGAGTGTCCAGAGGGAGCGAATATATGACAGGGGCAAATATTTTTCCCCCATGCTATTCCAGTGGACGTGAGATTGGAGTCGATCTTTCTTCAACATTTTAATCTCGTTATTCAAATCCTGGAGGCATTTAGGTGGAAGTTAGCGGAAGGAATTGATTATCTCTGGACATAAAATAGTATAAACTTTTTTTTTCTTCACTCACGATATCCAAGAATTCCAGAACTATCTACTTGCTGATACTTTTGCTTTTCCTTTATTTTTCTTTTTATAATTTTGAATCTCGTTACATAATTGCTGTAGGCATTTAAGTGAAAATAAGCAGGAAGTATTATTTATGTAGGAGGGGCACCAACCAAGGGAAACAAAATTGCACCTGAAAAAAAAAAAAAACTACTGAGGTATCGATCTCTGAAGTCAAAAGAGGAGTAAAAATTATAGGATTTGGTGAAAAACTGGTAAAGACGACTCAGAACGCCTAAACTATATAGAAGTAAAGGAAAGACCGAGGATGTTTGGTTTGATGTATTTCTATTCAAAGTATTCAAGGTTTTTGTAAGCTCCGGACTCCTCTGACTAGTGCTGTTTTTTCTCCTTTTTGCCTTCAACATGAATCGTTTAAATAAGAAACATCTGGAACCAAATTGTCCGTCCAACAGTTTATCCGTCTTTCTTTGACTTCCTGGGAGCGGGAAGTTGGCAGGTTTCTTTTTCCTTTTTCTTTTTTTCTGTTTCTTGTCTCTTTGTAGAAGAAGAAGAAGAAGAAGAAGAAGAAGAAGAAGAAGAAGAAGAAGAAGAAGAAGAAGAAGAAGAAGAAGAAGAAGAAGAAGAAGAACAGGAACAAGAAGAAAAAGAACAAGAACAAGAAGAACAAGAAGAAGAACAAGAAGAAGAACAAGAAGAAGAAAAAGAAGAAAGAAGAAGAAGAACAAGAAGAAGAAGAAGAAGAAGAAGAAGAAGAAGAAGAAGAAGAAGAAGAAAGAAGAAGAAGAAGAAGAAGAAGAAGAAGAAGAAGAAGAAGAAAGAAGAAGAAGAAGAAAGAAGAAGAAGAAGAAGAAGAAGAAGAAGAAGAGGAAGAAGAAGAAGAAGAAAGCTATGAGGACATTTTCTGTGGGTTGCATTGTTATGGAAACATCATGGGTGGGGTACGGCAATGTATGGGACGCAAAGTAAAGGCCGGCCAGCATTTGGTGTGACGCATAAGACAACGGCATCTTGAACACACCAGCACCGAGCACAGTGAGGTGGATGCGGATCACACGCCAGCACAAAGGCACCACGCATCACTGGGAAACATAGTGCCACTGCTATTACATTTATGGTTATTTGTCCTGGTCAATAGTCCTCTTCAATATAACTGGGAATCTCACTGCGTCTTGTGTTCACAGGCACCACCACCACCACTACCACCATTACCATTTCTGCCGCCACCAGTGATCCTTCTCCTGCCTTTGTGTTAAGGAGAGACGCGTCAAACATTATTTTTCTTTTATTCCTCCAGATAACAGCAGTTCAGGGTCATGATCTGAGCTAAACCTTCCAAGTAACGCGGGACAAAGCCTGGAGCCTCGCTGACGTCAGTGACTGAGTGCTCAAGATACAATAGCAATCAAGAATAAAAAAACCTTCTACTTACACTCACATCTCTGTCTAACTCACTAATGTAAGGGTATCCAAGACAAAGCTCCGTCTCCTCACTTGAAATGATAGAATCCAGAACACCAGGTAAAAAAAAGGTATGAGAAAAAAATATGAAAACCCTCTAGAATAACTTGGAGGAGATAAAGTCAGCCAACACGGCAGTTGGGTACAAAAAGACACAGAGATGTCTTAAAGAGGAGAAACTGAAGGGAAATTAACGTTGATTGTTCTAGCTGTCTCTCGTCCACTCCGGTTAGCGAAAAAAAAAGAAAAACCTTCTCGCCATGATCGCTGCAGGAGGGCTGCGCCCAATGGAAAGTGGTGAAGTTATCATGATAACACAAATCTCTCCCTGATAACGCTCTGTGCATGGACGCGCGCCTCACGCATTTTAACCCAATGAATAATAGGCAGGTGGTGAAAGACTCGGCAAGGAGAGTTTCGGTTATAAAATGAGCGGCGCCAGCAGAGTTATCTTTGGTTAGGAAAGACACTGTCTCGCCGCGGCGCATCAGCGCCAGACACTTATTTCCAGACACGCGAGAACATGACCGCAAAAAATTGTGAACATCGCGCTAGCCACATAAATAAACTCTGTGACATGTACCCAGGTGATTTTTATTTGCTGTGTGAAAGACCGCTTAACCTGTGCTTGATATTTGGGAGAGAAAATAGAATTGTGAGGATGACAGCATCTGGATTTCGTGTCTTCTGGCTATCAGTAAAAGGATTATATGTTGTTGCAATGAATAAATATGAAAAATTGCACAACAGCACAAAGCAATAAACTATAAATGGCATAGTGATGGTGATAATAAGGAGATTGAAAAGAAGTTTCTCTAACATTCCTTCAGAACAAGGAAAGTTCTACTTTATTTCACTTACTATACTATACCACCACTATATCGACCACTTACCTTAACAATGCAGCAACACAGCATGATATTCCCTATACTTAATGTGCTGAAACAACAGAGTTCTTCCGAAAAAGGTAACGTTGCAGAGAGACAGACACAAACACAGGCCCCAAGAGAGGAACACCTTGACTCCTCTGCAAAACACTGACCCAACATTCACTCCCTACGTTGCAGTGCACGAGCGGCGCCTCATCACTCATATCTGTCAGGTCATACCGCCAGGCGCCAACACTCCCCGAATTTTAGTTTACACGGACACCTGTAACGTGGTGCGTGTCAAGCTTGTCTGGAACAGGTAAGGGCGTCGCGACTCAATACCGTAACTGTGTGGTCCACTGGTACTGCACAACGGAACACTGCAGGCGACAGCTTCATTCCCGCTTCCATTCATCTGTTCCCTTAATAGTTTCACGCAACAACGTCCCTTCCTCGTCCCATGCCACGTAGGCCTGGGGTTGGCGGCGCTAGGGACGGGAGCCTCTTTTTCCTCCGTTGAATACGGAGGAGGTTAAGACCACTCGGTTGTCTTGGTGTGTGTGTGTGTGTGTGTGTGTGTGTGTGTGTGTGTGTGTGTGTGTGTGTGTGTGTGTGTGTGTGTGTGTGTGTGTGTGTGTGTGTGTGTGTGTGTGTGTGTGTGTGTGTGTGTGTGTCTGTGTGTGCCAGGACCCAATACAGGCTTGGTCTCCTCTGTATCTCCTTGCCCGGCGGCACTTGGACAAGTCAAGATGAGGACAAGTTTGGTGCTGTTCACTGGCTTAGACAGTAATAGTTTGGTCCAAGTTAAGCTAAGTCAACGTTCCAACATGACCTCATTACTCTGCAGCCAACCGGCTACGGCTGCGGCGGCAGTCTGCTTCATTCATAGGCTTCTCTCAAGGGCGACCTCATCACAGGCAGGATATACAGAACTGTCCATCTTCATTGAGTTACAACCGAACCGTATCTCCTAAATGTCCAGGCCAGTGAAGGGATGAATGTCTGTGCGGGGCGGCACGCAGGGGGGCAGGGAACCTACGTCTGCGTCACTCTTCAGGACAAGGACGCGTTGACCTTCACTCTTGCTTTCTGTTAAGGCGACAAATTTACGTGCTCCATTTCTCTATACTGTGAGCTTTGAAGCTGCTGCGTCGCCTTACTCGGTACAGATCATTTGTCCTCTCAAACATTCTGTCACGGCTGATTTATGTTTCATTCTTTACTGTCGACAGTCAGACTGCTGTCTGTCCTCCATCTTGAAATAAAACGTTCCCGTCTCTCGTGTCACATCAAATATTTACCTTCCCTTTTCTCTCTTACATTTCATTAATTTTCTCTCCTCAGTCCTTCAGAAACTCGCGTCTAACAGGGCGGCGAGGACGCACTCGTCGTCTACACAGTTTTTAATATAATGACGAGGGCATTGTATCGCTTAATCATCAGGAGCCATTAGTCCATGGTGCAGGCTTGGGTACTTTGATGAACAATTTGCTCATCATTCCCTGAAAGGCTACAAACGACAAGCTGCCACGTGGCGTGACGGTGCCCCCAGTTTCTTGTGTCTCCCTTCACACCGTTACACCCTCCACGCAATGCCTCGTGACAGTCTCGCAGCGCCTCAGAGCTCCCCTCAGTTCCAGAACTTCTATCAGGGACGGAATGCCAATTAAGAACGAACGCTTGAGGAATGTTTTCATCTTAATGCTTGGCTTTGTTTTGTCTTGACCTGTGACGTAACTAGCCTCCTCCTGCTCTGCCTATTAGCTCTCTCTTTGCCTCCATCTCTGTATCAATTTCAGGCCTCACTCACCTCTACTCTTAATGAATCTTCAGACACACACTCAGCCACCTTTCATTCCTGTACCTGTGATATATACACACTCCTAACTTAATTTCACCTGTGACATACGCTTCTATCATGTTCCTCCTTCAATCTCTCTCTCTCTCTCTCTCTCTCTCTCTCTCTCTCTCTCTCTCTCTCTCTCTCTCTCTCTCTCTCTCTCTCTCTCTCTCTCTCTCTCTCCTTCTTAACCTCGCTCTCCACTTCGTCTTTTTAAAATCCTCCTCTCCTTTCACCACATTCTTTTCCCTTCAAATGCTACGCGATAAGATCAAGTGTTAGTTTAAGGTCAGTATAGAAAAAAAAAGCTTAGAGGAGGCGGAGTCCGGGCTTGAAATAACAGTGGGGAATAAGAAACGCTTTAGAAAGAAAGAAAAGGAAAGGAAAGAACCATAAGGAAGAACAATATCGATGGTTTGAAAAGGTGGTTAAGAAGATTTGAAATAGTAATGCTGGTAAGCGTCGCCGTGGTATAGTGGAACGGCTTGCGCTTTGGGGGCCTTGGTATCCTTGAGCTCACGGGTTCGAATCCTGGCCCCGGTCTGAGTGGGTATTGGGCATCCACCCGGGATAACGATTGCCAAGTGGGTGGGCTTTCAGATAGGTCTCCATTAGGTGGTCTTCTTTAGCCCATAAATTCCCATAAAAAGTCCACATTGTTTAAATTAAAAAAAGTGATAGGTAGATTGATCGATCGACTGACTGATGGACGGATGGACGGTGATAGTTGAGCTGATAAACGACTTGTCATGAAAAAAGTCTGTAGTGAGAGAAAAAAAGTGACAAAAAATCAAGACTGGAAAGGGAAACACAGACACACACACACACACACACCTTTTCTTCCAATGTCAATGACCTGAAAGTCAAAGAAGACAAAACAATAAGAGCAACAATAAAGCAGTAGCAGACAGAGACAGGCAGACAGACAGACAGACAGAGAAACAGAAAGAGACAGACAGATGCCTTAGCATACTAGAGGTCGCCAAGCTACGGTATAAAGAGGCCGCTACAGCAACACACCGTACCACCACCACACCACCACCACCACCACCACTCATTTCAGTGCACAGAAACTATACGAGTCAGTGGAAGCCAATACAAATACTACCAATGAAAAATGTAAGGAAAAATAATACTTATTCCCACATACCCGAAACTTACTATTGATACGGTAAAAAAAAAAAAAAAACTATCGAACTGTGAGTTAAGAAAGTCAGCAACGAGTTAGCCATAGAGCCATGGGATTCACACAACGGGCCCCCAACGCTACCAGTGCCAGGAAGGGAGCCATTACTACTGTCAGGGCAAGCAGGTGCAGTGCGGGATGGCGCTGGTGGAGGAGGTGCCACTTACCAAAAGTGGTGACGGTAAGGAGCGGGCGGACCGGAGATTCGGCCGGGACCACCTGGTGACGACTCGTGCCTCCAGCATCTGTACCGAAGGTGGAGGGTGGAAGTGGTTAGTGGGTCCAGCAAGGAGGTGGAAGGGCTGTGGTGGAGCGGTCTTTATACAAGGAAGAGGGAGGGACGGGAGGGAGCGGGTAGGGATGTAGGAAGGGAGATTATTGTGGACCCGCTATAGGAGGTGGTCTGTGTGGCACTCGTGGGCAGGGAGTGAGTGAGGGGCAGCCTTTGGAAAGCTCGAGTGAACAGAGCCTGGTGAGATTATGTTGGTGGAGGGAGGGACTCATGAGGGGAGGAGGTGGGAGGGAGGAGGAACTTTAAGTAGTGAACACATGCTCACCTCTGAGGCTTTCACAACATAGATGACCAACAATAATTGCAAGAATAAAAATGCAAATAGAGTATACATTTGTAAAAAAATGCAATATGGTATTCATTAAAAGTAGAAAAATCTTAACTGATACATCATCAGTAGCGAAGAGGAAGACATGGACACAGTAAGTATAGGGAGAAATTGTTAAAAACATCAAGATATAAGAAGAAAGGCAGGCCAGCTGATGTCGTGGCTGTGGGGATTAAGATGGCACAGTGTCACAGGAGAAACCAAAAAGATTATCAAGTCTTGGCATGGAACAAAAACACAAGATTATGACTAAATAAATCTATTAAAGCAAGAAGTCAGACGAACAAAACTGGTGAAGATTATGCAAGCATGAAGAGAGTGAGAGTGATGTTAGTGTGACACAATGCAGCAGTAGAATTCGGTATGTAGGCAGAGTGAAAGTGAGAGTGAACATGCGGCGTGGCATTGCGTGGAGCTGGTGAGCGTTGTGATGGCAGTGTGTCGCCGAGACAGCACGATGGCGGCGCTGCAAGCATGAAGCGTAGTGCTAATACTTTGTATAATGTTGTTTAGAGCGAGCCGAGGGTCTCCCTCCCATCAGGAATGTGAAATGTATGATGAGATATTTCTGGAGGCAAACTGTATCCAGTCTCTCCCCGCCCTGCCTCTCCCCTCTCCCCTGTCTTCAAGTTACATATGCGTGCGAATATTTCATCACCGCAACGAACCTCCCGCGCCCGCCGCCTCACCCCAGGCAGGTGCGTCAACATGCAATGTCAACTACACACGCGAAAAAAACAACAACTGCAAGGTTCACACCACCACCTGTGTTGCAGACAGCCGCCAACATGAAATTTACTTGTTCCTGCTTCACTCCCACCGCCTCTCCCGAGGCCCGGCCAGCACATACAGCACACACACACACATTCACGAGGCTCGGACCCTCTTCCGCCACGACTTGCATCAACAACTCCAGCACTTCCGCGTTTCAGGATCAGTCTATCAGGCCACTAAATGATAGAGCTTCCTCCTCGCCGCGGAGACAACACCAATATTAGTAAGTGGAAGTGTGTCACCTGCAGTGCCACATGTGACTCTGCAAAGTGCACTGCCGGCACATTTTTTTGTTCATGCATTATAATTCTTTGTTACCTCTCGGTCACGAATTCACAGTAAGCTGTTGCCTGTGCGTGTTCCTCCACCCACCCTGACCACAGATCTTGCATTGTTACTTAACACCCAAAACACAACACATTAATAATTCATGTTATAAGAATCCTTGCATTTGAAACACGATAAAATACAGCCCTTTTTCTACACACAGATCCTCCCCCCACACACAAGAGCCTCCATTTCTTCCGTGTTCAAGAATTTTCCAACATTTGAGGAAAACACAAAACATTAAATAAGCTTTTCGAGAGAAGGAAGACAGGGGTCATCTTAATGCACGACAGAATACAGCACAGCAGTCAGTAACATACGAGCGCAATGTGCATTACTGACTTAACTATACGAAAATAGACCAAAAAGTTAATTATGACGGTGGTAGAGCTTATGAGGATGGTAATTATGAAGGAGGAGGAGGAGGAGGAGGAGGAGTAAAACAAACGAAAAAGAGAAAGATAATTGAGATGCATTACTTTCGAGGATGACTAGAAAAAAAAGAGACAATACACCAAAGATAATACAATGAAGTTAATTATTTTCTCACTTGGTAATATCCAATGATTGGCATACAATTAACGAAATGATTGAAAAACTTCACTGTCCAAATAGAATTTTAATAGTCGCTCAATAAAGGGAACGGAAAAATGTATGAAAACTTTAAACCGCGTGCGCGCGCGCACACACACACACACACACACACACACACACACACACACACACACACACACACAATGCATCATCAGTGAGCGCAAATGATCTATTTAACTTTGGCTTAACGAGGAGGAAACAGGAAGAACAGGAGAAATGCAGCGAATTTAGACCAACAGGGAGAGGGAGAGGGAGAGGGAGAGGGAGAGGGAGAGGGAGAGGGAGAGGGAGAGGAAGAGGGAGAGGGAGGAGAAATACAGAAAGAGGGAGAGAAGAAGAAAGAGAGCAGGAAAGAGGGAGAGGGGGAGGGAGAGGCAAAATGTAAATGCAAAATGTACCACAGAGATAATGATGCTGATTATCATGAGAACAATGATGGTAATAAAGACAACAACAATAACAATATCACTGTAATAAAGTCAATAAGATAAAAAAAAAATCACACAACTACAAAATCTTTCTCACGCCCATACTGATATCATTCTTAGGAGAAGCAGAAGGAGGAAGAAGAGGAGGAAGAAGAGGAGGAGGAGGAGGAGGAGCAGGATTGATTGAAGGATATTACCCTCTTGGCCGCACACCTGGCTGGGTCATAAGTTAGGTCCACCAAGGATGAAATGATGAAAAAATGGGCCAAAAATGAGTTAAGGCAATAAGAAGATTCAAGCACGAAAATCCAACGTAAGAAGTTTATAAGAGGAATCTGTCTTGATAAGCGATGGATAGAGTAATTAAAAGACGATGAACGAGGAGGATGAAGAGGAGGAGGAGGAGGAGGAGGAGGAGGAGGAGGAGGAGGAGGAGGAGGAGGAGGAGGAGGAGGACGAGGAGGACGAGGAGGAGGAGGAGGAGGGAAAGATAGGAGATGAGAAAGAGGGCCTTGTGAGAATTAAAAATGATGGGAGAGACGGAGGAGGCAAAGGAAAGAGATACTAAAGAAAAATGTATACGATGAAAGAAGAACGGGGGAAGAATGATAAGGATGGAGAAGAGAGTTTTGAGAAAAAAAGGAGGAGAAAATTTCAGAGATAAAAAATATGAGGGATGAGGAAATGAGAAGATGAAGAGAGGAGAGCGAAGAGGAAGAGAAACACAAAAGAACACATAGTAGATAGACAGAGGAACAGGAAAAAAGAGAAAAGAAAGATGATATTGTGAACCTAAAGAAATGTAATAGAGAAAAACAAAAGGGATGAGGAAAGAAAGAATAAACGATATAAAACAAGAAAGATGAAGAAAAAGAGATAAATGGCAGGAGAACGAGGGTAACAAAAGAGTATATAGATAGTAAAGAAAGACAAAGAAAAGGATGGGAATAAGGATTTGAGAACGAATGCGATGGAGAGAAAAATATTAACGAGAGAAGGCAACAAATATGAAGAAAAAGAGATAAATGTAAAGAAAACGAGGATAACCAAAAGGTGAAGATAGTAAATGAAGGCAAGGATAAGGATGAAAATAATGATTTGAGAATGAAAGGGAAGAGGAAAGAGAAAAGGAAAAAAAATGAATGAAAGAAAAAAGAAGAAAAAAGAGATCAAGGTTAGGAGAACAAGGATAACAATAGGGTGAAGATAGTAGAGGAAGACAAAGACAAGAGGCATGAAAAGTTGAGGAATGTTTGTAGAATGTAGTTTCTTTTCCTTTATTTCCCTTTAGTTCCTGTCCGTGTGTTTTTTTTTCCCCCTCAAGAGTTTGGACAGAGTGAGTGCGGCCCATTCGCCAGCTGGCCGAGACCTGAATATTGATCCGCCCCACCTGCCTTGCATACACCGAGGCCATGGCGCCCACCCACCCACGCCCACCCGCCTCCACCCACACCCACGCCCACACCCACCCATCTTGACGTAACCGAGACCCGAGCCAGGTACCGGTTTCGTGTTCTGGACAGCTTCCTCAGCGGGATCGAATGCAGGTGAAGGATTTTACTTTTTACTTTTTTTTTTTTCTTTTTCTTGGAAGGGTGGGGGGTGGGGGTGAAGAGGGGTTAAGTTTGCCGCTATTCATTGATTTTTTTTTCCTTTTCCTTTATTTCTGTTTTCTTTCTGGTTGAGTTGTCTTGGTCTTCTTTTTCTTCTTTTTCTTATGTTTTTTCGGTGGTGTGGTGGTGATGGAAGGTAAGGGTGAGATTTGCCACTATTTATTCATCTTTTTCCTTTCGTTCTGTCTTTCTTCTGGCTAAGTGGTCTTGTCCTTGATGTTCTTGTTCTTGTTCTTGTTTCTGGTTGGCATGGTGGTGGACGAGATAGTGGTTAAATTCACCACTATTTATTGATCTTTCCTTTCTTTTTATCTTCTTTCTGGTTAGGTTATCTTGTTCTTGTTCTTCTACTAGTTTCTGTTCCTATTACTCTTCCTCTTATTATTCGCCTCACCTATAACCTTTCTCCCCAACTCCAACTACACAATACTACTTGTCTCAATGTTCTATCTCTCCATCTCCTCTCCCTCCTTAGCCTCCAGACACTAATAAAAATACCATACCCTCTAAAGGAAGTAAAAAGGGTAGAAGCGGCGATGACTTCGGATATTGCAAGATGAAAACGAGGGAAGGGCAGAGGAAGGAAAGGAAACATTATGGAGGGTGAAGGAGTCCAGAAAGACGCAGGAAGCACGTCACACAACACTGATGGGACGGAAAGCGATGACGCAAGGGAATTCGAAAACCATGAGGACGAAAGGCGCTTGAAAAATGGAGAAAATAGAAGGAAAAAAGACGAAGAGTAAAATGAAGCCATGCGTAGTGGAATGAAGCCAAGGAGGATGATAAAAGAGACATGAAAACTTTATAGGTCTGACATGGATTAAAAAGAGAGAAAAAGATAACGAAGGAAAAGGGATGAGTCTATCTGTCGAAATGCAGTGATATTGTGGACGGAATTCGAAAAGTAAGGAAAAAGAAAGTCTCAGAAATAATGATAAGGATAGAAAGAAGGAAAAAGAAATATCGAGAGAAAAATAATGATGAAAAAAGAAGAATGTAATGAAAACAATGTCATGAAAAGAAAAATAAAGAATAAGAAAAAAAAGAAATTCCTCCAGCTGAGACAATAAATAAAATCATGAAAATCACGAAAAAAGAAAAGAAAGAAATTCAGTGAGAACAAGAAAATTAAAAACGTCGGAAGGGAAAAAAAAAAAAAAACCCGGAGAGAGAGAGAGAGAGAGAGAGAGAGAGAGAGAGAGAGAGAGAGAGAGAGAGAGAGAGAGAGAGAGAGAGAGAGAGAGAGAGAGAGCATAGTAACACCACGAAAAATATGTTGTCAGTGAAAACAAGAAAATTAGAAACATCAGGAGAAACAAAAAGAAAAAAAAAAGGTAAAGACAAAAAAATTACCTTTGCTTATGAGACGAAACGGTAAAAAAACTCGAAGAAAATGAGAGAAAAAATAACAAAACAAACGATAGTAGCAACATGAAAAAAAAAGATAATAATACCAGTGGAAAAAAAAAGATAAGAAAACAATAACAAAGAAGATCCACTTAGGAAGGCTTGCGCGGGAGTGACGTCAGAGGGAGGAGTGGCCGTGATGAGACAAAATGAGTGGAAAATAAGCAACTCGAGCCTGATATTAGCGCCTCAAGTCCTATGGGGCCACGGAGGGAGGTGGAGTGCTGAGCTGAAGCGCTGTGGGGTGCGTGATTCAACCAATGGGGAGTTCTTGTACTTTGAAACTGTTCGGATTTTCATATGAACTTATTGGAATGGTCTCGTATTGAAGTGGTTGACTGATTGAGCTGTTCCTGGATTCTGAAACAATTTGGATTCTCATACGAACTTATTGAAATGGTCACATATTCAACTGTTTGAGTAATTCTTGTATTTTGAAAAGTTTGGATTCTCATATGAACTCATTGAAATAGTCACGTATTTAGTTGATTGAGTTATTCCTGTATTTCAAACAGTTTTGGATTTTCATATGAACATATTGAAATAGTGACACATTTACCTGTTTGAGTTATTCTTGCATTTTGAAAAGTTTGGATTCTCATATGAAAATATGAAATTATGGTGAAATGAAAATATGAAATGGTGAAGTATTCAAGTGACTGAGCCGTTCCTGGATTCTGAAACAGTTTGGATTCTCAAATGAACTCATTGAAATAGTCACACATTTAACTGTTTGAGCTATTCTTGTATTTTGAAACAGTTTGGATTTTTATTTCGAAACATTTTGGATTCTCACATGAACTCATTGCAATCGTCACGTATTTAATTGATTGAGCTATCACAAATGTTTTTTTCCTCTACTGGTAGTGTAAAATTCTCGTTAATTCTCTTGTTGCAACTACAATAGTATCTGGTTAACATTCTAGATACAGGAAATGTGTTTTTTTAATTCGTGAGCGAACTAAAAAGATTAAAAAAAAAAAGAAATGATTTTTAAAGGCCATTTTTCATGTAAAAGAGGAAATCTGGTAAAGGCATACTTGGCTACTAGTTCCCTTGCAGGTGAAAGAGGTCTAGCAAAAAGAAAGAGTTAGGTCTTGAAACCTCCCTCTCAAATCAGGTCAAGTAACAGGAAAATGGAAATACAGAAAGTTTCAGAGTTTACCAGAGAAAGATATGAATGAATATGTACTGTAGTACAAATATATAAATAACTATTGTAAACAAAGGTAAGTAAAGAACTGTAGATTATCATGAAAAATAACTGCTTTGCTAGTTATAAGATTAAAGTTTCATTCTAATAGTGAAAACACTATTGAAACTTGCATCAAATTGCACAGAGTTCTGTTAAAAAAGTAACCAAAACAATACCAAGAGGCGTTTGGAAATACTGTCCCTATTATCAAGGCGAGAGGGATAATTAGTCACGTTCCAAAGGTATTTTCTCTTAATGGTGGTGAACTTTTCTAGGAAGGTTAGTCTTCCTGTTATCCTTACTGTCATTAGAGGGAGCAAACAGGTGAAGATTACGAGCTTTTTGGGAAGGAAATGAGGAAAAGAAATAGAAAGAAAGAAAAGGAAAGAAAGAAAAAAAATGAAAAAAGAAAGGAAGAAAGTGACGAAGGAAACTTGAAAGATGTTGGATTACACCACCAGATAACGTTGTGTAAGATGTCTAGCCTTCATGTGATCAATGCTTTCAGTGGAAGAGAAGTCAGAAGGATTAATATTAGTGAAGAAGGAAAAAAAAAAAGGAGGGGAAGTCTGTACTGAAGGTTCGATGGGCCTGAATTCAGAAACACTGGTCTTATCACTACAACTGTTCCCAAATGCAAAATAAATATATCAACTGTGTTCTCAAGAGTATTCCTTCTGCTAATATTGTACAGGTCTTGTTTATCTGTCACTCGAATCATAGAAATCTGTACTGTAGGTTCGATGGGCCTGCGTTCAGAATCACTGCTCTACCACCACAGCCATTCTGAAAGGCAGAAGAAAATATCAACTGCGTTCTCAGGAGTATTCCTTTGGTTCATATTGTGGAAGCCTTGTTCATCCTTTTTTTATGTGAGAGAAAAAAACTGACCGAAGGAAAGAGAATATAATTAAAAAAAAGAAAAAAAGAAAAAAAAAAAAAAAAACAGGTCCACTGGTGCTGGTCCCCAAGCAAGTTTAAAAGAAAAATGAAGTCAAAAGGGAACAACAGCGCTGGTACAGGAATCATCTTTTTTTGAGGAGGGACTCGAACCATAGAAATAGGCAAAGGAACCCATGTAAGTTCAATTAGTCGATGTGTACCTAAAATGGCCTTATAATACTGCTTCATGGTGCCTGATGAGGCGGGTGTTGCGGGGCACACTGAAGACCAGCAAGTGAGGGGCCAACGCTCGGTGCAGTGGCGGCGGTGACGGTGGTGGCGGTGGTGGTGTTTCGTTTGATCGTTCGTGTAATTAGAATCATTATCTTTAATTTACGTTCATTACTTTGAACATTTTATTACCTCGTTTCATTTATTGCTTCATTTTTATATCCAACATGCAAATTTGGAGTTATTAATCTACTCATGTCTTTCTACTTATATGTTCGTAATTTCTGCCTCTGTCTGTGTTTCTATTTTCGGTTCATGTCTGTTTATTTCTTCTTTCTGTCAGCATGAGTACATACTGATGATAGCTTATTTATGGACACCTTTGCCTGTCTGTCTGTATGTCTGTCTTTGTCTACATTCATCTGTTTCTTATCTTTTCACCTATGCCTACCTGGCTGTGCTACACTAATCCCCTGCTGCTATTACCTTCAAATGTCTTTGTTTACAAGCGCTCGCCGTTCAAAGAAATTGTCATTCGTTACGTTTCAGTAAACTGTTTTTTTTTTTTTTGCAATCTCTTCACTTTTTTTCATATTCATTAAGCGCTTAGCGAACACTGATCTATGAAACCATCAAAATGTTCAAATATCTTTCTATTCGTTTCCTACCTTCTTAATGACTGAAAATCTTCGCCATTAACTCCCTCAGTACTAAGAAGTGTTTTTACCAAGAGTTTTGAATATGAATAGATGATTTTATTTACATTAGGTTTATGGAGGTCAAAAGATTAATGGTCAATCTTCACTATTTCATTCCATACATGGTTTCTGAAGCTCTATAAAGTCGCCAAATGATAAGCAGAAACTATAAAAAGGCGTCCCAGTACTGAAGGGGTTTAGAGAACAGGTTCGAATTTCACTAGCCTTGTGTAGAATCAAGTGTCCCTTTCCAACGTTCTCACTTTATCATAGTGTTGAGGCACTCAGTGAACCTTCACAATGCCTTGAAGCCTCAGCCCAGCATGCTATGTAAGCTCTACCTCTCATTATACAAGTACCATGCTGGCAATGCAACTCTGCTTTGTTGCTGCAATAAACTATAAACTCCTAAAGCCGATGACGCAGGAGACTCGTAAGCCTTACTGGCGTGTTGGGACTGGGAGGAGACGCTGGTGGTGGTGGTGGTGGTGGTGGTGGTGGTGGTGGTGGTGGTGGTGGTGGTGGTGGTGGTGGTGGTGGTGGAGGTTGTGATGACGTGGTGGTTCATAATGATGATACCCTTGCGACTCTCAATGGTTGATCACGGAATTGTTTTTGTTTATGCGTTCGTATTTACAATAAATTAGTAATTGGATTATTTATAGGTGTCGACACTACCTACA
>CM035192.1:15441240-15457807 GCA_020233015.1 Callinectes sapidus
CTTTTTCTCTCCTTTACTCATCATCTCCATAATTCTTTCTCATCTCTCAGCCTCATTCTTGTTCTCCATCATGCCTCATTCTCTCCTTCACCCAATCCATCCTTCCCTCATCTCTCTCCTCTCCTCCACCTCGCCCTTATTCCCTGCATCCTTCCTTCTCCCATTACATTAACCCCAAAACACACTTCCTTCCCATCTTCCTCGTTTCCCTGTTCCTCCTTCAGCACCTTCGTCAGGCAGAAATGATGCCCCTTGTATAGTGTCCATTATTCTGAAGGTCCGTATTAAGAAGCGCTCTGCTCTGCCACCACGACTCTGTTCCAACGCCACTGAGATGATTAGTCGGGTTTTCAAGAGTGTTTCTTTAGTTAATAGTGTGGAAATCTCGTCAATCTGTATCTAGAACCTTAAAATAAATAGATAAATAAATAGAACCTTAAAATAAATAAATAAATTCGTGTAAATTGAAATGCTTTATTCTCTCACCACGAGATGATTAGCTGGGTATTCAAGAGTGTTTCTTTAGTTAATAATGTGGAAATATCGTCAATATGTCTCTGGAACCTTAAAAACACCTCAAGAAAGTTTTATAGATTGAAATGGTTTGCTCTTTCACCATTACTATTTTCCAAGGCCACAGAGATGATTAGTGGGATTTTCAAGAGTATTTCTCCTATCAATAATGCGGAAATCTTGTCACTCTACCTTTACAACCTTAAAAACACCTGAAGAAAAACTCGAATCGTTTGAAATAAAAGCCTGAAATAGCGTAAGTGAAGTATGGAAGTGTTTAAGAATGCAAACTTATCTTCCTGTTTTCTTTTTCTCGCGCAGGGTTCGAAGGGGGTAACTGAAGCACTGAGTTTGATCCCCGCCCAGGCGCTAGAGTTATGCTAGTCCGCCGGGGAAGACTTTTATGACGCTGTTCGTGGCTAAATTTCTATTATTATTGGGTAATTCGTGAGGAGAGAGAGGCAGAGGGGAATGCAACATGGAGGCGATGGTGGTGGTGGAGAGGAGATAATTGAGATTGAAAAGAGAGAGAGAGAGAGAGAGAGAGAGAGAGAGAGAGAGAGAGAGAGAGAGAGAGAGAGAGAGAGAGAGAGAGAGAGTCCTACCCTATTTCTCCTTCGAGCGTCCTAACAAGATCAGCCACACACGCACTGTTTAAGAGGATTTGTTTGACCGTGATTACGAAACTGTGGCGGTATTAAGAGGGAAGTAAAAGCAGGAGGAAGAGGAAGAGGAGAAGGAGGAGGAGGAGGAGGAGGAGGGAAAACGGTTCTTCAACAGTCTTCTTCCTCTGTCCTCACTGAGTCGTGAAGTTGAAGAAGAAAAGAAGGCAAATTGGCGGCAAACACGAATACCATTCCAATCAGACGGAAGAACGGACACACACACACACACACACACACACACACACACATTATAGCAGCAGCAATAGTAGTAGTAGTAGTAGTAGTAGTAGTAGTAGTAGTAGTAGTAGTAATAGTAGTAGTAGTAGTAGTAGTAGTAGTAGTAGTAGCAGTAGTAATAGCGGTAGTAGTAGAAGTAACATTCGTAGTTCATTATCAAAGGATTTCTCTCTCTCTCTCTCTCTCTCTCTCTCTCTCTCTCTCTCTCTCTCTCCCTCTCTCTCTCTCTCTCTCTCTCTCTCTCTCTCTCTCTCTCTCTCTTGTTCTTTACTTCTTATTCACATGTGTTCTTTTCTCTCTCTTCTATACACGAGTCTATTGTGTTCACTGGCGCATTAAAAGGTTGTATTTATTTCGTTGTCTTCGTTAACTGAATATGTTTTGCCCTTCATTTGTTATTCCGCAATGCAGTTTTTATATTTTCAGGGCATCTTTTTAACAATCTTCTTTGACCGTTGCCAACACCACTGCCATGAACACCAATCTGTCGTAGAGCAACTGGATGATAATAGCGAAGAAAGGAAGAGAAGAGGAGGAAGAAAGAAAGAAAGAGAAAAAGAGAGAGAAAGAAAGAAAACAACACCGCATTTCAATTTCTCTTCTTCACTCATACATTGTCTTTAAACAGTGGCTGACAAAGCATTCTAATTAATAACCTTGAAAAACATATCCCTCTTTTTAGATGATACGAAACACAATTACCTCCAATGTGTTTGTTTATTGTGTCCCTTTCTCTTTGTTGTTATTGTCACTTACAAACCAGAAGCCCTGAGATCTGCCATGGCGTAGAGAGAATTTGAAAACTGCAGCCCAGACTTGGCATGGGACTCGTGTGTGTGTGTGTGTGTGTGTGTGTGTGTGTGTGTGTGTGTGTGTGTGTGTGTGTCAGGGGCAGGGGGGTAGGGCGAGTGCGGCTTTAATTCATGACAGAGGTGCCAGTGGTTTTTTTTTGCCAAGAGGGCTAAGATGTGCCCACGTCCGGGAGAATGACAAGGTGAGGCACGGAGTCACGTTGAACAACTGAGCAGGGCACGGGAAATGTGAAAGCTTAGGCGAGACGGGAAGAGAAAGGTAGGACTGGCTGTGTTTGCTAGTCTTATTTAAAGCTTATCATTTTTGTTTTTATAATGATGTCAATGTTGGCAGGAGTAGACGGACAGGTAATAGAGATGAGACGGAAAGATTGAAAATGATGTCTATGATGATATGTAGAATAATGATACACGCACTTCTTTCTCTCCTCAGCTCTCTAAAAACTTTCACATGTTCTCATAATACAGCGTCTGCCTTGTCGCTTTTCCTTCCCTTTACTGCATTATCCGACGGTGCTGCACCCTGAGTCTCCGGGACAGAGGAGTGAGGGAAGAGCTTTACGGGACGGCACATGAGACGCACCCTCAAGCTAAAGGGACGTACATTACTTTGATCCCGTTTCTGGCCGACGCCTTCTCCCTGACATTTGCAGACTCTGAATAAGAATATTTCAGCCGTATATGTGACTCTTCCTCCTGAACCCCACGAGGTGTTTGCCTACACTTCCATAATTCACCATGAGCAGCTTACACCTTTCAGCTTTCCATACTGGTACGTGTGCATCCCCTCCTTGCCCTTTGCGTCCAGGCACGACATGGCACGGCATTCGACTCAGTTCCTTCTCTTTCTTTAGGGAGGAAGAAAAATGCTTTGTTTCTCTGGTGCGTGTCTTACTACTGAGGTGCTATTTACGTCTTGAAAGCTCACTAACAGAGACCGGAATAGAAGCTTGAAAGCATCACTAATAGAAAATGTGATCTGTAATGCATTTCAATATGAGACGTGGAATGATGTAATAAATTTTCTCATATTCTCTCTCTCTCTCTCTCTCTCTCTCTCTCTCTCTCTCTCTCTCTCTCTCTCTCTCTCTCTCTCTCTCTCTCTCTCTCTCTCTCTCTCTCTCTCTCTCTCTCTCTCTCTCTCTCTCTCTCTTTCTCTCTCGTAATCTCCTCAAGTCTTACAAACATTAATTCGTAAATAAGAAAAAAAATAATATAGCGTTTCAAATTAGCTTCCCAATATACGTTGATACTATTTACACAAATGTCCCAATAAAACCACATCTAATTACCTTCCATTTCCTTCTTCACATTTCGAGTCCCTACCGAGACCCTCTTCTTTCTCTCTGGCCTCACACGTCTCCAGCCCACCACACACGTCTTTTTCTCCCCCTTCCTCTTGCCCTTTTTCCCTGGTCCTCTAAGGCACCTTACCATGGCTCAGGGTACTTATATCCTTCCACACGCTTTTGTGACTAGACTAATTAATAATGAAGAAAACCCGCAAATGAGTCCCGTCTCCACAGGAACACCTGCAGTTTCGAGAATTCAATTTAGAAGGCCAATGTCCCTCACTGCCTGAATAACTCAATTTTTCACGAGTCCCAACAAATGCTGGCTTGAATTAAAGAGAAGAACGTTCGTGGCACATTAGGAGCAACATTAACGTCAAAATTAGGCTCCATTAGTAAAGATGCAGACATTGCTCACACATCTTTACTGCTCCCTTGCGTGTGTGAGGAAGACAGGGAGGCACAGCCATAACACCTGAGCTCCGCCTGCACTGATTGTCAGACACACGCATATCTCGCACATTTCTCGTCATTCAGCGCCGGAGTAAAGATAAACATCATAAAGAGAAGAAAAATAAACACAAATAGAACGTAATGAAGCAATATATTTCCCACTTCCACTCGATTACATTTCAGTTAACGAGATTTTCACCGAAGGATAACGTGATTGTACAGAAAGATTATCGCACAGAATTCTGTCGATTCTAAGAAAATAATGAATAACACGACTCATCCATTAAGGCTAGAATGGGTCTGGATGTATAAAATTGAGTTAATGTTATCAATAGTTCACAACATAGAAAATAAAGAAGACCTCCTAATAGAGACCTTCTATCTGAAAGCCCACCAATTTGGAAATCGTTACCCCGAGTGGATGCCCAATCTCCCTTCTCACCGTAGCCAGGATTCGAGCCCGTGAGCTTGGGGATCTCTCGGCCAGAGCGCACGTGACTAATATTTTTCTTTGTTGCACCCAGCACACTCACCTCACATGTCACGCCAATCCCTCTGAGGCGTCACCCTTCCATCGCCGCAGGAACCTGGCAGAGTTTGACTGACAACTGCCACTCGCCCCTCGACAAACGCAGACGCGGACCCAGAGACAACACAGCGCTCATACCGGCACGGGGTTGGTACACTGAGCCGCAACACCATCTGGTAGCAGGTTCGGAACTATTCTCAGGCTCGTGTATAACGGATTAAGGAGATCAATTTCTATTCATATGTTCTAATTAGTATATTAAAAAGCGAGGCGGAATAGTTGGCTTTCCTAACTCTGGAACTCCATATCTGCTTATGTATTTCCAACGTCGTATGACTTGACTTCATGTAAGAGGAGGGTTCCAAGACATTTGTCCCTATCTTTCGGCTAACCCTTTTTACCCTATATGAGCACCGGGACATTAGTGGGTTCTTTTTGATCACGTTTCCTGCCCTTGGCCAGCTTCCCCCTCTTATATAAAATAGATACATAGATAAACACAGTATGTCTTGCTTCCTCAGGCTGGTTGAAGAATTTTGCTGTTTTGGCAACTGATCTCACTGAAAACTGTTTGGACTGAGGCCGATATGTTTTGAGGTCTGCATGACATATACCAACATAAACAGGTTTTTCTTCAAAGTTTTCGTCAAAACAGCATTCCCTTCCCACAAAAGCAAATTATCTGTGAAGAACTATTATCACAACAACCACCACAAGAACAATCGCTATTTCTGCTATCATCACTAGTAAATCTTCTTTTCTCACTTTTTGCCTCATCTATGAAAAAATCACAATTACTATTACCACCACAACAACCAAAACAACAATCGATATTCCTATAACTCTGCTACCAATACTACTAAATCTTTTTTAAGCTCCAAAACTCATCACGTGGTCTTACTCCTGCCTCAATTCAACATAGGCAAGTGGTCCTCGTGCCGTCCTCGCCTCTCTCTCTCCTTACTTTTTTTCGTCGCAGCCAAACCCAGTTCATTAGGGCCAAAAGTGGGACGGGAAATTGCAATGACGAGGCGAGGAGAATGCGGAATCATCAAGGCGGAATGCAGGGAAAAAGAAAGATTTATTTTATGTATGTATCACACGAAATTCCTTCCTCCCTGAAGCAGAAGCACAAAGGAACTTAAAGGAGGAAGTGACTGGAGTGAGGTCCATATTCTAAAACACTTTTGCTGGTATTCTCAAACAATTTGGTGCTTCACTTTTACTATTTCAAAAGTTTCTATTTAAATGTACACGTTTTTTTTAAGGTAATTATGGTTCTAAAAGCAGAGTGACAAGGTTTCTACATCACGAACTACAGAAACACTCTTGAAAACTCGCTATGGTCTTGAGAAGTACTCGTTGTGAGAGGGTATAGCGTTTTTGAATACGGACCTTTGCTTTTTTATCACGACTATTTTTAGAGACTACAAAAATCATTAGCCGGATTCTTAAGAGCTCCATTCCTGCTTGATCATGAAGTTATCTTGTTGATATGCAGTCCCAATAAACACCTTTAAAACTATTATAGCGCCTTTGAAATGTAGATGAATAGCGTCGCAGTCTTTCAGAATATAGTTTTAGTTCTGAAGGACTTATCGAGGCTGTCTTATTAACAATTATTTAAGTACTTATTTCTGTATCAAATTCCTAAACAACTCTAGACTAAAAAAATAATAAAGAAGTAACATCCTATTCTCTGTTGCTTAATCTACCCAGACAAACCCATTATCATTTGCTCAATGTGTCCAGACAAACAAAACTTTACAGAGAGAGCTGTGGAAGCCAACGAAGGTCGCAGCAGTAGCAGGGTTAGCAAGACAAGATAAATGTGAAACAAACTTCTATGTGACGCGGTGTACTGTATATACGTGGAGTCGCGGGGCGTTGTATTATTCCAGCACGGAGAATAATTAATGATCAAAGGAATTCCTCGCCTCCAGCACGGTCCGTTTGTGTTGTCTTGTTTTATTTGGTTGTTTCGCGAGAGAGAGAGAGAGAGAGAGAGAGAGAGAGAGAGAGAGAGAGAGAGAGAGAGAGAGAGATGCATTACGTGAAGTGACTGGGACGAGGTGAGGCAGGGTGAGCGTGTCATTGCCGTTGTTTGGGGCTGTGGTTACTCTCTCTCTCTCTCTCTTTCTCTCTCTCTCTCTCTCTCTCTCTCTCTCTCTCTCTCTCTCTCTCTCTCTCTCTCTCTCTCTCTCTCTCTCTCTCTCATCTCCTCGCCTTGTAAATTCCACGCAGAAAACCATAAAATAAGCAATTCTTGGCCACACTAAAGAACGACTCCCACATTACGAGTATATCTCTCTGCACTGTACTGCCTGACCTCGCCCCCCCCCCCACCTGCTCCTTTGCTCCCTCTGTCCCTCCTTTCCCGCCACGCCCACCCAGCCAGCCCCAGCCCCGCCTCATTTGCTCCCCCTCCTCCTCCTTCCCTGCCACGCCCATTCTCTCTTGCTCCCCTCCCTCTTTCTCTCTCTCCCTCCATTCTCCCTCCACCTCCCTGCCTTGCCTCCTTATATCTCCTGCCGTGTCTCTCTTCCTCCCTCGGGAACCCGCCCCACTCAGCGCCTCCCAGCTTCGTGAGATGAGGAGTTACGGCACTTGAATCTCTCTCTCTCTCTCTCTCTCTCTCTCTCTCTCTCTCTCTCTCTCTCTCTCTTGATTTTTTTTTTGCAATATACAAGAAAAAATCGATAAAACAGCGACTTCAGAATTTTAGAAGTATTACAGTTCGTGGAAAAAAAAGTAACGTAGATTTCGTTTTTATTGGACTTTTGATCTTCGCTGTTGTAATTTTGTTTATCTTTCTCTTGTAGTGTTATTTCATCTGTTGTCTTTAGGAAACGTAAATATTTGCTTACCTTAGTTCTAATGAGGTTTAAAAGATATATCCTTAGAGAGAGAGCCCTGTATGTACGAGTATGTTCTCTTCTGTCTGTAGTCCACCTCACCTCTCCTCCTCCTCCACTGCATCTCAGGTTCCCCTCGACTCCACATTAGGGCGTCTCTCTCTCTCTCTCTCTCTCTCTCTCTCTCTCCTCCTCCTCCTCCTCCTCCTCACCACATCTCTGGCACCCTTCCACCTTTTATTCTCGCTTCCTGGACGTTCTCAAGCCTCATCTATCTCCACACTGAACCAGTTCTATCCAGTCGCCTCCTAACGACAAAAAATATTTCAACCCTTGGCTGCTAACACGGAGAAGTCTGGGTTTCACGCATTGCCCTGGTCACATGTTGGTTAGTCTGCTCCTTTCACTTTTCTGGCTGTCCTTCAGTACGGTGATGCGTTTTCATGTTCATCCTGGTGTTTATAGGGAGATCTTACATAGCTTCAGAAATTTATATTGGGATTAAAAAATGCAGACTCTGGCGATTAATCTTCTTACCGCCATACACCTTTCCTGATGTTAATAAAAGCGTGTAATTACACCAAAAATTTAAGGTGAATGGGTGTCCCATTAGTGAAGGCGTTAAGTCTACTGATCTAATGAGAATCTATTGATAAAAGCTAGCCAATGACAGATTCCCACCATGCTCGGGTGGTTGAGGTTTGAAAAGGGAAGATCAAAATGTCAGAATGTTTTTGGGGTTTCACGAATGTTATTTTCCCATGCCACTCCTAACAAATTCGACAAGATGAAGCTTAATAAAGATGGTCAAATTACTACTAAGATCAGTGTTCTTATGCCTTTTTCGGGATTTGATAATGGTTGTTTTCTCAGTTTCTAACGTACGCCTTCTTTAATATTTGAAACTGACAACTTTCATCAGAGACTGTTAAGCATTCAACTAACACAACGCACTGGAACATTTAAGAATATGGATCTCAATACACCGGAAAATACGAGTGTTATACATTACTCGAGTAGCGATGATGAACTTGCAACCTTAATCCCTGGCAATGTTACCTTACCTACCGCACACCCTCACCTCGCTTCACTTAACTACCACCAATCCATCCCCACCACAGGCCGTAGTAATTCCCCGAGAGACTATTTTCCTAATTATGGAACTGATTTACGATGTGCTAGCGAGCAGAGGCGGTAGCGAGGCTTCCCTTGTTGAAATTATGCCTTGATGTAATTCACGGTGCAAGGCCTTGGATGAAGTGAAGGTGGCAGGGGAGTGTATATGCAGGTCTAATGGAATGCGCGGAGTGAGCGTTGATGAGGCTTGAGTTTCCTTTCCCTGGTAATACACTAGTGGTAGGAGGGATGAAATACAAAGATCAAATACCTCACCTTGAAGCAACACTATGTACATCTTACCACCGTGAAATCCAGCCGGTGATGCTTCCTTTCCAAGACTAATTAACAAATGGTACGTCTGTTTCCATTACTGGAGTGGTAAGTTGTGCACGACACCCAGACTCCCTTCCCCCCCATCCCCCCAGACGATGCTGAAGTGCACGTGCCAGCCTCTGCTAATATGATTGTATACACTTGAGCAACACAAATCACCTGTTAGGAAAATAATTATCTCTCACCCCTTGCCATCACGCACACACACACACACACACACACACACACACACACACACACACACACACACACACACACACACACTGACTTTCGGATAATTCTTTTGATCTTTAAGGGGACTGGCAAATTAGTGGGCCTTTTTTAAGTGTTTTGTTACCCCTCGCCATTTTCCCCCCTCCTTACATAAACACACACACACACACACACACACACACACACACACACACACACACACACCGAGTCATACGGAGTGATACGTTTCATGAGATGTACACACAAAAAGGGGTCCTTTAAAATATTGATGTGAAATGTCTTAAAGAAGCGCTACCTCTCTACTGTCTGTCTGTCTGTCCGTCTGTCCGTCTGTCCGTCTGTCCGTCTGTTGAGTTAACTATCTATCAGTCGATCGATTTATCTATCTATGTATGGTCTCTCTTCATTATTCATTCATTCACCTCTTCTACTTATGGACAACATGTATGCTGACCTGGTTGTGTGTGTGTGTGTGTGTGTGTGTGTGTGTGTGTATGTGTGTGTGTGTGTGTGTGTGTGTGTGTGTGTGTGCGTGTGCGCCTGGAGACCTTCACTTTAATACATCAGCATGAAGTGGGTACTGCACGCATGTACTCTTTGTTCTGTATGTGGTGCGTCAAACAATGGGCGGGTAAAACTAAGGCCTGGAATGGAGTACCATATATAAACCTTGGATACAGCCACGTGCCTCACCTCAGCTAATCCCCAAGGGCCAAACTCACTAACCAGTTAACGCCATCAGTACTGGGACACATTTTTACTACAAGTTTCGGGGTGATTACGCGATTTTATTGACATTAGGGAGGGTCTATGGAGGTCAGAAGATTAATAGCCAGAGTCTGTACTACTTCAATCCCCACATAAGTTTCTGAACCTGTATAAAATCACCTAATAATAAGAAGAACAGATATATAAATAGCGTCCCAGTACAGTAAGGAATATTAGTCTTGGTGTTTCCCTCGTGACAGAGGTTAGAGTCATGAATGAGTTAAAAATTCGACAAATAGGCTGAATGAATATGAAAACGCACCCCAGTACTGAAGAGGGTTTAAAGCTCTGCATATAAAGGTTCAACACCATCACAAATCATAATATTCTCTTTCTACTCCAGCACCAAACCAGTATCACTGCGAGGAAAGGTTTAGAGGCAGAAATTCTCACTTTAATGGCAGCGGGCGCGATTCCAACTGTTATTGCTCTCCTATTGGGACGGATCGCCTCCTCACACTCAGTGTCGTCACACTCTCCCTTCCCAGCCGCCACATCTCTGATACAAGGATCCCTTTGCCCTCGAGGTTGTTTGCTCCGCAGCCTCGACTTTTCCTCTCCTCCCCTCACTTTCTCGCTCCGCCGGGCCCACGTATTGCTCCTCTCCTCTCCCTCCAGCTATTTTCACAATGATCTAGAATTTCCTGCAAAACTACCTTGCTCCATCTTGCCGGGAAAGCAACGCGGCGGTATTTACTCCCTCCAAAGCCATTTAATAGTGGTGTCGATATTTTCCAGGAGGCTCCGTGGTGAGGCGAACTGGCTTGATACTTGGAGGCTCTGAGGCTGCCAAGGGGAGCGGTATGCAGTAAAAGCGCCTCCACAATCTCAATCTCCTCTTCCTCCTCCTCCTCCTCCTTCATCACAGACTTCCTTTGTCATTCCGTTTTTCAGCTTCTTGATGTTCGGATATTTTCTTCCAAGAAGTGCAAGTATTTTCTTAAACATCCATTGTATTCATAGTTTCATTGTTTCGAGGGGTTAGTGAGGGAATATGACATTGTTATCACCATCAGAAGACTTTAAAGACGGAGAGAAGGTCAGATGGCAATACGCGCTCCTCAGAACTGTAGGGAGAGTTCAAGGTTCAGAGTTCACGGCCACGGTCACAGCCACTCCAGCTGCACCTCGCTGGTAATTAGGATTTAGGCAGCAACACCAGGTATGCCATGCGCAATTACCGCCCACAAAGAATGCTTTCAGAGATGACGCACGAAGACAAAGAAAGGAATATCATTTAGTCAACTGAAAATTTAAAATACCCTGAAAAACAACGCAGCACAACATAATATCTTACAAACATAACGTCGCCGAATATTAAATACCAGGCCAGCATACGTATGAGTCAGAAAATTTAGTGCAGCGGACGCCAGAGGAGCGCATGACTCATAAAACAAAAGGAAAATGGCCTTTGGAGGAAAATTAATGCTAAAAATAAATCGAAAACTTTTTGTAAATTATTCTTGAAGAAAATGCGGTGAAGGAACGCAAGCAAGGCGGCGAGGGAGGAGGAGGAAGCCGACGCCGAGAGTTACTGAACTTTTTTACGGAAGGAAGGAAGGAAGGAAGGAAGGAAGGAAGGAAGGAAGGAAGGAAGGATGGAAGAGATGAGCGTCGAGTCACTAAACGAGAAAACTGATTCTGCTCTCCGGAATCACGCACGTCATTTCAGTTTATTTCATGGGGCGGCACAAAGCGGTCTATTATTTTCATTCAATTTTTCAGCTCAATGTATATCATTTTGCTGTATCGAAAGGAAGGAAAACAGAGTCCCTTTAGATACAAAACCGGTTGCACTTTCTATAAACATTTCTTTGCATTTTCCTTTCCTTTCTTGAGAGCACTGGGAGAAAGGCAATGAACATAGACCATTTTTATTATGCATTTTCACATTTTTCGTTTTTTTTTTTTTTTTGCAGTGCCCTTAGATTGATTACATTATACATCAACAATTTTCATTATATTCTCAATTATCTTCATTGCTATTTTCAGCGTGTATCACCATTCGGCTGGTGATTGTCAATGAATTTAAATGACTTCTCATCCTTTTCTATGATTTTTTTCAAGAATTTCTCAGTTAATAATAATTTATCACATGTATAGACTATCTTCTTTACTTTTTCCAATTACATTTACGTTTTTCAGTGTCCCATTATTACCAAAAGGCTTAATGGCTAAATAGGAAAAAAAATTGTAATCTTGGGTAGGTTGATGAGTACGTCAGAGAGAGAGAGAGAGAGAGAGAGAGAGAGAGAGAGAGAGAGAGAGAGAGAGAGAGAGAGAGAGAGAGAGAGAGAGAGAGAGAGAGAGAGAGAGAGAGAGAGAGAGAGAGAGAGAGAGAGAGAAATAATGATATGGACGTGCTTGCGAACCAGGTGACCTTGGAGCAAACACGGGGCCACTGCTTTAATAAAATGCTTGATATTCTCCCCTCGCAGTCTACGCAAGGCGGGGGAGAGACAACCTCATATCCTTAACATTACAGGGAGTGTCGTGAGGGGAAACACAGAGACGGTATTTCAATACATTTACCCCAATACTGTGTGGAATGAAGAAGGAAAGGTCAACGTACTGAATGAATAAACACGAAGGAAGTAACAGCTACAAATGTTTTATTTTATATCTAAAGTATATTCGTTGACTGTACCTTTGGTATATGATGATTGGTGAAAAAATAATGATATACATTCATACACGAGGAACCATATCTGTCTGATTTCCTTTCGGTAAAAGTACATAATATACATATGATACATTAAAATAGTTACACATAAAACGTCATAAAAAAGGTCATAACAGAAGTGTAACGATTTTAATGTATCATATATGTACTTTTACCTAAACGAATATTTTTTTGTTATAGAAATCTGATGATGCTATGGGTACATTTGGCAAAATGTTCACTTACTTCTTTATCTATTTATCTATCTACGTATCTACCAATTTAATTATGAATGTACGGACACTTCACATTTTAATTTCAGGCTTCAACTCGAGATCTCTTTAGAAAGGCCACAATGAAAGATAAGAATTCCACTTTGGCTCTTTAAAACTAGAAAACTTCGAGAGAGAGAGAGAGAGAGAGAGAGAGAGAGAGAGAGAGAGAGAGAGAGAGAGAGAGAGAGAGAGAGAGAGAGAGAGAGAGAGAGAGAGACTCGCTTAACTTGCCGCTCCTTCCTCACAAAAAGGTCAAAGAAAGAGTGGAATTCAATTGACCAATTTAGTTTCAAAGTTATGTTGATATTCCTCTCTTACAAAAAAGAAAAAAAAAGTGTGACATGGGAAGTTACATACACATACCTTTGAAGGTACAAACATAGACACACACTTCGATTGGTGATTCAAGAACGTATGGTCTGAGATATTCCATATATTCAAACATCACTATTACCACCATCTAGTCATCACCAACATCACCACCACCACCATCACTATCCCCTCATTTCACCATCACCACCACCATCCCTTACCACAATCATCACCATCACCACCACCATCACCACCATTACCACAACCTCACAATCATCACTATCACCCCTTCTCCCCTTCACCCCTCACCACCACCACCACCACCACCATCATCCCCTTACCACCCTTAACATTCCCTCATCACCAGTCGCACGACACATAAGCAACACCGCCAACACCCACGTCATCCACTCACGACACAGACTCACTCCCCTCACCACTTATTACAATAGAGCTGGTGACGTGGAATGCATCACCCCCTCCACCATTTACCGGCCAGGAAGTTTCTCCCTCCTCCATCATCAGAACCATCACACTTATTATTGTTTACTAATGTCTCTCTGCGTCACAAGGTTCTCTCCCTCTCTCTCTCTCTCTCTCTCTCTCTCTCTCTCTCTCTCTCTCTCTCTCTCTCTCTACACACACACACACACACACACACACACACACACACACACACACACATACAAACACACACACACACACGAAAAATAAAACAAACACACACTTAAAAAGGAGAAGGATCAAGGCGAGTCTCTCTCTCTCTCTCTCATTACAAACACAACAAGCAATCTTTCATCATCACACATTTCTCTTGTTCTTCCCTCCCTAAAGCGGCCTAGGCTTCCCACGCTACCCACACACCCTCGCTTTCAACACACCCGCTGCACAGATCACCACAGAGCTCCCACAAAACTAAACAACACCACACCCTTTGGATTCACCACGTCTCTTCAAACAGCACATCTCCACACCACACACTCCTGCCTCTGGTATCTCATCCACACAACACATTACATGGCATAACATTTCCTTCCAAACCCAAGTCACCATCACGCAGCACATCATCCCCTTATCCTTTCAAGCCACTAAAGCGCAGCGTCTCATAGCCTCACAACAACTCCATGTCCCACCTGAGGCTCTTTTACCTTCACTGCTGTTTGCCTCTGCAGCGCTTCCGGCAGTGAAGAGAAGAGCAAACCCATCCATGCCTCTCGACCCGCTGACCTCTCTCATTAAACGGCTCTATCTGCCTCACAATGACCCTTAACGCCCCTCTTCGATAAAATTACCCCTTTGTTCCGGTGTGTGTGTGCGCGAGTCTTCCTCAGCAGCCTATGAATATATTCTCTTACACTTATCTTCTTTCCGTAATATCCAATCATAGACTCAGACAGGATCTGAAATTTATTCAAGCCTAAGAAGAAGAAAAGATGAAAAACGGGACGCGTGTTTTCGCCACCTTAGGATTTCCTCATCTTCAGCACCTGGCGCATTGCAAAGCAGTGAGTCTGATGAGCCATGTCATGTAACGAGTAATGAAGTTCAGGTGTTGGCAGGTTCATACAATGCTGCTCTACCAACACTGTAACTGAGAAGGAATTGACGCAATATAGCGTGGTAACTGTAATTCAATATCATTCGGTATAACAAATAGCGAAATTTGTTGAGTATATATGTATATTTTGTTTCTCCTGTATTGCAGTGGGTGCTGATCTAATTCCATTTTCTGTGGCGTTATTTAAGGGGAAGTAAGAGTTGAATGGTATTTTTGGTGCGTAATGGCATTTAGAGTACAAATAAGTACTGAAAAATGCGCGGTGGTATTTCAGTGTTCACAGTGGGTTAAAAAAGTACTACAGTAGGAGGAATGTATTTTCTTTTGCCTCTACTGGAATGTACACACACGTAAGCATCAAGTAACGCTTGATACTCTAACGAACAATCTTCTCCATGACATAAGCCATTACACAATACATGACACACTTGATGCACTGACAGAAAATCATGCAAACCTTCAAAGCACAACAAAACCAAGATAGAAATGATAAAATCCCACACTTTTCACTCTAGTCTTATGTAAATTCTTCAACTCTTTAAATATTAAAAAGAAACCATCAGACTCCACAGTTTTATATTCTCACTTCTTAACTTAAATTATTAATTTCTTCAAATATGAAGAAGAAACCATCTGATTCCAAACTTTTCAATCCTTTCTGAGTTTAAATTCCCAAACCTTTTATGAGATTAAAGAGATAGATTCTTAATCCTTTTGTTCTTTGTACTTATTTTTTTAATCAATTTTATCTAATTTTTAATGATTAGATATTTTTTGCACTTAAAGGTTATTGTTGACGAGGAAGAGGGTAACGAGATAGTTTCGTACAGTATCATCTTATAAATGGCAAATAAGAATACCTTTATCTGTTCACTTATCCAATCATTAAGGTCAGTGCTCAATTCATGAATATAAGGTTAATTGAAGAGCAATATTTAAACGTCAAACAACTCAATTAATTATACAAGTGCAGTTTATCATTACTACCTTATGTAACTCTCTCTCTCTCTCTCTCTCTCTCTCTCTCTCTCTCTCTCTCTCTCTCTCTCTCTCCTCTCTATCCATCTATCTATCTATCTATCTATCTATCTATCTATCTATCTATCTCTCACTAACTTCTCTTTCTCTCATTCCAGGCGGGCCAGCGCAAAGGTTCCAATCACTGACAGACTGTACTGGAATGATAGAAACTGCGCCGCCGAGAACGCCTTCCTATGTGAAATGCGCGCCCCGGGAGGTGAGTGGGAGAGGGGCGGGGCGAGGAGAGGGAGGGAAGGGAGAGAGCAGAAGTGAGAGGAGAAAGACAGGTAAAAGGGAAAGGTGGTGAAAGAAAGATGAGGGACGAGGGTGGGAGGGGAACCTGTTGAAGGGGAGAGAGGGGAATTGATGGGGAGGGAAGGGATGCGTGGGGAGTAAAAAGGGCATTGTACGGAATAGAAATGGCAAAGGGGAATGAAGAGAAATAAATGACCCAAAAAATTATGTGGAATGAGAAGGGGAATAGAAAAAAACGAATTCAGTTTAAGGCACTTATGGAGGTAAATATATGAAGCAATAAAGAAATAGACAAAAAATTAGAAAGAGAGAAAAAAAAATACATTTATATTGATTAGAATGATCATAACAATAATAATAGTTATAATGTAACAAGACAAGAAAACAGGAGTAAAGGAGATGATTATGTCATCTCACGGAGGAAGAGGAATAAAGGAAGAAGAGCGAGAAAAATAAAATAAAAGAGAGAAAAGAGTAAAAAAAAAAAAAAAAAAGATGAGCTAAGCCGAAAGAGATTATGGGAAAAGAAAAATGAGAGAACAAAAAGGAGAAAATGAAGAAAAGAAAAAAAAAGAAAAAAGAAAAGGAGGATGGAGAAAAAAGAAAAAGAAGAAAAAAAGGAGAGAGAGAGAGAGAGAGAGAGAGAGAGAGAGAGAGAGAGAGAGAGAGAGAGAGAGAGAGAGAGAGAGAGAGAGA
>CM035192.1:15463023-15482164 GCA_020233015.1 Callinectes sapidus
TGTAAATTATTTCTCCTTCATTGGTTTATTTGCGTCCCTCTTGCATTTGCATCTCTTTACCTCTTTTTCTCAGTTCTCTCGTCTCCTCGCTTTGTCTGCGTCGAAAACTTGGCTTTTTAACTTTTTCATTTCCTTCACGTTTTTCGACGGCTCGACTAAACGTTTTGTATTTGTCTTCTTTATTTGTTGTTGTTGTTGTTGTTGTTGTTGTTGTTGTTGTTGTTGTTGTTGTTGTTGTTGTTTTGGGAATTTTTTCTTCCGTCCTCAGTATGTCAAGACATTTTTTTTTTTTGGCTTTTTCTTGTTGTCATTTTTCTTATACTTGAGCTGTCTGTTAAGTTCTTACTCTTGCAGCTTCCTTTTCTACACGTTTATCTCCTTGCAACTTTATGTGCCTATCATTCTAGAGAGAGAGGATGAGAGAGAGAGAGAGAGAGAGAGAGAGAGAGAGAGAGAGAGAGAGAGAGAGAGCAACAACAACAACATCCTCCCTACAAAGAAAGGTATAAAAGAAAATAGTCTTAACACCATCTCCCCATCCTTCGTTTCTCCTCAGCTCTCTGAAAGGTGAACTTCTCCCTAACTTCTGCCTCCAGCCCCGACAATTTTTCCTTCAACTGGGTTCTCCATAATTTTCCCTTACAGTGACTTCTTACTATAATTTTCCTGTCTGTAACTTTAGTCGCTCGGTGTGGTGAATTTTTCCTCGATCATCCCTCTCACCGCAGCTTTTGAAGGAGGACATGACGGGGCCTGCCTTTCATTGCATTCTCTCTCTCTCTCTCTCTCTCTCTCTCTCTCTCTCTCTCTCTCTCTCTCTCTCTCTCTCTCTCTCTCTCTCTCTCTCTCTCTCTCTTTCTGTCTTTCCAAACATATCTTTCTTTTTATAGCCTCTTTTTATATCGATGCAGCAAGTTTTCTTTAGTTTGCCATCACCTTTATGTTCTTTTTTCGTCGTTGCCTTGTTTTTGATGTACATTTCGTTTTTATTTATAATCATCAGTATTTTCATCCTTCTGTACATCCATGCGTATCTCGCCGCATTAATAACTGTGGCGTAAAATAACGTGTTTGTAGTTTGTCTTTGCAATATTGTGTTATTTTGTGGTTTGTAATGCTTACTTACTTATTTCTTTTGTCCGTGGAATCTTGAGATACATGGATGACATTCTTGAAAGGTTAGTCAGAAGGAAGTTGCTTTTGTGATGAATATTTTAACCCATTGAGGTGAAACTGAGACAGTCAATGAGCATCTCATTTAGTGGGGGAGGATCCGAATGTCACACACCTGTGAAGAATCTCGTGGGTACATCGACAAACGTCAGCTTTTGGATTGGCTGCAATAGAGCATTCATAGCTCAATGAATTTGTCATAAGTCGCTAAATGACTGGTTTTCTTGCTTTTTTAAAGGGAAAAGCTACTGTAATACGTGCAAGTGTTGTCTAATAAGGACATAGGAATGTATAGATAAAGTTTGCTGGTAGACTTTTTACTACACAGAATTTGCGCATGATCACCAAACTTTTTCGTGACGCTCAAAGAGGCAGTCGTAAACTTCGTCCTCGTCTCGATATCAGAAGCATCAGGTGTGTGTGTGTGTGTGTGTGTGTGTGTGTGTGTGTGTGTGTGTGTGTGTGTGTGTGTGTGTGTGTGTGTGTGCGTTAGGATACGAGTGAGTGGAGTAGCGGATGTAATTTTTTGCTTGTTTTGTCTGCTTTAAAGGCAGCTGACCCCGCACGTGTCTCATATGCGAAACAGATAAACTTTTTTCCCACTGCGTTCTTTCAATATTGATTACCATTACATCAATCATTGTTTCTTCTGTCCAAATCATCATGTTACTTCCTAATGAAATCTTAAATCGTTGTTCAGTTTGACATTTGTTATCGTGTAAGAAATCCTCAGTGCAGAACTCTTGTCGCTTTTCTCAGTTATTTTCCTGATGCATTCCGTCACCTCGTGTTTTTCATGCATAATGTATGAGCTTCTCGTCGCTCACAAGACACACGTGACTCAAGATGTTGGTGATCCCACTGATTTCGTGTTTAGGGAATGTTTTTATTTTTCTTTGTTTAATTGCAGCGCATTATGTAATTGCACACGTAGCCTTGGCTTTCGGACACACACACACACACACACACACACACACACACACACACACACACACACACACACACACACACACACACACACACACACCTTCCCCTCCACCGGAACCATTACTTTCTACAACTAATAGAACCTTCCTCCTCTTTACCTCAACACCACCACCACCACCACTCCCACACCACCACCACCACCACCACTAATCCCAATAGCCTTCTTTCATCAGGTTTAGCTCTGCTCCGCGAACTCCGCTCATTAATGAATGAGCTAATTAATACCTGTGGGACCCGCGCTCGAAGCAGATCCCTAATTACACCACTACCCGTAATTACATAGGCAAGACTAGAGGCCACTTATTGATCGGACGGTTTAGCTTGACCACTCCTGGCAAGCCCCTCCTCCCTACCTTCCCCTTCCTCCTCCAACACAACTACTCCAACACCCATTCTTTTCACACCTCTGAATTCCCACTTTCACCCTTCCCACGAAACACTTGCCCTTGGAAAACCTCCTCTTCCCGTGGGAGTAATGGAAGAATAGTAAGTGGTAGTGCACCATGTTGAAGTTGCTGAGATATTTTTAGCGTTTATTCATTTATCTACTTTTTTGTAGGATCATTCAGTTATGTGCAGATAGACAATTAATTGGAATATTTTTTCCTTTCTTTTATAAATAGCAATCGACCAACAATTGCCCTTTGTTGGAAAAAAAATAGTAATCTCACAGACAATCCTATGGACTGAAATCAAAGAAATTAGCAGAAAAGAACACTCCACCTTCCTTCCCTTTGCTGCTCATGTGGTGGTGGCCTTTGTCTCCCAAGAAATAACCTCCACACGACTCCTACATCTCCTTTAGTAACATTACGTGTAGACAGATTCTTGGTCTGTCTGTCACAAGTCCTTGGCCCATTTCCAATAGTAGAACCCATAAAATGAAAAAAAGCTTGCATCATCAAAACTCCTAATTTTTTCTTCCGATGTTGCCTTTTCTTTGCTTCATTCCTGAAACATGGATTTTTCCTGTCTTGAGTTGAGTCTTACATAACACTTGTAAACTTTTTGGAATCAAAAGCATAGTCGTGTCGTCAACTCTATCACTTAAACTGTTTTCTGTCTCTTAGTCCATGCCAGCTTCGCTTCTCATGTGGTCTGCTACGGCAGTTTTAGTGGTCACTCCTTTATGCTTACCAACGTGTCAACGTGTCAGGCTTTTTACTCACTTCCCTCTCTGTCCTGTTCATTTCAATAATGCAAGGGATAACTGGTACATTCATCGCGTTATCTTGTGTGAATTCCGTTGTAGCACTCTGCCTTTCTCTGTTTTTCTACTTTTTACAACTTGACTTCCTTGAGCAGAGGACTATCAAGGCACTTTGGAAACTAAAATGACCTTACTCTATTTGAAACTTTCTGGTACTTTTTTTTTTTCGAGCAAGAGCGAGTTGACTTTCTTTCCGAGTTCGTTTTTATAGCCTAAAGTCGGTCCGCTTTTAAGCAGATAGATAAAGTTACCAAGATTACATTTTGTCAAGCGTACGGAGGGTGTGTCTTTATGATAACTGAATACTACTGTCATCGCCACCTACTATTGTCATTCCCCGCCACACAGATGCGACCTACAGCTGCAGGTATCGACACTTTTAATAGTTACTCCTACAGCCGCCACTATCAACATCTCCGTTACCACCTGAATCCCGTTTTACTGCCACTACCTCGACTCTCACCCTCCTCTAAATTGCTAACAGCCTTACTCTCACCATTACCATCCCCTACCACCCTCACTATCACCTACATCGACACGTTCCGAACTCTCCCCGCGCCCGTCCCCTGCCCTTACAGTGCCTAAAGGCCATATCGAGCGGAGGAGGAGTGCTGGGGTCACTGCTAAATGTTGGAGGCTACAGGGACGCGGCGGCAGGTGTGGGCTGGCTAGATCTGGGCTGACTGCCTGCCTGTCGTCCTCAAACTAATAAATGTGTATTCTTTTTTTTTCCTCCACGCGCCAAACATTTCTACAGGTCATAGTATAGATTTCCAGCGACAGATGTTTGGGTTCAAATATAATATTCTTTAAAGTGATATTAATTCATAACGGGAATGAGGCACTTTTTTGCCAATTAAAGATTAAATGATGAATATCCGCTTCACAGTTACCAGCGCACCCACGGTGTATCAGAAATTAGTTCAGTGTCATAATGGAAGGCTGGTTGGTATGTTAGTAATGAAAATCACTTTACTTCGCCTTGTAATAAGAGGAAACGTAATATGATTACTGAGACTAGTAGGTTCTTTCACCTAAACGTGTCTGCGTGTCCTTATCAGTGTCGTGAAGCTTGCCGCGCGTGGATGTCACCGCAACCAGAGAGATGTGATTAGCCGGTGTCTGAGGCAAAAGTACGAGTGGCAGGCGTCCTCACACACGCAACTTCGTATTGTCCTTTGCACTCTCTTTCCCTCCTTACCTAACACCGGGATATTCAAGTCCCAAATGTCTCCTGTCCATGTTACCGCATATGTCACTGGAAATGGTAAAGCTTATCCTGTGATATCAGATAGACCCTTTCCAGCTTCTCCCCGACTATTAATTCATCTTGGGTATTAAGTCCCCCTCCTGTCTGTAAAGTTTACTAGCCACAAACCCTTCCTCGCCTCCACCTCCTGGTTGATTTCCACTCGAACCTGGAGCGAAAATGACATCGTGACTTGGAAGCTGAGCATTTGGATGAAAAAGGGGCCAGAGTGCTCGATGAGGCAATCACCCGAATAATTGCATAGCCCGACTACGAAAACAGAGTCTGCGGCAAACACTCGTGCTCACGTAACGCCGTGCAACGAGGCGGGCGGCTGGATAAAAGCAGTGTGAAGAGAGAGGGAGGTGGAAGATGGAACAATAAGTCCCGAGAAGCAAGGTTAATCTGATTCTCATCACCACTACGAGTGAAATGATCGTTGGGGCTTGATGATGGAAGGAAGATTCTGGCTGTGATGCGTGAAAGGATATCAAGAAAATTGGGCTGTGAATGAGAGAGAGAGAGAGAGAGAGAGAGAGAGAGAGAGAGAGAGAGAGAGAGAGAGAGAGAGAGAGAGAGAGAGATGGAGGAGAATACTGCGTGTGGCATACATTGCAGAGTACTCACAGTGTATGGAGAGGCGGGTAATCTTGCGGGACGTGCCCACCTCGTTGGACACCTCGCAGGTAATGTCCTCCAGGTTACTGTCCCGCGTCACTTTCTTCACCACCAGCTGGGTTGAATTGTTCCCCTCCACCAGCTGGCCGTTGCGATACCATCTATAGGAGGAATATGAGCATACAGGGTTTCATTTTTATATTTCTTTTATAGTAAATAAAGTGTGTGTGTGTGTGTGTGTGTGTGTGTGTGTGTGTGTGTGTGTGTGTGTGTGTGTGTGTGTGCGCATCATGTGGTGATGCGAAGAAAAGTAAATAAGATTCTGTTGGTTCTCTACGATAACTAAGTATAATGCAAAATGGTGATTCACTGAACGTTCCGTTGCTCAAAATATCGATCAGTGTGAGAAATATGCAACATATTGAGTTCTGTAAAGATTCCAAAGCTACTAAATGATAGCATTTGTAGTTCCGTTATGATATATCTTATTATAGCCTTGTGACAACTTCATCGCTGTGGATTCATATTGTGCGAAGCAGAGCATTGGTGCAATTTTTTCTCATCTCTTTTTACGAGTGTCTTTGCTATTTGTACAGACTTATCTCAGTAGCGTGAGGAAGAGAGGAGTGGAATACCGAAGTTATCCGTGCGAACAAGTCCAGCAGGCTCAGGCCATCATAAACATTATCTACGTGCGGCGCCTCCTGCTGCCCCTTCCCCATTCCTTCCTGTAACAGCTTCCTGACCCACAACACAATGTTCTCAGCCAACCCTTTAGCTTTGCCACGTGTCCAGAGGCTCGGAATGGCCTTCCTCCCTAAAGTCCTGTAGTTGGGAAACGTGCAAGTGTGTCCCCTTAATGCGGATCACACCAAAAGTAAAAATAACTTTTTTTAAATTTTATTTTTCAGTTTGTGTACACAGAAGTTCAGGGTAAAAGGGAAGGGAAAAAGTCGTGACAAAGTGACACTGTTGCCTCAGGCTTTCATGTCCTTTTAAGTTCGTTTATTATTTTTACGTCCTTCTTTAAACAGGGAAGAGTAAAGGATACGAGGACCGAGTTGTACTACAACCTGATGGCCATGCCGGAATAAATCACTGAGTTTTTACTTGGAAGAATATTTTGCCTACTAAAGCCTGGGACGAGAAAATCAACAGTAGTGTATAATTTGCGTCTGGTTTGGGGATTCACTGAGCTGATAATCACCTTTACTAATCTGTACATATTAAAAAAGCAATCATATCTGCTTCATTACACAGGTGATCTAAAATATCCTCATCATATTATCTGGTGTAGTTTGCCGAATAATTGCATGTATATTATTCTTACATATTCATATAACTCAATCTAGCCCAGGTATCATTGTAAGACACTGCTTAGTGAGTAACAGCTGAAGTAAAAATTCTAATGTGCATAAGTAACTTTTCTATATAGAACAAAAACAACAGATAGGGGTACTTTAAATTACAAAACAGGTCACGTGTTGTTCAGACTCACCTGTAGGTCATGACGGAAGGGTTGGCTGAGGCGGAGCAGGTGAGGGTGGCGGTCTGTCCCTCCATGTATCCGTCCTGGTCGTGCGTGATGGTCACCTCCGGGGGGTAGCTCACCTCCAGCCGCACCTGCCCCACAAAACGAGCCGTCATCACCCACCCCGTAATACCCCTTCGTGTATGTGTCAGCCGACTAGTGTGTGTTTTACTCCAGTCTATCCCGCGTGTCAGTTGGTAATCTGCAGCCTTGCATTACCTTGGATGATACATGACTCTTTTGTATTCAAATTAACTGTTTTTATCATAGAGAAAAAATGACACTACTGGTTTTAGTATTGCATGACGCTTTCTACTCAAGCGCGGGTCATGTGGTACTTAATGAAGCGTCTCACCTGCGTCCTGAACGGCTGGTGGAGGGCGGGATTGGAGGCTGTGCAGGTGAACACTGTGTTGTGGTGCTCGCGAGACGCCAGGAAGCTCAGGGTGGACTTGGCGTTGCGGCGATGCTCGTCCTCCATAAGTTCCGTAGAGTACTCGATGCCCTCCGTCACCTCCCGCCCCGACCCGTCCAGCCACTGGATCTGTGGGAGGCCAGGCACTTACATGACTCTTTGCGTGTGTGTGTGTGTGTGCATGTATGTATGTGTGTGTGAAGAGAGAGAGAGAGAGGGAGAGAGAGAGAGAGAGAGAGAGAGAGAGAGAGAGAGAGAGAGAGAGAGAGAGAGAGAGAGAGAGACGAGAGAGAGAGAGAGAGAGAGAGAGAGAGAGAGAGAGAGAGAGAGAGAGAGAGAGAGCTGGAGGAGGGGGGGGGGGGGGACGGTCAGTGATAAACGAAGTCTTGCATTTGGGTTTCAACTCTGGAACAGGTCTAGCTCCGCACTTAGCAAACTTTGCCGCTTGCTTGTACGAGTAAATCGCCTCCATTCGCCTCACACACTCTGGGCACCTCGTTGTTCCTTCTCCTGTCCGCTAACATAATACCACCCAACACCTCCAACACCACCAACACTACCAACACCACCAACACCAACAACACCATCAACAACACCAGCTTCTAAACTCACCTCGGCTGCAGGCTTTCCTCCCTTGGATATGCAGGTCAGCTGGACACCCGCTCCTGCTGTGGTGGTGACAACGGGGCCTTGGGTAATCTCAGGAGGTTCTGGGGGCACGTACACCGTCAGTTTGGCTGTCTGGGACCTCACACCCGGGATGTCCCTCCAGCCTGTCACTTGGCACTGGAAGTAGGAGTCGTCCTCGAGCGTGACGGGGCTAATGCGCAGGCTGTAGTCTCCTGAAGGTGCAGAGAATAATAAGTGTTAGGGAGTCCGGGAACATCAGAGGAGGAAACATGTAACGGTGGTATACACTCTTCTTTATTTTGTATAAAGAGTATTGTCAGCACGTAATGTATTTGAATTATTATTATTATTATTCTTATAATCGTTTTTATCGTCATAACTTTCGAACACCTAATATTATTAATTTTGTGTTCGTTCTTTATTATCTACATTTTTAGTTTGCGTGTGCGCGTGCAAATCCACACGATGCACAAAAAAACACCAGAGCAGCTTAACCTGCGCGCGTTCACCTGACTTTCCGTCTTCTTTGTTTTCTTTTCATAAGTTTTTACTTCATATAATACTGTAATAGGACAAGAAGCAAAGAATAATACTCGTGAGGTCTGTTGTGAAAAATGTTACCTGCTGCGTCTCTATATTCCGTGGGTTATTTTTCCCAAGATGACCCCTGTCGTGTTGCTTTTTGGAATGAAATATTGATCAGGGTTTTTAGTGATTTAGGTACCAGCAAAGATACTAAGAGGCACTTTGATCTTTTCCACGAATATCTTCAAATGGCTTAGAGATGTTTAGCAAGTTTTCAAGAATATCCTTCCTGTTATCAATTTAGAAGCCTAGTTATTCCTTACCGAGAACGAACCATCCCGTTTAACTTCATCTATATACTTTTATAATCAATTGAGGTTCTGCTAAAATGACTTCAGAATATGCTATAATGATGTGATAAGTAGTTTATAAATGTAATGAGAAAAGATAATGGTTAATTAATACGAGTGTAGTAATGAAGGTTACAGGTGAAGGTTAATTATGTAAGATGCGTGTGGTGGTAAGTGTTCCGGTGGTAGTTGTGTGAGGTAAGTGTATGTAGTAGTGAGTGTAACAGGTGATGGCTAATTACGCGAGTGTGATGATAGTAGGAGTAACAGGTGGACATTAATTAAGCAAGGTGTGAGTGGTATTGGAGACACTAACTAAAAGGTAATTAGGAGGCGACAGATTAACTTTTTTGTTGCAGAAGCGATGCTTGTAAGCGTAAAAGGTGAGGAGTAATATTAGTTACTGGTGGCCCTAATAACTACATTATTCTTGTGTCTTTACTGATACCATTAACTTAATTAAAAAAAATAATCTAAAAATTCCGTGGTTGAGAGGATTTGTATGCTGTGGCTTGTGCACTTGTGGTGGAGTAGCGGCTCAGGTAGACGCTGATGTGAGTGAACAATAATGAAATCTAAGGTACTCTTCCTCGAATGTGTTGTTGACCTACATTTTTCCCCACTGAATTCCCATCGTCCATTACTGGTGTCCTGTGACGCAGGGAATTCTTTGCGGCACATCAGGATCGTGGGTTCTGATTGTGAATAGTTGTAGTGTGACGTGTAAAGCCGCTTGGTATGTCGCTATGCATAAGTCAGCAGGCAGAAGACTTATTTGTTCCCACACCACCGCCAGCTTTAACGCCCCAACCAGACTCAGACGCTTCCCTCCTTTGCGAAATTTAGTGTTCAAAGGTTGCACTTATTTATATTGCTCGAGTTTGACAAACGCGTGATATATTCTTCGAAATTAAACCTACCGTCCTGAATTTACTGAATTCTGAATGCAACACGTATCGCTTAAATGTTTACACTTTGTATTTGCGCTTGCTTGCTTGTGTGTGTGTGTGTGTGTGTGTGTGTGTGTGTGTGTGTGTGTGTGTGTGTGTGCGTGTGTGTGTATGAGAGAGAGAGAGAGAGAGAGAGAGAGAGAGAGAGAGAGAGAGAGAGAGAGAGAGAGAGAGAGAGAGAGAGAGAGAGAGAGAGAGAGAGAGAGAGAGAGAGAGAGAGAGAGAGAGAGTCTCATTTATGAGGCGGATAAACCAGAATGTGATGTATGTATGTCTATGTATGAATAAGCAAGCATATATGTTTGAAGTGTGACAAGACAGGGCTCGTGTTCAAGGCACCTGGTGCTGTTACAGCTTATCCGTCGCTCCCACTGTTGTGATCTGTTTGTAATCTAGTGGTGCATATGAAAAAAGATTCTTCTCTTTGGTATTTTTGGTTATGCACACAACTATTCACTTACATTTCTCCACAGTGAAGAGACATTCAGAGTTGGTAATATTAGAAGAGAATTCTGTCAGATCATGAGTTATTCATTTTCATATGCTACACAAAGGTAGATTAAACGCTTGTGGCAAGTTAGGTAAGCTTATACTGGAATAACTGACATGAGTTGGGATAAGTCTGATTGTTATGATGGCATTGTATATTTGAAATGGACAATTTTGTGTTATTGATAAAAGTATACTGTTTGATTAATGATTTCTTTTGCAATACAATGTCAAACTGTGGTGAACAGGTAGATCAATGCATTTTTATAGGATCTGTCGACATGAAAAAGCAATAGATAAAAAATCATTCATAGGTGAGTGAAGTTTTCAGTTTTTTGCATCATTTTTGCAAAGAAAACACGACACAAACAAACCAATTACACATTTTTGCAGGAGAGGAAAATGTGTACATGTTGTAGTTCAAAGTGACCCTCGCGTGTGCAGTAATATTGGTGTAAGCAACACTGAACCTTTCTACCCAACGCTCTTGTTCCCTAAGGGCAGTTGGAATACCTGGATTCAATTTCCAGACAATGGTAGAGTAAGGTAAGATTCTTCTTCTAGTGACAGGATCTCTTCTAGTAGCAGAGGAACTGATAGTATGTAAACGCCACCCAGTCAGTGAGTTGTGGGGGAAGACCCTGGACACTCACATTTGTAAACGTGTACATCTCAAACTTGCATTACATCATACAATTCTATTTTCATCTCGCCCGGGGAGGATTTCGTTACAAGTTCTTCCCCCTGAGATTAAATACAATTCCTCATGGAGTGTGCAAAGTTTGTTTTCTCTTCCAGTATCTATTGGGACCTGAGAAGAAGAAAACGAGAAATGGTTCAGATGTGTCGTTAAAAAAAATGTAATTATGGATAGGTTTTCGAGATAGAAAAAAAGATTCAAGAACGCTCATATCATGTCATCCTCCTCTTCTTCAACAATGATCTGGTTTTTACTGTACTTACATTTATATTTCATTTGTGTGCAGAGTACTGTAAGTATCTTCCCTGCTTGTATGGGAGAGTTGGATGGACGCACCCTTTAGCTATTGGCCCTTGTGATAGCATTATATTTCACGCATAAATAGGTATTGTTTGATCCTGACTGCTGGAGACAGATGCCTCAAGCTCTCCCTCTGCCACTGCTTCACCTCTCAAGAAGTAGCAGCTTTGAAATGGATTTTTTTTTTTTTTTTTTTTAACTCGGCTTCTTTGTGTAGGATTATTTGTCGTGAGTTTACAAAATCCATCGCAGACCTTTTCTATTATTCGACTTGATGTCTATCATATATTTATAAATGCCACTCTTCTTATACAAGATTCTGCAGTAAATTCTAAACGCAACTAATTTATATTTTACGGCGCACTACTTTTTTATTTATATTTTTTTCGTAGTTTCACTTACATTGTTCATGTTACATTTTGAAGTGAGGAATACATGTACTGTTTGTTAGCTAGGTTTTACCTCAGATTCTGGAGCGTTGGAAGTTTTCATTTATTCATTTTTGTTTCATATTCTGTATTATAATCTACCGAGGGTTTAAAATTTTGAAGCCACACTATTAGGAAGATTTATCCTACCAGAAGATTCATGTTCTTGAGAACATGCCCACGTCAAAAGTCTTGCGTCATCTTATATTTTTCAACGGTCTTAAATTTCCTTTCCCCACTAAGACGATTAGCGCAAACACCATAAGTTACACCATTACATCATTCTATTCAGTCTTCCCTCCTTAAAGCCCACAATACCACAGCCAACACCACCACAGCTGAAAAGTTCCTTTTATCTCTTACCAGAAAAGCCTACTACACCATTACATCATCAAATAATGGTCACTTCCCTCTGCCAAACCCTAAACACCACATGGCACATTAAGTCAGTCTTCTCCTCTCACTCACCTTCCTCGTCAGAGCCAATCATGGAGTAGCGCTTGAAGGCGTACAATTCCCGCTCGTTCCCTAGGCCAAAGTCGTCCCGGGTCCACTGCAGCTGGCCCTTCTTATTGATGATGCGGCATGGAAGCACTACCGTCGATCCGATCACGGCGGTCTGCGGTGACGGCTGGTTGGCAAATCTCTGCCTCGGCCCACTCTCCGCCGCGCCCGTGCTCAGGAACGCCAGTGCAAGAAGGAAGAACGGCACACAGGAGAGCCACGTTCTCCCTACAACGTGCCAGTCCATTCGCCCCCGTCTGTTACAGGTGATGTACATCTGAGGAGGAAGAAAGTAAAAAAGGATTTGAGTGACGGCGAAATCAAGTGTACGATATAGTTTTGTGATTTTTTTTTCAATTTTACTCGGACACTATCTGAAATTCATCAAGGTTTTGGATTTCTCTTGCAAGTATCAAGGGGAAAAAATTGCACGGTAACTTGGCCCAGTTTGTCTACATAAAACGAAGAAAAGTGGCCCACAAAGATAAAATTTACTTTTCAGGACATTTATGGTCAGTTACTAGATAGATGGAGGAAGAGGAAGAACGTAAAGAGGACAAGTTGGAGGAAGGGAAAGGATGAGAAAGAAACTAAAGAGAACAAGCACAAGAAAAATGAGAAAGAAGAGGAGCAGAAATGATGGAAAAAAATAGGATGAAGAGAGAGAGAGAGAGAGAGAGAGAGAGAGAGAGAGAGAGAGAGAGAGAGAGAGAGAGAGAGAGAGAGAGAGAGAGAGAGAGAGAGAGAGCACATGGGGAAGAACGAGACTCGATCATTCATGTCACGTTTTCCTGAAAATTATGTATTAGAAAAGATATAATTTGAGAGAGAGAGAGAGAGAGAGAGAGAGAGAGAGAGAGAGAGAGAGAGAGAGAGAGAGAGAGAGAGAGAGAGAGTTGCAAATTCCTCATTACCATAAACATAACTACGTAATTCCTGGTGAAGTCACACCTACATAATAATTTCATGCATCATATGGCGTCTGGCGTACCTCTGTGTCACCCCGCAGGTTGCCACTCTCTCATGTCAGTTGTGCTTTACGTCATCCTGTGCCACGTTTTGAAGTTGAATATTTAGCCTCTTCTCACATACTCTGTCATTTAACCCCGCTTTCTCTCACATCGTTTTAAAGTGGCCGGCGTGGTACAATGGAACCGCTTGCTCTGTGCGGGATCCCTGAGCGCACGGGTTCGAATCCTGGTCTCGGTCTGAGTGGGGTATTGGACATCCACTCGGGGTAACGGTTCCAAAATGGATAGGCTTTCAAATAGGCGGTCTCCTTTAGCCCATAAATTGCCATAGAAGCTCACATTGTTTAAATGAAAAAAGCTAATCGTTTGTTTGCAATATATAGTTCGTATCTATTCATTACTCGGTGCACTTTTTGTATTAATTTGTTAGGCATTGTATCTTGGGACATTCGATTTATTCACAAAACATCACTTGAAAAAATCGCTTTTATTTGATAATCATAAACTTTTTCTTTTTGCGCTTAGCCTGGCGCTCTTAGTCAGTCACCTTGGAGAGTGTGACGTGCAAGACTCCTGGCCCTGAGCCGCTCGCTGTCCTGCACCACACACACTGAGGACGACTCACAAAGCCAGAGACCTCGTTAGGTAATTAGATTTGAAACAGACAGGAAATTGTGGTGTAAATTTGACTTCCGATTCTTCTTACGATCTGTTAACTCTTCTATTCGTTTCTCTCTCTCTCTCTCTCTCTCTCTCTCTCTCTCTCTCTCTCTCTCTCTCTCTCTCTCTCTCTCTCTCTCTCTCTCTCTCTCTCTCTCTCTCTCTCATACTTCGACCTTGACACAAATTTTGGCGCATGTACAGTACATCCATTTATCACAGTTTTCTATAGATCTCTCCTTTATTGCTTATCACTTCAACGGTGCTATTTTCCCTTTCTTCTCCATTATTTCTTTTTTCCATTCATCCTTTGTAATTTATCTATCATTTTTCCATCCTTCCTTCCCACAGCAGCATGCCTTTACTCGTCGTTATTTGTATCCATGCAATGCAATTATTTCTTCCAATCCCCTCATCTCTTCTATGTCTTGCCTCTCTCCAAACCTCCTCTGGGTGTCCTAATTTTGATCGTCTCCACATAACTCAGGGGCAGAGAAGGCCTTCATCACACAGGCCGGAACTCGAGGCGCCGCGGCTCACTAAGGAGCACTGTGTGGGTGCGGGTTATATTTAGCGTAACTGGGATTTATAGCCCGACGCCTGCACGGGGCTGGAGGCTCTCCCAAGGTCAGGTGAAGGAGGAGGAAGGGTAACGGGGTCTAGTCATGCCACTGCTCTTGTTTGACCTGATGCTTATTTTTACTTGAGTTCTATGATCATGCTACTTGATAGTATTATTATTTTTTGTCTACTACTACTACTACTACTACTACTACTACTACTACTACTACTACTACTACTACCAACAGCAGTAGTAGAAGTAGTGGTAGTAGTAGTAGTAGTAGTAGTAGTAGTAGTAGTAGTAGTAGTAGTAGTAGTAGTAGTAGTAGTGAATAAAGTAGTTTTAATGATAAGAAATAACGTGAGTTAACTTCGATTTATCCAGAATGATCAGACAGTTATATTTTCTGGCGAGTTTGAACGCGTTTCCTTTTGGATGACAAATAAGTTTTTCCAGTCCCCGTTCACCCTGTTTGGCCAAACGTGTGCACGTCAAAGCTTACTGAACCAAACGATAACTTTTGTACCTGACCGAAACGTGCAAAGGTTTCAGAGCCAAAGAGCAATAGTGTCCGTGAAGTATTCGTGTTTCTTTATTTATCAGGACAACAAATGTGTGAGGAAGGAAAACTTTAGGATAAAAAGTGATGCAGTTAGCCCTGGCGAAACCTTAGCAATCAAAGTAAACAACGCAACTCGAGATACTAGAGGCAGTTGTGCGTGAAATCAAGTTGGGTAAATTCCCTTTAAATACAGCGTCGCGTATGCAAGCCTCAAAATCGTGAAATACAGTAAGTTCGACGGGGCGAAAAGGCTCGCCTGACCGTGTGTGTTGTGCCCGCCGCTTACACGCCCGACTGCCTTGCTCTTGTCCAAATTCATTAAACTTGTAGAATTCAGCGCGCGATCTGCTAGCGATAGTCAACTTTGGAGCACACGTGGGTCCTCTTCGTCCTGCTGCGTCTGGGCGCCTCCCTCTCCTCCTGACTGCCTCCTTTTTCTTCCGGGACACTTGGCACGGTCTTGTGTCTCTTTTACTCTTTGTTACTCCTTCCTTTTCCTCCGTCTTTCGCTTTTTTCTTGAGTCTCTCTTCCCCCCCCCTCTTCTCTCTCTCTCTCTCTCTCTCTCTCTCTCATTTCTTTATGTGGGTAGTTTCTAAGAAAGTTTCTTCCGTTTCTTTGCAAAGCGTTCGTGCATTATAACCTGGTTTGAGTGTTTCATAATTCTTCATAGTTCGGCATATCATTGAATCTGTAACCTTGAGATTTATATCTTGATATCATTTTTCCCATTCTTATTACCCCTTCACTTTGCCTAGTACTTTGTGGTATTTATTCTTCTTTGGAGGCGAGACACTCCTCATGTTTACATCTTCCAACGCGCCTCTTCCATTTCTGTTTGTTGAGTATCATGTCCAACAGAAGCCATTTTGACCATTATTCCAGTTATTGGGAACCCCTCGGATAGTCGGCATTATCAATCGATGTTCTCCATTGATTAACGCACTCCTTAGAAGCTCTCCCAATGGCCATCGATTCGCCATTTATTACACGCCTTTTTACACCGCTGGGAGGAGTCTGAGCTGCGCCATATGATTGTTGCTATGAACAATGCCAATAGAAAATTGGATTCATTCAACGGTAAGCCTTCCGGGAGCCGCGTTCCTCGGGTGCTTCAAGGTGTGCGTCCAGCGAGCAGGTCATTCACTGCCCTTTCCCTCACCACGTAAAGCGTCTGCCTTCTCTTTACTTTATCTTTTTTTAAGGAACGTTTCTTCCATGATAAAATAAGGCAGAGAAAAAAAGAGAGAATGAGTGCATCGCCTCATGTTCAGTCAGCATTGTGTGAGGTGACTGTGTTGGTGGTGGTAGTGTGCTAAATATTGCATGTCGTCCATTGAATGCCACCCTCAGACTAACATTTTGCTTCAGTGTGATACAGAAAATTCTTTCGTCCTTCTTTTTATGTGTGTGTGTATATATATATATATATATATATATATATATATATATATATATATATATATATATATATATATATATAATATAAAGTAGAATTTCTAAGATATTATTAGTTTTAAAATAAAAGATAAAGTGTGCTACTGCAACAGACGTATCTCCATAAGATTTGTCGCGCAGAAAATTTGAGGGATCTGTTTCCAGTATCTTGTTCTGCCGCGTGGAATGGAACTGGTCGTGTTACCTCAGGTAGGCAGACTTGGTGATGCTGCGGGCGGCAAGTGTAACAGCGGGGTAGACAAGACTAGGGTCTCGTGTTGGGAATGTTTTCATAGACTTAATATGGATGTACAACTCTGTATTGGAGTGCCTGGTGGGGTTCTTTCGGGAGTTGGTAGGGGTTGTTATTGCCTCAAATAATATCTGTTGCGTATCTGAAGTGGAGGAAGGAGGGAAGTGACATTGCTCTTGTGTCCTCGATGCCTCTTCTCTCCCTCGTGAAAAGTAATTTCCCTTGATAGGTTCACATATGGTTGTTGGCAGCAGCTCGTAGCCGTCATCAAGGTGAGGGAGGGTCAAAGGAGAGACCAGCTTCAGGTTCCAATATCAAGCAGAGGTGTATAAATGCGCGCTGTACGTCTTTCTGCACACGCTCACGAAAATCTTTATTCTAACACTTTTCTTTCCACCCGCCCTCACGTTTACCAGCGCCATCTCTATCATTAGGGTATTAAAAAGTAGCTTGGATTGCGGTCTTTACTCCAAAGTATGACGTTGTAGCCACTATGCCCCCTGCCATCTGCTATCGAGCGCCCGGCACAGTTACTCAACGTCAATACTGGTGACGTATTAACGGCAGCTGGTGGGGCAATACTGGCTGCGTCAGCGCTCGGCGGGACCCGCCGTCCTACTTGCTCTGTTTACTTTGTTTCCTCTTCTCTTGTTGTTCGTACCGCTCTCTCTGTCGCCGCTACTACCGTTGTTTCTGCTGATGTTCTTAACTAATCCTGCTGCTATATCTGCTTCTAGCACTTTGAAGAGAGGAAAGTAGAAACGTAAAGTAGCAGGAATGTTAATGATCTCGATAGTGGCTAAAGTTTAGAGGATAGTCGTAGTTGTGGCAATAATGGTAAAACAAATGCCAACGTAATTGGGTGCATGGGACACAGGGATACTGGGGTTGTGAGTGACCGGCCGCAGGATGAAAAGTTGTTTTAGCGTTCGTTGTTAAGTGAATATAACGCTTTTTTTTATTACAATACGTGCTTCTTTGAGAGTTGGGCACATGTAAACGTGATCCGTTGTTACATAAGCACTAATGTTTTCCCGGAATCACGTTGTTGACTGAAAAACCAAAACCTTGATTCAGTTTGCGGCAAAAGTCCATGGCGAGAACTGGTATTTATTAAAAAGATGGCCAGCTACTTGGAACCACGAGTTACTGGAGCTTTCCACTTCTGCTGAACACTATGCGTAAAAGTTTCACTGAAGCTGTTACGGCGTTTAGGCGAAGCGTCGCTAAAGTGAGCAGGCTGTGCACGCAGACTTAACAACCACCAAACCAAGTTAAACACAGCACCATCAAACCAAGTCTTCATTAATCTGACTTAGTAAACTGCTAAAACAAACAACCTTCAAATAAATTACTTAGGTAGGAAATTTGTCGTTGCGTAAGTTGAGAAAACTTCAATCGCCAAAGTTACTAAAGCTTGTGGAAAGACAACACACGTGAAGGTGACAAGAGCCTTGAATGGATGCTCCGGCCCACAGGTGGCTATAACAGTGCACGTAGTGGAAGTCAGAATGCGATGATAAGAATGTTATATTGATTATACTTCAGGAGTCTTAAAGGAAATCGATGAACATAAGAAAGTGTATTATGACCAAAAAATGACCTACGATACATATTATGTAAATCATCTCGTTAAGAAATATCGTCTCGGATTATTTGTCGTTTCTTTGTTTTCCATGTCATGAACTAATCTTTCTCTTGTTTCTTGCTCGAAGCCATTGAATTCCTCTGCGTGGTGTATAGTCTATTTACCTAATTGCAGTTGTAACGACCTCAACATGATGCTGACTTGTTGATAACACTAACTGTTTGATTGTTTTTATAATTACATTAGTATGATATTGACTTGATAACAAAGCCAAAGGATTTAGTATTATTTTAAAAAACTTCTAAGTTTTGGACTATTGTTTGGTACTGAATCATGTGGGGATCACAGAGAGTCTTCAATATGCTTTGTTTGTGTGTCTGTGTTGCGTAATGAATCCATTCCTTCATGATATACGTCGTACATAGTCATTCTTTCAAGGCAATGGAATCCGCGTCCGTTAGTGGGATTAGTGGATTACGAGTCTTTCTATGTGTACTGCAATGGTCATTTTGGAATCCAACGTTTTAAGTAAGCACAAGAACTTTCTCTTCTCTGGAACATCTTTGGCTCTCGTCGGTGAGACAACTGGTACTACTGTATCTTCTCTCCCTCGGTTCTCTATTAGCCGTCCGTAAAAGATATCGAGAAGTTGGATTAAGTTTCATATTTATGGGCAGAAAGGATGGAGCCACGAAATGTAATGGTTGAGACTCGCAATTACTCCAAATTTACAAAGAAAAGTACACGTTTCTTATAATCTTCACGTCTATCCGTCAGTCAACATGTCTGTCTGTCCGTCCGCTCTACATCTGTTTTTCTCACTCGAACACACACACACACACACACACACACACACACACACACACACACACACACACACACACACACACACACACACACACTGCCGTTAATGGATATTGTAGTTCTCTTGCTTTCTACTTTTCGAACACTATCTCTGAAAAGTAGCTAGTTGATGTGCTTTGGTTTGTGTGTGTGTGTGTGTGTGTGTGTGTGTGTGTGTGTGTGTGTGTGAGAGAGAGAGAGAGAGAGA
>CM035192.1:15483332-15500959 GCA_020233015.1 Callinectes sapidus
ACACACACACACACACACACACACACACACACACACACACACACACACACACACACACACACACACACACACACACACGGACACACACCAGTAGAATCCATCTCCCTCAATTCCGTCTCCAGTACAAAACCCGCGAGAATATATATCGGTGCAGCAGGCAATCCAACACAGCCAATGACATTACCCGCGAAAACATACAACCAATGAAATAAATATACAGGCATTTTCGAGTGAGAGGAAGCTGGCTAGTACAGCTTTAACTATGTTTGCAGGGATGCTCCTTGTCTCCTTTCTCCCCCAACCTGCCTCCCTCCCTTGACTCGGTTAACCGCAGGCAAAAATTTTCGTCTCAGGCCATTTTTTAGAGAGGCACTAGACACGTACTGCTCCGCTAAAGGTGTGTGAGTGGCCGGCCGCGCGTCAAGGTGTGACCAAAGCTACACTCTCACCGTTCTAAAGTCTTAGAATCCTCCTTCTGCCTTCTTCTTCATCTTCAATACTTATTCAGAGCTTCACTGAGAATAGGAGAGAAATATGAAAGATGATGGAGAAAACATGACTCTTTATATTTTCATCACATCTTTTACAGCACGCATCGAAGGTTTATTGAACAGGAATGTCTTACTTTATGGTGTGGAGAAATGAATATAAAGTCTCTGAGGAGATAAATATGACCTGGTCTTCCTTCCCCTTCGCCCTTCCCATAGCGTCAATGGGTGATGTCATGCTGGAGTCACCGTGTTCCTCCCCTCCCGTCTACCACTTCACCCCTGGCTGCTGCTGTTACTGTATTACATCACAAACCTGTCACACCACCCCATTGCTTTCCCTTTCACGAAATATTGTTTTGTTATTCCTTTTACGCAGTGACAGCGCGCTTTTTTTTATTATTTTCATACTACGTTCACTTAATTCATTTAATTAATAAACCCTCAGTTATTTAATATTTTTACGCTCTAGCCCTCTCTCTCTCTCTCTCTCTCTCTCTCTCTCTCTCTCTCTCTCTCTCTCTCTCTCTCTCTCTCTCTCTCCACCGCTGGCGTGCCTCTCGAGAGGGATACTGCTGCTTTAATGCACATTCACTGACAATCACAACAAAAAGAAATGAAGAACAGAAGGTTGGCAGCTGCCTTTTTAACCAGGAAAAGGGCGAGGGTACTGGTCGAGTTTGCTCGCTAGCGAAGGTGGAGATAAGAAAGGACACTAAAGGCAGTACTTTTTACGGCGTGCACTACTTTCCCAGCGTATATTCAGCGTGAAAAAGGTGCGGAAGTGAATTATGTCATGGGACTTGAGTTGAAATATAAAGGTAGCTGGGGTGTGTGGCCGCTTAGCTTAAGTAGTACTAAGGAAGGAGACGAGGGGAGCGGATAGTGGAAAAATGAGAATGAGCAAGAGAGAGAGAGAGAGAGAGAGAGAGAGAGAGAGAGAGAGAGAGAGAGAGAGAGAGAGAGAGAGAGAGAGAGAGAGAGAGAGAGAGAGAGAGAGAGAGAGAGAGAGGCATGAATTATTTAGGGATTTTAAGTGGAAATACGTATTTCATGAAGCGTATATTGGAGTTTACATGCTTGTGGCTTCTGAGCGAGGCTGTAGAGGGCTTCACAAAGGAGTGTTTGAGAAAGATACGAAAACTGATGAAACGCGAACACGATAGATGGCGAGGACATGCCGGAGAGGCCAAGCATAGGTGAGCATGTAGGTGGAAAAGTTTACGCGATGTGGAATGAATAGACGTACGTGTGTGTGTGTGTGTGTGTGTGTGTGTGTGTGTGTGTGTGTGTGTGTGGTCTGACTGACCAAAAAGGAAGAGTATTACAATTTTATCACACGAAAACAAACATTTTTTGCAAAGAATGTCAAAATATGTCGGTGGAAAGAACATGTCAAAGCCCCCCCAAAAATAAATAAATAAAAATAAAAGAAAAGAAAAAAGAAAAATGGAAAATAATAAAATAAATAAAAAAAATGAAGAAAAAAAAGGTAAAAGAAGGAACCTGTTTGTCTGGAATGGCCGTGACCACGTGACCTTGGCTGAGGGCGGGGCGCACACACCACCTGGCGGGCATCGGGTATTTCCTCTGTCCGGAGCGTGGTGGTGGTGGTGGTGGTGGTAGTGATTGGTTCACCTTTGTGTTACAGGAAGTGTTTGAGAAGTTCCCGTGGTGTTCGATATTTCCTATTGCAGCATCAGTATGTTAAAGATCAGGTAGGATAAGAGAGAGAGAGAGAGAGAGAGAGAGAGAGAGAGAGAGAGAGAGAGAGAGAGAGAGAGAGAGAGAGAGAGAGAGAGACGCACCCACTAATAAATATGAAAGTCACAAATAGTAAAGAGGAAAAATTCATACGCATTTGGATCGAATATGATTTACTCACTTATCTTTCATATGCATTTTTCCACCGTTTGTTTATGAATATTTTTTTCTGGGCTTAATTGGTGATTCCTCGTGTGTCTGGCTTATGAAAGTAGGAACGCTCTTCACTGGTCTCCCACCACCACCACCACCACCACCACCGTCACTACCACCACCACCACCACCACCACTGGAGCTCAGGTAGGAAAAAGCTCACTCCATCCCCCGGATCTAAATCTTTGATACTTGTAATAATGTTTTACTTTATCGTCGCAAAGGCCATTATACTTTTTTCAAGGGGATATTTCATGCAACGTTGTATTCATTCCTGGTGACTGAAAATTTATGGCGGAATATTGCAGAGGTCTTTATAATGGCGGAAATAATGTGTGTGTGTTGCTTGCAGTATATTTCGAATCATTGGCTGGGGTGACGCCTTACAGGTGGAGAGTGGAGTCGTGGCTATTTTGAACTGGGATTTTAGACAACGTTCCACCACCACCACCACCACCACCACCACCACCACCACCACCACCACCACCACCACCACCACCACCACCACCACCACCTCCTCGTCACCCGATCGACACACTACACTTCACCTCACTGTAATCATCAAAAGATTTCCCCCCGCCACTCCATTCCACGTGCCACATTTCACGTCACACACAATACTTCACCACACTGCTCATTAGTCCACCACACGTCACTCTTCACTCCACCTCTCCACGTTACCGACACAGTATACCTCACTCCTTTACCTCTCTCCCTAATACCACACTACAACACCACTATTTTTGATTTGTGTGTACTTTGTGGGGACTAGCACGTGTATTTCTTGGTCTCTCTCTCTCTCTCTCTCTCTCTCTCTCTCTCTCTCTCTCTCTCTCTCTCTCTCTCTCTCTCTCTCTCTCTCTCTCTCTCTCTCTGATGGGACGCGGTAGGCCTAACAATGAAAATATATGTTTCCATTTACTATCTCAGTTTTAAGTAGTTTGTTTCGTTTAGTGTCTTTATTGTTATTGTTATTATTATTTTATCATTATCCTTATTATTATTATTATTATTATTATTATTATTATTATTATTATTATTATTATTATTATTATTATTATTATTATTGCTACTACTGCTACTACTACTATCGTCATTATTTTTACTAGACTCATCGTTGTAGTTGCTGTTATGGATCATAATTATCATTATTCCTACCAACATTACCATCACCAATACCTACACTACCACCTCTACCACCACCACTACCATAAACACAACCACCACCACCACCACCCCCACCACCACCACCACCACCACCACCACCACCACCACCACCACCACCACCACCAGCCGCCACAAACACCAACATAAAAAAAAAAACAACAGAAAAAAGATCGAGCTACCTAAAACAATAATATTTTCCCCACCACCTTGTCACTTCTCATCACACCCACCACCACCACTACCACGACCACCACCACCACCACCAGCTCCTTCAGTTCCTCCGTGTCCGGTTTTCCCGTCTCTGGCTCCCCTCCAAAACTTCACAACGCCTCCAGTGCACACATTGTTAAGTAGGTATAGCGGCGTGTCCCTGGAGGCGTCTTTCTCTCCGCTGTGCACATACGGCGGCCACTCATACACTGTGGCTTGGCTGAAGGGCCTGCTAGAAGCTTCCGTCTGTGCGCGACAGGATGTATGCATGAGGCCAAGCCAAGAATTTATATCGTAAGGTGATTTTAGAGGAAAATTGTGGGAGGCATTAGATAGGACGCTTCTTCACAGTTTTTTCTTTCTTTTTTCTTTGATTTTTTGTGTTATATCAGTGTTTTTATTCAATGTTTCTCGTGTCTCAGTTTTCTGTTTCGTTAGGTTGTCTTAGTGGGATGTTGAGGGAGGTATCAGATAGCACGCTTCTATCTTGTTTTTTTTTTCTTCTTTCTTTCTTTCTTTCATTTTTCTGTGTTATATCAGTGTTTTTATTTAATGTTTCTCGTGACTAACTTTTCTTTTTCGTTAGGTTGTCTTAGAGGAATATTGAGGGAGGGATTAGATAAGACGTTTCTTCCCTGTTTTTTTTTCTTCTTTTTTCTTTCTATTATATATTTTTTGTTATGTCGGTGTTTTTATTGAAAGTTTCTCGCGTCTCATATTTCTTTTTCGTATGGTGATTCTCGTGGGATATTGAGCGAGGGATTAAATAAGTCGGTTCTCTTCTGTTTTTTATTTATTTATATATTTATTTATCTATTTTGTTTGTGTTATGTTAGTGTTTTTATTTAATGTTTTTTCGTGTCTCACTTTTCTTTTTCGTGAGGTGATTTTAGTGGGAGATTGAAAGAGGGATTAGATAAATTGCTCTTTCCCTGTTTTTTCTTATTTATTTCTTTATTAATTTTTGTTTATCCTTTATGTAGTGTTGGTGTTTTTTTTTAATTTAATGTCTCGTGTCTCGCTTTTCTTTTCTTTGATTTGTTTTGATTTTAGTCGCCTCCTCTCTGACTATTGAATTCTTTATATATATTTTTTGTGTGTTATATTAGTGTTTTTTCTTTAATATTTCTCGTGTCTCACTTTTTCTTTTTATTTGTTTTTGTCTATTTAAGAATTTTTCCGCCTATTTTCTTCCCTACCTCTTCCATTTCCCTCTCACTCAGGGCTTCCTCCTCCTTTTCTTCCACCTACTGTCCTTCGCCATCATCATTTATCACCACCACCACCACCACCACCACCTACACTACTACTAGCCACCGCCATCACCACCACCACCACGGCCATCATCATCACCATCATCATCAGACGTGCCGGTATAATCATCCTTATCATTATCACTGTGTTGGCGGGGATTATCACATTTTCCAGCCGTTCGTCACCGCCCGGCTGGCCACCGGTCTCCCATGGACACAAGTACAGCTCCACCGAATAACTCTTGTCTGCCAAACATTATTTAAATTCAAAGGCGGAGGTGGGACGTAAAAATGGCTAAACGATCGCGTGTTAAAGCTGAAAAATTATTGTTTTCACTATGGCTGCCTGTCTGTCTGGTATGTGTGTGTGTGTGTGTGTGTGTGTGTGTGTGTGTGTGTGTGTGTGTGTGTGTTGTTTTTTTATGGTATGCGTCTATCTGTGTCAATCTGCTTGGTTACTTATTTATTCTAATTTTGGGATGGTCTCTCTCTCTCTCTCTCTCTCTCTGTCTCTGTCTCTGTCTCTCTCTCTCTCTCTCTCTCTCTCTCTCTCTCTCTCTCTCTCTTCTCTCTCTCTCACGCTCCGCTCTCTCTCTCTCTCTCTCCTCTCTCACACACACACACACACACACACACACACACACACACACACAGAGGCCATTAGTGAAGAAAATAATTGAATTCTAGAAAGAAAGAAATGCAATTCACGCCACGATTAATTCAACACTTCGTCTTATTTATAAAAGATATCAAAGAATAATTACGATGGAAATTCTATTACCACATCAGGAATTTAGTCAATTAATATTTACGTACGAGGAATTAGATAGATGATGAATATTTGCCTAACTCTCTCTCTCTCTCTCTCTCTCTCTCTCTCTCTCTCTCTCTCTCTCTCTCTCTCTCTCTCTCTCTCTCTCTCTCTCTCTCTCTCTCTCCAGGATAAAACTGCAATAAAGATGGAACAGGTATCAAGTAAAGATGTGAGCTTACAAACTTTCCTTGATTTTCTTTGTCGTTAGTTTCTCCCGAGGATTACATGAATCACTCCACGTTAGAAGCGTAATCAGCGCTCCCGAGATTTGTACAGACGCTAAATTTTGTGCCCCTAAAATGTGGAGCTGGTGAGAAGTATGGAGGTGGAGGGTGCTTCGTGGGGCAATCCATTTCATTACGAGGGAGTGAGTGAGTGAGGTGGGCGGGCAGAGAGAGAGAGAGAGAGAGAGAGAGAGAGAGAGAGAGAGAGAGAGAGAGAGCGAGAGCGAGAGAGAGAGGGGAAGGAAGAATGAAGGTGGGAAGAAGGGCAGGAAAGGAAGGGAGGGAGTGAAAGTAGTAAAGAGCAAAGTGAGGTAAGAAGGTAAGAGTGGAAAGAATATCGTATATCAAGGATTGCAAGAGAACTACGAGGAGGAGGAAAGAGCAGGAGGAGGAGGAGGAGGAGATGGTGAGAAGTTTGGAGGGATGGAAAGAAGGGAAGGAGGTGAAAGAGGAGAATGAAGTTAGAAAATCCGTGCAGGGCCTAATGACAGACTAGGATGCTTTGGGAAGGGTATGGAGGGGTGAGGAAGACGAAGGAAGTGCACGGGAAGAGGGGAAGGAGGGTAATAACAACCAATTTAAGGATAATGTGGATGAAGACGAGGGAGAACAAAGAGGGGGACTAAGGGAAATGGAAGGTTGATAATTCAGTTGGCGATTATGTAGAGAAGGGGTTCCCGAAGTGGGGTGGGTACACGTAGCCCCTGGGGTACTGGTAAGGGTTTGCAAGGGTACGGTGCAACAGTCACGTTTAAAGCGAAGTGGTAGAATACTCATAATGCTAATATCAGCTGTACTTCTTTGGGAAACATTTTTGTCGCAAGTGAGTCTGTGCATTAAGACTAGCTAGAGACAGAAATAGACTTAGAAAATGCATGCTCATAATACTTTTACTAAAATAGAAAAGAAAGAAAGAAGGTGGAAAAAAACTGGTAGACCTGAGACAAAGGGAAATCTAAAGAATATAAGATGTTGTGATACTCTTCTGGATTTGGTAATGCAGCTAAACTAGTCAGTAAACTCACCAACATGCGATGGCGTTCTAACTGTAATATCGCGTCATAACGGGAATACCTTTCTGGGGTTTAATTTTTTAACCACAAGTTCACCACCTTCCTACAGTGAACCATGAATGTAATATCTTTGTAATAAAATTCAGCGGTATTTCACGACGACAATAAACAAGGGCTGTTATGAACATGACCTGAATATATAGTATGATCGTAGTTATGATGCTAAACCTTTTATATGGTCTCCTGTTATACACAATACATATACCACGACTATCACCACCACCACCACTACCACCATTACTACTACCACTACTATCACCACTGACAACAACAACAACAACAACAACAACATCTATTTAGTCCCTGTATTCATACGAATCCATCACTGGTTAGTTCTAGGAAGGAATTACGCTCCCACTTGAACTCGGGAAACGTGGGGAAGACACATCGATCCCCCATCGGTAAAACACCACCTATAGGGCTGAGCAATAACAGGTACAGCGGCTACGCGGTGCTTCCCTACAAGGGTCATAAAGGTGAAATGTTGCCAGTACACGTCTGCTAAAACAAACTGTATCGACACAAACTCATACTAATTTCAGAGCAACGTGATGAGACACTGAAACGTTGTATGATTATTGTTAGCTATGTCCTTGAAATATATATTTTTATAACCTTGGGGTTTCGCCACGAGGGAATTCTGTGTCGAGAAACAGATATGATTGGTGTTATGTAGTATTTGTGGATAACAAACTGAAAAGCTGCTACGGTGATGTCAAAGAAAGACGAAGCAGGATGGAAGTGTGAAAAGCGTCTTAGAAAGATTGCAACTCACACTAGTGCAGGTGAAGACTGGAGGTGAGAAAGGCTGAAAATAACATCAGTCTACATGGAGAGACATGAGCAGAGTCACAGAGAACAAAAAAAGTAAGGCAACGCCTGCAATAATTGCCAAGTGTGACGCTCTGGATTAAAGAGTCACAGTTGAATCTTGAACTTACGCATGCTTCAAATGTCACCTGAGGTGAAAGAGACAGGTAATGACGTCCTTACTGCCCCTGCCACCCGCACAACCCACGTCCCCACCGCCCGCGCCATTTACATCCCTCGCCGTCTTTCAGAGGACATAGTGCACGCCCAACAACACACGCATATACACCGTCTCTCTTTTTCTTTCTTTCTCTCTGACACACACACACACACACACACACACACACACACACACACTCACACACACACACACACACACACACACACACACATTAATCGAAGCATATTTCGCACACTTATGATGTATTTTCAATGGTGATGACGTGATGTTGACGCTAAGGCGAAGCTCCTTAAATACGGTAGAGAGAGAGAGAGAGAGAGAGAGAGAGAGAGAGAGAGAGAGAGAGAGAGAGAGAGAATAGCTCATCAGTTGAAGCGACACATAGAGGTAGCCGGCGGAACATACTTCTCTTGGCTGTCAGGTGTTTCTTTTTAGACAGCACAGGCAGCTGTTCCTTCCCTGGCAGCACTCCTTCCCTCCATCACTTCTCTTCCCTTTATTATCCTTCCTCTTTTCCTTTTTTTCCTAACCTTCATTCTTTCTCCCTTTTTCGTCTTTCTTGCTCTGGGTCTCTCTCTCTCTCTCTCTCTCTCTCTCTCTCTCTCTCTCTCTCTCTCTCTCTCTCTCTCTCTCTCTCTCTCTCTCTCTCTCTCTCTCGTTTTCATCGCCATCCGGGCTCCCTCAGGCCTGACAGGTTGTGGCCACAATGCTTTTAGTCTCTTAGAAAGTATCTCAGCAAATTACAAGTAGTAGGCGGGGCGTGACCAGGTATCCAGAGCGGTGTTTATGAGAGATGAGAGAGAGAGAGAGAGAGAGAGAGAGAGAGAGAGAGAGAGAGAGAGAGAGAGAGAGAGAGAGAGAGAGAGAGAGAGAGAGAGAGAGAGAGAGAGAGAGAGAGAGAGAGAGAGAGAGAGAGAGTGAGGGTATTGAATGAAAAAAAGGTAAGGTATACGGTGAGACGGTGAGAAAAGTACAAATATAAGACAAAAATAATTGAACCAAAAAGATAGAAGGCGACGGGCAGAAGTAAAGACGTGTTCATTCCTTACATTCTCTTCACTCCTGTGAGCAAGACAACAAAGGATTCCAGCCAGCAGCAGCCACACCACGGGATCAAAAATAGAAAAACCACATCACAGAGAGTCGAGTTGTACTGAGAAAATCCGCACACTGCATCCTTACCGCGCTCCATTCACCCAGAACAGACGCCAGAGGACAACGAAATGGAGGGAGGAGGAGAAAAACATATGTATGCATCATTACATTGTTGTCATCGCTGCCGCTTGTCTTGGTGGTATTGGCACTCGACTGCCAAACACAGAAGCATCGATGTCTTGTTTAAAAGAAATGATAACGGGAGTCTGCAATTCGTTGGTGTTTTCTTTGGAATGCTTTTGAATTGCATTCATTTATATGTAGCGAGCCAAAAGATCAATAGATTTCGTGAGATGAAGGATAAATCTATTACTTTATATCTCATTCCATTTAACGATGTGAAAAATAAAATGAAATACTTGTCAGCTTCGATATGTCACCATGGCACGTGTTCTGGTCACCTAAAATTCACTGTAAAGGTAAATGTATGCAGGGAAAGGAGTCTGAATAAGTGAGTAGTACAGGAGACCCGTCAAGACTGTGGTGGGATAAAAAGGAGCAGCAGAGGCGGGCACACAGCTGACGCCTGAGGATATGTACCAGCTGTTTATTTTTGCTCAGCGCAGTCCGGATGACTTACAGCAGTATACCATCTTTACGGGGCCACTGCCACCCTCTCGTAAAACTACTGGTGCGCCGGTTGGTTGGCTGTGTAAAATACATGGCCACTTGGTTCACCGACGGGGCTTTAAGCGTCCGAGGATGGCCGGGTGACTGACGGCTGGCTAAGACACATTCTCCATTACGGGGAGGCTGGCGGGACTCGAACCGCGACATGTAAGGCTGTGTGAACTTCTAAAGCATATCAAATTATGGAAAAGACGTGCGCAAGAGAAGAAGATTGAATTTTATGACACATATAATGATTTATTTCAGGGAACACACACGCACACACACACACACACACACACACACACACACACACACACACACACACACACACACACACACACACACGCACGCACGCACGCACGCACGCACGCACGCACGCACGCACGCACGCACGCTCTCTCTCTCTCTCTCTCTCTCTCTCTCTCTCTCTCTCTCTCTCTCTCTCTCTCTCTCTCAGAGTAATGTGCTGTGAAAGGTGACGAATATTGTTCCTGCGGCGGTCTCTTCAGCCTGGAATACAGCGAGTGTGGGTCCTCAGGGGACGCAAGCATGGCCGATTATTCCGGAAATAGTAAAGCACATCGTGAAATTAAAGTGCAGTTACCCCCGCACGGCATACAGGTGGTCAAAACTGGCAGCATAACGCAGACCTGGCAAAGAGAAATAGAGCAAAAATTCCTACTGACCTCCAGGACAAGTGTTAATAAACCATGATATATATATATATATACACACACACACACACACACACACACACACACACACACACACACACACACACACACACACACACACACACACACACACACACATATACTAACCAAATGTTTCATGACTAACACCCGCGGTTGTGCCGACGCATTGATACAGCACAAGATTGGTCAGCACAGGCGGGCAGCTGTGACACAGGCAAATGTGAGAAAGAGGACCGTGCTGCTCCGTGTCGAATGAAACCCAAGGCTATTATTGTATAAAGTTGCGTGTCTTCCTCTGCGGCGGCTCACGGGAAGGAGACAACGAAGGAAGTGGGCCGTAACGCTGCTGTTCTGAGAGCATGACCATTAACCCTCACAACGTGTACGGACATAGCGAGAGTTCTTGAGTCTTGACCCAAGAACTCTCGTGTTAAAGTCCTCAACACTATAAACTCTGATAGCCTTGAAGCAGCGCTGGCTGAACGTACCGCGCCGCTCACTCACTCTTCAACTGTCTTGCGGCCTGACGGAGGGCAACACCGCATCAATAGTGAAGCATATTTACCTGACTGATATTCCCGGGTATCTTTGCTTCTTGCATCACAAAGAAGTTAACATTGGTCTCCCCTTATATAGAGTAATGATGGGGCGGGGCAGGCGTGTTGGGTACACTATGATGGCGGCCTGATATTGGTTGGCTTGGTGGGCAGGTGTTGCTAGGGCCAAATTGGGCTCGGGTGAGTTGGATAGGGTAACGAATATGAAGGTAGATGGATGGATGGATACTAATGATTGAGTAGGATTTCTTGTTTCTTCTCTTTCTATCTAATGTATTTGTATTTTATTATATTTTTTGTTTTATTGTTCATTCCTCTGTTCCTTCTTTCATTACTATCGTTCCCATCGTCAAGGTCTGGTGCCTTCCACACGTCTGTGTCCATTACATCTTCCTAGCCGCTCCCATTGCTCTCATCTCTGCCTCCACCTCATCTTACACCTTATTTTGTGTTTTCCTCTTGATACTGTTCCCTCCACCAGTGCTGTTCCAGCTCTAACATGACCTTCTCTCCTTACCACCTCGTCGTATTATCTCGGTCTCTTTCTCGCCACCACCTTACTGATGCACTCCACTCCTGGCGTTCTTCTCACCTCCTTTCTCAGGTGTTCCTTTGTCCACCACAACATTCTTATTTCCATTCGTTGCACGTTTCTCTGTCTTAATGGCTACGCCCTTCCATATACTATGTGGTCTTACCTTCAGGAATGTATTAAACACAAAGTAAGTTGGGAGGAGCTAGTTTAGGAACAGAATAGGCATGGGTGGGCTAGGCGGAGCTGGCAAGGGCTCAAGAAGGGGCTGTGATGAGGCGGGTGGGGCTGCTTGGGATACAATGACACAAAGGGGATGAAGGTGGAGCTGGACGCGGCTCGGGTGTAAATTAGTAAGGGATGGGAAGTCTGGCTCAAGGTGCGGAGTAGATCACGGTGAGGTGCCCAGAGGTTCGGTGGCAAGAAGGGACGGCAGGACTGGTTGGAGCGTCTGGCGTGTTGGTGTGCTGGGACTGACTTGCTTGAATGCGGAGTGGGTAATGGTGGGCTGCACAAGGTGAGTTGGGTACAGCAGTGAGGATGGGGGGGGAGGGGGGAAGGGGGGAATGGGCGAGACTGGCTAGGGTACATAACTTGACACTGACTCGCACTCTGGAGATGGGTGCGGAAGGCCAACATTGACTTGGTTTGCGTGCAGATAACAACACTGACCTTGTGTTTTCCAGAACATCTTTGACGCGTGAATAATAAATTGCCTTCGAGCGTTGGATCTCTATAAAACTGAGAGCAAAAAAAGACTGAGTCTCTTTACCCTTTGTGTTTCCGCTTGGCCACTCTATCAGTCTTGACGTATCGCACCATTTATTTATTTATTTTTTTCTCGGCTTCTTAGAGTACGGGTGTCACGGAATGCAGAACGACGATCTATTCCTTTCATGATCATTATACATTATCGAAGGCCTTTGCTTTAAGAAATTTGCATACATCTACTGAAGTTACCGAGAAAGTAATAACAAAAGACATCCCCCTAAGCCAAGCTGTTCGCTGCTCTAAAAGCCTTCAGCTTACTTCATCCAAGGGAACTTATCTTGCCTGAGGATTACTTATGAGATATCTTTATAATCTTCTTTCCTTCTTTCTTTGTGTCCCATTCTCTATCTTAATGATTAATTTGTGAAAGAGCTTTTTTGCATTATTCCTTGCTGTGAAATGATCATTTTGCCCCAAAAATGTTCACAATATTTCCTTTCTCACATTGGCTTTCTGTTTTTCCCAGCTGAAGATAATAATTCTGCTGTGTGACAGGACTGCTGCAGCAATTCCAACTCCCAGCGTCTCTTTTTTTGAGTCCCTTCTATTTACTAGGCTGTCTTTGAGTCTTATCTCCCCCTTACCTTGAAAGCCCCTCTCCTTATCGCCTGTGTCTCCTAACTCCTCCTCTAGCACTCCCTGTTCCCTCCTCTCCTGCATGAACATAGTATAATACGGGCCTCCGTTAAGAACACTGAATTCCACTCCTCGGGCACTGGCTGGGCGGTGCTCTAAGCCAATACCTCATTTGCATAATTCAATTATTACTACTCCGCCTCTGTGTCTGTCTGCGTGTCTGTGTGTCTGTCTGTCCTCCACCCTCCTCTGTCTCCATCTATGCAATTCTGTCTCTGTATTCTACTGCAACTTACATTTTCTGCGTTAAAAATCTAAAAAACATTGATAATTTGTTGCCGTAGCTTTTGCAGGATGATCCATATTATTCGAAAAAAAGCTCAACATGAAAAAGGAAACCTATTAAATATTCAAATTTGAATTAGCGTGTCTATTTGAGAACACAGACAGGCGGGAAATACGTAATCTTTTTTTTTTTTCTGTATATACGAGTATATATACATATTTTCCACACTTCTTTACAAGCTGATCTATTCGGCTCGTCGTGCGCTTCTCTTCCATCCACTCCTTTTCTCTTCCTCGCTGCCAGGCGGTGAAGGCCCAGGTAGTCCCTCACTCTAGTCCCGCCAGCTCTAATTAAGCCACAATTACCTGATATTCGTGAGGTATTGTCATCAGCCGTTCTGCAGCAGTGTTTCTTAATTTTCCCTCACGGTAATGGGGAGAGTCTGCTTGACTTACACTTACAATAATTATTACACGTATATTTCCACTCCACGTCCTAACGTCATGTGTATCTACTGGCATTGCTGCAGAGCTGAGATAGATCTGTGTGTGTGTGTATAGCAGTGTGTGTCCTTGCCCTCACATTACTTGAAGTGAGTGATACTCATAATTTCATGCCATGTAATGTACAGATATTATAATTATTTCTATACGTACATGTTTAATCTCTGTATTTTTCCCTCCTTGCTTACTAGTCACAGATCCTTTTATTCGTAGAGTTCTTTTTGCTCTCCCTAGTACAATACTTGACATTTGTGATATTCAGATGAAATCTAAAATAGAGGATTTACCATTATTCACCTACGCACACATCTCCGTTGCTGTTTTCCTCCTTTAATGGCATTGCCGCAAGGTAAATACACAGCTTTTTGTGGGTATAACAGTTTGTTCTCCTGTGTGCACATTATTTGATGCTGGCGCTACTTTAATACAATCAGATATCGGAGTATAAACAAAGGCGTTGTGGTAAAGGCGAAGTGTTATTGTAATAAATTGGTTTCCCTTCCAATCCACGCCCCGCCACATGACTCGACAAATCAGCATTCTCATCTTCACTGTTTCAGAAAGGACAAATAGGCTTGAATCAGTTGGGTTACCTGGATTTCAATTTCAGGTGAAACACGTTTGTTAATCAACCCATCACTAGTGGATAATCACGTTTGTTAATTCTGAGTAAAGAATTGCCTTGTCGATGACTAGCAAACATTTTACTAGGTACAGCTATTCAACATGTCTATTTACCTGCCTGCGAAATGATTCTGGAATATGAAATGGAATATTGCAAGTCAAGTAGAGCAAATGTGTAGGTGGCAGCGGGGGAGGTGCGTGTCGCCTGGGGGGGAGTGTGTGTGTGTCTGTGTGTGTGTGTGGTGCAAGGGAAAAGCAAGTGGGAAAGGTGGGAGTGTCAGGGAGGAAAGGCAAGAAAAGGCCACGTGTCAGGGAGGGAAGTGACGTGCATCAGGGAATGCTGAGGGAAGTGAGAGTATTTCTGGTAGGGAAAGTGTGCCTCATTTCATTCATTCTCACAACAACTATCCCATTTTATGTACAGAAGAGGAAGAAACATTAAAAGAAAATTTTCATCGTCATCGTCATTTTCATCGTTATTACTACCACCGTCTTCATCATCATCACCATCACCATCTTTGTTATTTTTCCCTTTGTCTATTTGTTTTCCTCCTCCTCCTCCTCCTCCTCCTCCTCTTCTTTCTCCTCCTCCTCCTCCTCCTCCTTTCTTCGTTTCTTTTACCATGTTTCTTTCTTTCTTTCTTTCTTTCTTTCTTTCTTTCTTTCTTCACCGTGGTCGTCGTTGTGGTCCCGGTCTAAGCAGTACAAGTAAGTGGTTTGTATACAATTAATTCTTTACCCTCTCTTAGTACGCACCAGGCACGCCACCACCATTCAGAAGTAGCCACACAAGAGCGGGGAGTCCTTTGCATACAGCTTGCCATTCAATTTTTTTTTTTTCCCCTCCCGAGTCCTCCTCCTGCACGCCTCACTCACTCCCTGTATACTCCCTCGAGCTGGCGGATTTTCATCACACCTCGCACCCTCTTCCTCATCTGTCTTTTTATCCCGACTACTTTCCCTGCCATAACCAGACACGCACTCATTCGTTTTCCACATATGGCGTATCTTTCCCTGTATCTATGTATTTGTTTGGCTGTCTGTTTGGAAGTTCTCTCTCTCTCTTCTCTCTCTCTCTCTCTCTCTCTCTCTCTCTCTCTCTCTCTCTCTCTCTCTCTCTCTCTCTCTCTCTCTTATACAACATACAGAATGTCACCTGCAATTATATAGATTCACTTGACTAGCAAACCTTCAACACGTACTATTACCATTACACGTGGGTATAAAAACATCATGGCACGTACGCTATACATCAACGCGGCAAGGAAAAGCAAGGCAGTGGTTGACCATGCGCTGCTTTTAACTTATTGAGGGGAGAAGTCTTGGGGGAGGGGAGGAAAGACTCATGTTTGGGGATTTAGTAGAGGTGTGCGTCTGAGCGGGGGATGATGCCGGTTAGATATTGAGGGTTGGAAATATCACCCCTTACCCCATAAGTCACTCCTCTTTAATAACTTTTCTGGCCTCTAGTGGAACCGTTGCCAAAAGTTATATGGTGCACGCCTCACAGGTTATTTTTCATGTGCTAGAGAAATAAATGGTCCTCCAGGAGAATAAATGAATTAAGTATAGAAACGGGTGGATTAGAATATAACAGAATTAAAACAAGAGAAAAGCTTCCCACTCGCAATGACGTTCTCTTTATCTTCATATAAAAAATGGAGGGGAAGGAAGAGCCAACCAAGATGGATGGCCAATTTAGTTAAGTTTGTTTTCCACTTAATTTTACGTCCTCTGATTTGGTGTCAGTCTATCAATTCTGAGGCTTGTTAAGGAGGTTGCCAGTACTCAGGAGAACGTAAGATTGATGGACAACGCCAAACGCTACATTAGTAAACGCGAAGTTGCATAATTTCTGATCATGATGGTATGTTCCCTTCTGCTTCAAGTGTTTGTTTATGCATCATTACAGCAAAAAAAAAGAAGGAAAAAAAAGAGTAATGATACACGATTTGAACAACGCCGCACTGTGTATTCGGTTGTACGCTGTGGTTGTCAATACATGGGGAGCGTTTCATGGTTCTCTCTCTCTCTCTCTCTCTCTCTCTCTCTCTCTCTCTCTCTCTCTCTCTCTCTCTCTCTCTCTCTCTCTCTCTCTCTCTCTCACACACACACACTAACCTTAAGTTTCTCCTCCAGTGCACAATTTTCTTTAGCCACAAATTTACCTATCACAGTCTTCCTCTCGTCTCTCCGTCTCACGATCAACACAGACACATCAAAGAGTTCCAATATAGGGTCTCCTTCCGCACTGTAACACGGCAGGCTCAGCCACGCTTAAACGGAATTTCTGAGGACATCACCAACTTCAAAGATATTCATTCGTAACACTGTAAACATGCGAGTGAAGTCTACGTTGTTAAAATCACAATGTTCAAGATCCAGAAACATAACTGCATCTGGCGTAGAGTTTTGCATTCACTGATGTACAACTAGGGGGAAGAGGACGAGGAGAAGGAGGAAGAGGAAGAGGAAGAGGAGAGGGAGTGGAGAAGGGTGAGGAGAGGACATTACTAGATGAAGCTAATGTGTGGTTCCCTTGCTTGGCCAGAAACATAACGGCTATTGACACGATAAAATATGCAAGGAGACTTAAGGTAGCATGACGTCGATATTCTCTCTCTCTCTCTCTCTCTCTCTCTCTCTCTCTCTCTCTCTCTCTCTCTCTCTCTCTCTCTCGCAAACATCTACACACGTGAAAGGCAGGAGCCGTAAAAACTTCCCGAGACGTAAACAATCACATCCTATAAGTAAGGTTCATATATTCGTCCTGAACAAACAAGTGCATAAAGGTACCTGTATTTTTCCCTCCAGCACCACCACCACCACAGAAACACAAGCACAACATACTCATGCACTCTTTCCTCCCACCCGTCTCCCCACGCACCCCTACCCCAATCACCCCCTTAGCCCCCCTCCCCCCCTCACTTACTCACAGCACACGCACACATATACGAGTACACACACACACACACAACCCTCTTCTACATTATTGATTCTCCCACAGGTCGACTTGGTCCAAATGGAGACGAAGCGGCCTCCGTTACCAGCCCAGTAATAAGGTACGTACATTTCGAACGTCCTCCAGCACGTAGCGACGCCTGCATGACACTCTATTGGGTTCTGTCTCCCTTACCATGTCCTGTTTAGCCTCCTCCTCCTCCTCCTCCTCCTCCTCC
>CM035192.1:15510222-15529665 GCA_020233015.1 Callinectes sapidus
GAGAGAGAGAGAGAGAGAGAGAGAGAGAGAGAGAGAGAGAGAGAGAGAGACGATAAAATTGAAGGCTTAATTTCATCTCCTTGAAAAGAAAAAGAAAAAAAGAGAGAAAAATATCCAGGCTTTCACCTCACAGCTGTGGCTATGTACGAAAATACGCTGAATACACACACACACACACACACACACACACACACACACACACACACACACGCACACACACACGCACACACACGCACGCACGCACACACAATAGCCTTGAGTGTGCTGGCGTAGAGAAGTAGTCTCCTAACCTTCCTTCCTTCCTTCCTTCCATCTCATCTTAACCTTTCGTTCTCCTGCGAAGGCCAAACCAGTATTCTTAGATCCTTTAGGAAGAGATTACGAGACAGGCAGCCTCAATTCCCTTCCTTTGCCTTCCTCCGTCTCTCGTTGCCTTGGTGGTAGTCAGAGTCAGGCAAAGTATTAAGGTTCGTGTTCAGAAATGCTTTGCTCTCTCACCACCACTATTTTCCAAGGCCACAGAGATGATTGGTGGGATTTTCAAGAGCGTTTCTCCTGTTGATCATGCAAAAACCTTCTTATTCTGTCTCTAGAACCGTAAAAAACAACCTTAAAAAGTATATGAAAGGTATTGGAACGCATTTTTTTTTCTTTCTCGCTTTTATACAGTTTCAGAAACTTGTATGTGGTTGAAAATAATAGAACAGAGTCTGGCTATTAATCTTCTGACCTCCATAGACTCTTCCTAACCTCACTAAAATCGTCTAATCACACTCCAAACTCGTATTAAAAATGTGTCTCAGTACTGAAGGAGTTAACGGTGCAAATTATTACATATGGCAGCGGAAGACTTAAACTATACAACACAAAACTCTCACTAAGAACACCAAGTCTTACACACATTGAAAACACTTCCTTAAAACTCACCGGACACTCACCACAGCCTTGTCCTCCACCCTCAGGTTCGGCATGGCGGCGCCTCTGCTGGTCCAGATGGAGGCAGACATTGACAGGGAGATGGAGCAGGAGCGTCTGGCGGAGGAGCGCATGGCGGAGAGTGGAGGGAAGCTGGAGGATGAGGAGGCGTGGGGCTCCATGACGCAGGATTTGGCCGCACCAGAACCGCCCAAGATGTTCTATGGCCCAGAGGCGCAGATCATCACCAACGACCTGAAGAGTCTCGACGAAATGGTGAGTACTCCTTACGACTCATTGCGACTTTCTTGCGACTTTTTTGCGACTCCTTGCGACTTTTGCTTGGCTCGTGTTGGGAAGGGTTTGGGTGCGTCATCCGTAACCTGTGATGAGATTAAATTTATTGTTTTTTTTTGTGCAAGAGAAGGAAGCTTTTTATGTGCAAGAGAGAGAAGCTGGCCAAGGGTAACAAAGCTGATGGAAAAAAAAAAACAACACACTAATTTGTCAGTACAGGTGATTTTTCTTTCGTTTCGTTATATTTTACAGAATTTTTTTTGGTCTAAATCAAGGATGTTTTGGTGGTGCTAATATTCGTGGGGTGGTGATTTCGTGCTGTCAGTTGGAGAAACAGACATGAAAGCCACTAATGATCTTCGTGTTGTGTTAAAATTGCTGTAGTGAAAACGTGTGAGGTGTTTTAAGAATGCAATTTTTTTTCTTTACCTGAGCTTCTACTTTGAAACATTTTGCCCTCTCGTAAGAAATATGATTCAAGGCAACAGAGGTAATTAGCCAAGTTTTCATGCATGTTTTTACCGTCTAATGGTTCAGAGTCCTTGCTAAACTGTCATTATTATCAAGAAAACTCCTACTTACTCTATAACCTCCACCACCACAGCTTGTTCAGAATTGAGGTGAGACAAACGCTCGTACTCTCAAATACTTCCACACTTCACCTCCACCATTTCAGAATTTCCAAATAGATACTGTTTTTTAAAGGTGTTTTTAAAGATCTAGAGGCAGAGTAACCAGATATCCACATTATCAACAGGGGAAATACTCTTGAATTCCCGCTAATCATCTCTGTGGCCTTTGTAAATAGTCGTGGTGAGAGAACAAAGTGTTTCTGAATACGACCCTGAAATGCTAGAGAATGTGGATCCCGGGCCTTACCTGGTGGTGGTGGTGGTGGTGGTGCCGCCGCTGCCTACTGCACTGCACTACACACCTGTTGGCTTCGTGTCTTCCGGTGTGTCGTTCTTACCTCGCGATTATGTTTTTTTTTTCTTTCTTTTCATTGTGTTCTATTTTTTTTAATATTTCGTCGTGTTATGTTACTTTTTAGTATTCTTTTGGAGTATGTTAGTTATCGCTTCAAATTTCGTTTATATTTCTGTTATTTTTCTTTCATTTTTTTTTATATATATTCCAAAGCTCAAATTTTTGTCTCTTTCTTGTTCTTTTTATTTCAATGTTCTTGTTACTCTGAGTTTCTTCTTAGTTGTAAGTTGTAGTTGGGTCTTGTCTGAAAATACTTATCTTCTGTTCTTTTTTTTTTAGTTTTTTTTTTTGTAATTTTTTTTGCTCGTTTTCCTTCTTTTTCGCTGGATAGTAATTATTATGAGTTTTTTCCCCCTGGGCTAAGTGTTGCTGCATCACCGTCATCACCACCACACTCTTACACCAGAATCTATTACTGGAACTGTTTCGCTTCCTTTTATGTGAACTCCTGAAGTGTATATATATATATTTCTTTTTCTTTTTTATTTCCGTTTTTTTTCTTCCACATTTTCTGCAAAGTACAGTCATAATCATTAGTAACCTTCTACACTCACCCCCATTGTGTTACTCGCTTTCCCTCACTCTCAAGGACTCGAGGTATGTGTGTTTTAAAAAGTTTTGCCTTCTTGTTTCGACTGCTCTTGACAAACTCTGGCTGGACAGGGCAGGGCAGGGCAGGGCAGGGCAGGGCAGGGCAGGGCAGGGCAGGGTAGAGCAGGGCAGGACAGGGCAGGGCAGGGCAGGGCAGGGCAGGGCAGGCATAAGCTACGTACGGTATTCACATAAACACTTCATGGAAAACAGTTTCTAAGTTCTTGCCGGTCCCTTCAGACACGTTTTCTCCTTCCGTTTCCTCCTTTCTCAGTTTCTCAGTTTCTCTCTCTCTCTCTCTCTCTCTCTCTCTCTCTCTCTCTCTCTCTCTCTTTCTCTCTCTCTCTCTCTCTCTCTCTCTCTCTCTCTCTCTCTCTCTCCCTCTCTCTCCACACACACACACACATACAAACACACACACACACACACGAAAAATAAAACAAACACACACTTAAAAAGGAGAAGGATCAAGGCGAGTCTCTCTCTCTCTCTCATTACAAACACAACAAGCAATCTTTCATCATCACACATTTCTCTTGTTCTTCCCTCCCTAAAGCGGCCTAGGCTTCCCACGCTACCTACACACCCTCGCTTTCAACACACCCGCTGCACAGATCACCACAGAGCTCCCACAAAACTAAACAACACCACACCCTTTGGATTCACCACGTCTCTTCAAACAGCACATCTCCACACCACACACTCCAGCCTCTGGTATCTCATCCACACAACACATTACATGGCATAACATTTCCTTCCAAACCCAAGTCACCATCACGCAGCACATCATCCCCTTATCCTTTCAAGCCACTAAAGCGCAGCGTCTCATAGCCTCACAACAACTCCATGTCCCACCTGAGGCTCTTTTACCTTCACTGCTGTTTGCCTCTGCAGCGCTTCCGGCAGTGAAGAGAAGAGCAAACCCATCCATGCCTCTCGACCCGCTGACCTCTCTCATTAAACGGCTCTATCTGCCTCACAATGACCCTTAACGCCCCTCTTCGATAAAATTACCCCTTTGTTCCGGTGTGTGTGTGCGCGAGTCTTCCTCAGCAGCCTATGAATATATTCTCTTACACTTATCTTCTTTCCGTAATATCCAATCATAGACTCAGACAGGATCTGAAATTTATTCAAGCCTAAGAAGAAGAAAAGATGAAAAACGGGACGCGTGTTTTCGCCACCTTAGGATTTCCTCATCTTCAGCACCTGGCGCATTGCAAAGCAGTGAGTCTGATGAGCCATGTCATGTAACGAGTAATGAAGTTCAGGTGTTGGCAGGTTCATACAATGCTGCTCTACCAACACTGTAACTGAGAAGGAATTGACGCAATATAGCGTGGTAACTGTAATTCAATATCATTCGGTATAACAAATAGCGAAATTTGTTGAGTATATATGTATATTTTGTTTCTCCTGTATTGCAGTGGGTGCTGATCTAATTCCATTTTCTGTGGCGTTATTTAAGGGGAAGTAAGAGTTGAATGGTATTTTTGGTGCGTAATGGCATTTAGAGTACAAATAAGTACTGAAAAATGCGCGGTGGTATTTCAGTGTTCACAGTGGGTTAAAAAAGTACTACAGTAGGAGGAATGTATTTTCTTTTGCCTCTACTGGAATGTACACACACGTAAGTATCAAGTAACGCTTGATACTCTAACGAACAATCTTCTCCATGACATAAGCCATTACACAATACATGACACACTTGATGCACTGACAGAAAATCATGCAAACCTTCAAAGCACAACAAAACCAAGATAGAAATGATAAAATCCCACACTTTTCACTCTAGTCTTATGTAAATTCTTCAACTCTTTAAATATTAAAAAGAAACCATCAGACTCCACAGTTTTATATTATCACTTCTTAACTTAAATTATTAATTTCTTCAAATATGAAGAAGAAACCATCTGATTCCAAACTTTTCAATCCTTTCTGAGTTTAGATTCCCAAACCTTTTATGAGATTAAAGAGATAGATGCTTAATCCTTTTGTTCTTTGTACTTATTTTTTTCATCAATTTTATCTAATTTTTAATGATTAGATATTTTTTGCACTTAAAGGTTATTGTTGACGAGGAAGAGGGTAACGAGATAGTTTCGTACAGTATCATCTTATAAATGGCAAATAAGAATACCTTTATCTGTTCACTTATCCAATCATTAAGGTCAGTGCTCAATTCATGAATATAAGGTTAATTGAAGAGCAATATTTAAACGTCAAACAACTCAATTAATTATACAAGTGCAGTTTATCATTACTACCTTATGTAACTCTCTCTCTCTCTCTCTCTCTCTCTCTCTCTCTCTCTCTCTCTCTCTCTCTCTCTCGTCTCTCTCTCTCTCTCTCTCTCTCTCTCTCTCTCTCTCTCTCTCTCTCTCTCTCTCTCTCTCTCTCTCTCTCTCTCTCTCTCTCTCAAAGAAAAATAGTTAACCAAAGACAACGAGGGATTGGGTAGTGGTCCTCTCGTCCCAGTGGTCCAATTGCCTTCTAATCGCCGCTCTAATCGCCTATTGCCACCATAATTGGCACACAATGACACCCGACCAACGCCACCAATCCTACCGAGACACCTGGAAAGGGCGTGGCACTCCCATTTTGACCGGAGGATTGAGGTTGATGGGAGGAGTAAAAGGTAGAGGAGGAGAAGAAGGAAGAAGAGGAGAAGGAAGAGGAGGAGAAGGAGGAGGAGAAGAAGGAAAAGGAGGAGATCTAGTCAAGGGTAATCTGAAGTAGGTCGTTATCCCTACTCTTTTACCGACTCCCTCCTCGCTTGTTTTTTTCATCTCCTCTTCCTCCTCCTCCTCCTCCTCCTCCTCCTCCTCCTCCTCCTCCTCCTCGTCCACCGCTCCAGTCATCCTCATTCATTCACACATTCTCGGGTTTTCTTCTAAGCGCTCACTCGTATCGCAATCTGTTGTAATCCATTCACACTGCCGAATCCCACTTTCCCTCTTCTTCTTCACACATTACCCAATAACATGCATCCACAAATTCAGGCTCTTCCTTTCAGTAATCTCACATCCACCTACTCCACTCCAATCCACTCTTTACAGAATTACTTTCCCATACACTTCACCTATCCATTTCTAGACCCGCGTTTCAGCTCAATGCCTCCTCTTCCCCTCCTCTCCTCCCCGGACCGCGAATCACACCCCACAATGCAGCCTGAATAACATCAAAGGTACTAATTAAGGGCAGGTAATTACTACCGATATATCCGAGGCTTATATAAGGGTTACCAGTGTCTAAAGGCTTCTCTAACCTCACCGAGACAGTCTAATCATGTTAAGCAAGAAATGGCACTCTAAGCAATGGTGTTGAGTGAAGGTAAGGCTTCGTATGGTTATTGTCTCGTGTGGAAGTTTAATGAGATTCACGAATGAAATAATAAAGGATGCATTGTGAAAGGAAGGTTCATATCTGCTGTTACAACTATACCGGCACTTATCTCCAAAGGGTGTAGTGATCGTGATCAACCATTATTTGTTTTCGTAGCAAAGAATTGATATATTAAAAAGAAAATTTCTGGAAATTTTAAAAGTTTGATAAAATACGAAAAACGACAAATAGGAAAATTCTTTAACCTTTCCGATGTGGTACAAGACAATCAACGACTCCAGAAATTATGTGCAAAATCTTTATAAATGTCTAAAATGAAGGAGGGCGATGAAAAATGATATAATTTGAAATTTCTATCCATTTTAAAGATGGGTCGTGGATTTAGAACAAGTGAAGATGTCTCAAAGGCATTGGTGATGAAGGAAAGATGTGCCAAATACCAGTCAAAGACTATTCAAGTTCATTGAGGATTCAGGACACAGTTTAATGAAATCACTATGTTTTTCACCATTTTTTACTTACGAAAAGATGGAGTTACCTTCTTCAGGATAATAAGGAGTAAGTATTCTATTCTTTACTTTTTCTTTTCCCACTCATCAATATGTCTGAACGGTCGGAAGGAAACACACAACAGCTAAAAAATACCAAACACCTATTCTTTGTCTCTCATCGTAAGTGCAATTTAATTATCCCTAATGGAAACAAAAAGAGTCCACTACGACTAACCCATTACACTCCTTCACCTTACTGACCAATAAATTTGAATAAATGGATAAAAACACACAAAACAGCTAAAAAGAATAACAAACCCTCCACTATTCCTTTGGTCTGATCCTCTTAGCTTGCGTGCAATGTAATTATTCCTAATGTAAGCGAAAAGTGCATTAAAACCAGCAGCACGCAGCCCCTGGGTACAAAGCCTCCCTGGGGAGTGTGTGACTCTTAATATGCTGGTCCCTGGGCGGAGGGCGGCACGCTGGCTGGCGGATCACAGCACGGCGGGGACACAAAGACAACTCTTAATGAAAAACCTTAATGACCCACGAGTAAGAACAACAGTACAGTCACTGTGACAAAGAAACTACTCCGGTAGAAGATTAAAAAGATTGAGAATTGTGAAGATTGTTTTGAGTTAACTCTATTCTGTCTGCTCTGCAGCGTGACCACGAACACACGACGGTTAGCTCTTCTGAGGTGAGTGAGATCAACAGCACGCAATTTGACACACGCTCGCAGCGATACAGCGTTTGAAGGAAGGGAAACTAGAAGCTGCTGTGCGTGGATAAGTTGTCTTATTGCTGTCTTATCAGATTCTTTTGAGCTTATGGAACATCACCATCATTGCCACATTGTAGGAAGGGTCATAAGCACATAGAAAAAAAAAAGAAGGGAATTTGCTGTGTATCGATCATTTATCTTTCTCCAGTCTCATCTTCAGTGGTTATGAAATACTAACAACACTGCAACACGAACGATATAATAAAGACGCAAGAATAAAACTAAACGAAAGGAAAGCTGTAAGAAACCATCAGAACAAGACAACCGTCCCTGAATGAAAAAAAAATAAAATAAAAATAAATAAACACCTGTACCCGTCCATTATCAATACCTTTAAACTGCTGTCATAAAATGGAACCACGTGCGCTCTGGTGCCCTTGAGATCCCCAATCCCAAGGGGTTCGAATCCTGGCCACGGTCCGAGGGGAGATTGTGCATCCGCTGAGGGGGAACGGTTCCAAAATAGGTAGGCTTTCAGATAGGGTGTTTCAATTGGGTGGTCTCCTTTAGCCCGTAAATTCCCGTAAAAAGTATACATTGTAGAGATGAATAAACGATAATAAAAAAACCATGCTGGAATAACAACCGAGCTGCGTCATACAACTCTCGGTAGACTGTTGAGGGATTTGTCTCTATTGTTGCCACGGACCCCTAAAGACGAGCTGCTTCAACTGAGAGAGAGAAAAGAAAAACTCTGAAGTTCGTGTGATGAGTAAGGGGAGAGAGGAAGGGTGAAAGTAATGTCAGGGTACAGGTGGCAGTGGCCGGGTGAAAAGGTGACGCCAGGAGGGAAACGTGCACGGTGAGGCTGAGGGTGATGTATGTATTTTCTAAGGGTAAAGTTCCGAGACAGTCGTGTGTAGAGGGTGAAATAAGAATGACCAAATATTACTTGGATTGTTTTTAAGGTACATGCGAGTGTATAACGCGGGATCTTCATTGCAGTAGTAGCGTTAGTGTGGTGTTGTTGATGACGATATCATTATTACTGTCATTATCATTATCATTATCATTTCTTATTATGTGCTAGCAACATCAGTAGTAGTGGTAGTGACAGTTAACAGTGAAAAAAGGAAAAGTAAGCTCTCTTGTATGCATCAGTTCGGTTTATTTCGCTGTGCTGCAACATATATATACTATACTATACGACTATCCATTTTTCTTTCTAAATATTTCCCTGTACACCCAACGACGGCCTTTTCCCTTCCCCGCTTGTCTGGTCGTGTTGGTTGCTGCTGGCTGGCTGGCTGGTGGCTGGCGGCTGGCGATTGGTAGCTTTTAGTTTTACTCAGTTTGTGTTGCACTATTCTTTCAAAACTTTTATATATGTAAGGCTTCCGTCAGTCTTGGTCAAGGGTGAAGACACTAACAGAGCGCGTGCGAGACAGGAGCTGGCGAGGAAGACTTAGGTATTCTCACCGCATATGAATAACTGAGGTATTTTCGTATGCTATTCTGGTCTTCTTTTGGGCTGCGCCGTGGTATTATGAAAACACAATGAAGTTTTAAATAAAGTTTGTCGTTGTTGGCAGAATTAACCCTCACTACAACCAGAAATAAGAATGAAAGAGCAGTAAGTAATAATTCACAAGTTAAAAGTTTTGCCCTGCGCTTAGATACATTAATCGAGTGAAAGAAAAGTTTTAGGTGGAAAAGTTACCTTCTCTTATCCCTTATGGCCGGACCGTCCATCAACGCTTGGCAAAGCTTCGCGGAAAGCCAACTTTTTTCAACTCAAGAGCGCTTGGGGCACGCCGCTCATGGTGCCTTGCTGCTACTGTCACCCTGAAACTATTATTGTCATCCTCAAACTATTAATCATATCTCAACTACTAATGTCATCCTAGAATATTTGCTCTTATGCTCAAAATATTATTGTCATCCTTCATCCTTTTAAAGTCCCTCTTAAACTGTAATTGTTACCTGCAAACTTTTACTACTTTTCGGAAACTATTTCAGTAACCTTAAAATTGTAACTGTCACCTCAAAGTTGTTACTATGAATCTAAAATTGTAACTAACATCCTAAAATTATAACTTTCATTATTAAACTGTTACTGTCACCATAAAATTGTTATCGTCAACCTGAAACTGTTATTGTCACCCTCGCACCGTTATTATCATACTCGTTATTACTATGAATCTTCAATTGTTACCAACACCTTAAAATAACTACTCCCTTTCTTAAACAGTTCCTGTCACTCTAAAATCATTATCGTTATTCTACAACTATTGACACCCTCGCACCATTATCATCATTCTCAAATTGTTGCTGTCATTCTCTTTATATTACTGCCACCCTTGTATCATTGCTATCAGCGTGACTTTTATCTTCACACACTTTCCTCCTCACACTCATTCTTATCTGCACTCTTTTACCACCACCTTTAATCCCTTTCTGTCTCCTTCACACAACCACACACTCAGTAACCCAACACGCTGTGGTGAGCCCGTGTCGATATTGTGGTGACTGCGCCAAGTGTGAGATTCCAATCAGGGACGAGGAGTCTTGCATCACTGCCTCATTCCAATCAGCGGAACTTCATGCTCTCAAAGCAATCATATGCGGTTACATTACTCTGACAGCTTAAGCCATTGCCGCAACCCTATCCTTCCCCCTCTAGTGCCATTATCCTCAGCTCTCTCGCTCTCTCTGTGCAAGTTGGTGCAGATTACGTCAAGTCCCCGAGGAGAAGGCAGCGGCAGGAGCGGTGTGCGGGACGGCTTGACTTAGGCTGGTGTTCTTAAATTGGACTTTCGACGGGATTATAATTTTGTGTCTATTTTCACAGACTACGAAATGGACTAGTTAAATTGGTATGTTTCTTTTTTTTTTATCCACTGAACGAGTTGGGTTAAATTGGGGTTCTGAAATGCTTTAATCTTTCATCACGATTATATTTTTTTCAAGGAGTATGACGATGGTTACTTAGATTTTCGTATGTATTTCTTCCATTGGTCATCTTAGTTTACGCGGGACGAGTTTGGTTAGGTTGGTACTCTTGAAAGCTTTGGCTCTTCAAGGTTGTTTCATCATAGACTAGCTAGGTTTTTCATAGACCAGCTAGCTTCTTTCTTTTTTTTTTGGTCTCTAAGTGGGTTATCCTCGTTGATTAATTGTTTGAATTATGAATACTCTCTTGAAACCCCGAAAAGCTTCCAAGTATCACAGACTACACAAACTATCAATCAGGATTCAGAGAAGATTGTTCCTCACCGATCATACATAGAGGATCATCATTAAAACCACCACAAAAATCAACAACAACAACTTCCACGCACTGCACCCTGCCAAAAACAAGGAAACTAAGACATTAAAACGAGTGAGAATTCTGTCCACAAACTGACACAAAACAAAGACCTATTTAACAAACAAGGACAAAATCTTCTTTCTCATTATCCGGCCACCACTGACCCAACTAATCAAAGAAACCTGCCACTGACTATCCCAATACGTACGACATATACACAACGACTCTATACAAGCGTGGATAAACCGACTGCCAAAGAAAAGAGTTAATTGGAATCTGGGTGGACGGACAAACACAAAGACGATGCAGGAATGGACTCTGAATGATCCTGCTGCGTGAGTCTTCGTGTGCCGATGCATGGTGACCTTGAGCCTCTGAGGACGAGTACCAAGGAGGAGGAGGAGGAGGAGGAGGAGGAGGAGGAGGAGGAGGAGGAGGACGAGGAGGAGGAGGAGGAGGAGGAGGAGGAGGAATGAGATACAAGGGGTGAAAGAGCGAGAGTGGGGACAGCAGGAGGAGGAGGAGGAGGAAGACGACGAACAGAAGTAGGACAAGGAGGAGGAAGGGATAAAAATATATACAAGGGATGGAAGGAGGCGTGGCGATGGATGATGCGTGATGGAAGAGGAGGAGGCAGAAGAGTGAAGGATGAATGAAGAAGAGCAGGAGGAAGAAGGGAACGACGAAAGGATCATGTTTACGCATAATATTAAGTTTGTAGAAAGTGCAGCTGTTTCTCGTCCCGTCCCAGCCTCGCCCTTCCTTCCCTCTCCTCACCACTCACTCGCTTCGCATATTCACCAACATTCCAGCACAGACAAGTATCCCCCCTTTGCATTATTTTTACATGTTCACTACTCACTATCACCTCCTCCCTTCCATCTTCTCCATTTCTCAGCATTAATCCTTCCCCTTGCGTTCTTCGTTATTATCTTCATTATCTTCCTGACAACCTTCTTTTTCAGCCTTCCTTCATTTCTCTTTCACCTTCATTCATATCCCCCTCCACTCGTAGAATGCTACACTTCACTACATTTTATTCCCCCTACATACTTTCTGCCCCTTTATCCTTTCTATTCCTGCTACCAATCTTAATTACTTTTATCACGATCTTAGGAGTTTCTTGTCCTTTCGGCGTTACCACTGACATTGCCAGTGGTAATGCTTGTTCATTACTGTGTACTAGCTGTCTATGCGTCAGAATCTACTTGTAAGGGGGAAGTAGGAGTGGTGGCTTAACAGGGGAAGGTAGGAGCAGGTGAACGAGAAAAAAAGAAAAGCATGAACTTGTAAAGGGGAGAGAGATAAAAAAAAATGTACAGGGAAAAAGAGGGGAAAAACCAAAACCAAAATGCATAACCTGAGGATAGAGAGAGAGAGAGAGAGAGAGAGAGAGAGAGAGAGAGAGAGAGAGAGAGAGAGAGAGAGAGAGAGAGAGAGAGAGAGAGAGAGAGAGGAAAAAAGAACAAGGGCCTGTTGGGTTTCAAAGTGTGTCAGAGTTTTAAGGAGGAGGAGGAGGAGGAGGAGGAGGAGGAGAAAGAGTGGAGCGAGAAATGGTGTGGAGTGGCTTGGGGACGATGGCGAGAGGGCGGTGAAGTGGTGAATAAACTTTCTATGATATAATGTAAAACGGTGGTGGTGGTGGTGGTGGTGGTGGTGGTGGTGATGGAATGGGAACACGTAAACTGCACCTCATGTCTAGCAATATTCAGTACATACGTGTGACTGGAGACTGTTGAAGCTACCGAACTTGTTTTAGATTTTATTGACTCTGTGATTGAATGGTATTGAATGTTAATGTTAGAATCAAGTTATATATTAGTCACTTTTAATCCTTTCAACGCCTACAGCACATTTCTATCACGAGTTTGGGATATGGTTAGACGATTATATTGACATTGGGAAGGGTCTATGAAAATTGAAAGACCATTGGCCAGAGTCTCTACTGTTTTAATCCCCACATTTCTCAAGCTATATAAAACCGACAAATAATTAGCAAAATAAATATGAAAATGCGTCGCAGTACTGAAAGGATTAATGATACAGAAGAGGAGTCAGCAATATAGTTCCTTCCAATAATAGTCATCTCTTGTCACTCTTTAGGTTTTTGCACTAATCCACCTCTTGATGTTGTCGTCAATTTTTCAATTTTTCTTTTTCTTTTTTATGATTGATAGTGAGTGCGCTTTTAAAACCGTGCCATCTATTGTCTTGTTATCTTTCTTAACCTCTTCAATACTGGGACGCATTTTTACCACGAGTTCTAGTTGTGATTAGACGATTTTATTGACATTAGGAAGGTCTATGGAAGTCCGACGATTAATCTTCACTGTTTTAATCACAACATGAGTTTCTGAAGCTGCATCAAATCGACAAATAATAAACATAAATATAAAAACGCGTCACAGTACTGAAGGGGTTAACGACGTTGAAAGTACGCAGAAACACTAATTCACCTCTTGTTTTTAGTAACATTAAATCGGTTCCCTCCTCCTGTTTTTGTTCATTACAGACTCAACACAATTCTCTGGCCGAGCAACTCCCCCGCACTCCCTGATTCTAAAGATAAATTCCGTCAGTCGCCCCGTCCCTTGCTCCTGATTCGTTTTAGCCTCGGGTGCAGCATCTTGTGCGAAGTTGGACAAAAGTTTGTGTTTTTCTTTTCTTTTCCCACGAGCGTGCGCCACAAAAGACTGCAACCTTTTCCTCCTTTCAATTTACTCCATGTTTGAATTCATGGCTTATTATCTTCTACAGGAAAATACAACGACGCATAGGGATGTCTTCAATCTTCTAAGACCGGTATCTCAATGGGCCCTTTTTCTGTATCATCATTTACATGAAAAAAATACATATCTCTTGTCTAAGAGTGTTCCTAAATACCACCATGACCTTATGAAATCCCCATTACCAAATGCTGAGAAAGAATCATTATATATGACCAAAAATCATTAGGTTGGAGGGGCAAGCATCACCGAGGACGTCTTGGCTCGTGTCGCCAACCCATGGCAAAGGGTGGCCAGCCAGTTGGCACACCCTGGTGATGCCAATGAGGCGCTGCTACTCCACACCGTGAAGCGAAGAGATACAATGCTTCCTAATAATGTATAGGAAAATATCAACATATTTTTGGAACACTCGCCTACCCATTGAATATGTGCTGTGGACTCGATACAGCCAGCCCATGCACTTGCCACTGACCACTGCCACTCCCATTGAAAAGATTATATATATATATATATATATATATATATATATATATATATATATATATATAGTGTGTGTGTGTGTGTGTGTGTGTGTGTGTGTGTGTGTGTGTGTGTGTTGTGTGCCTCTTTTCGGTGTGGGTAACATTTCAGTTTTTGATGTAAAGAATTGTGAGACGAAGTATACACATGCGAGGTTGCTTTCAATCGTTAGCAGCGCAGATGCTTGGTTGTAGAAGGGACGGAAGTGAAGGAAAGGGCAGCCAAGCGATGCCCCGTGAAGCTGGCTGACAAGTCCCTTCAAAGCTAATTCAAAACAAACTCCAAGTAATCCGATAGACTTAGGAAGGTAATGCAACCTTTGCTAAACCTCACCGCTTCTCCTCCTCCCGGTTTCGTGGAAATTATTAGAGCAGGTATTCACTCAGCGTTACGTGGGCGAAGTTGTGAGGGAAGTCAGGTAGTCACGACGTGAAAATAAATGATGAGGTTGTAATGATGTGATTCATCGGAGCATTGATCACTGACACGGACGAGTTCACGTTTGCTCGGTTGTGAGGTGGTCATTCTCTCTGGACTTTGTTCCCCACCAATTTCTGTAGAATTATTAGGATATGTTTGATATCAGTGTTTCTCATTTCACTACTATTCGTTTTTTTTTTTTTTTTTTTTTTTGTTAGTTTTTGGCGTGGCAAAAAGTCGGTGCTCCCCAAGAGAATGAAAGAATTCCAAACTGGGAGAGCGTTTTCCCATGGAGTATGTGAAGGAAAGTAAAGGGACATGGCAATATATGTATAATACACTAACGAATCAGTCAAAATTCCAATAATTGCATCTTTGATGGTTTCATGGGTATCAAGTGCCTCATAAGTCCATAAAACACTATCTCAATCTGTAAGCTTGCTCAGAATTAAATATATTGGGATGACTTGGTAAAAAAAAAAAAATCCTCACATTATCCATGCCTTAATGGAAATTAGAAAGATGGTTCCATTATAACACAGTAGAAAACAAACTTCCTCCGTTCGGTGACAGTGATCCAGAAATACTGGCTTTCTTGCGGTACAGCCATCTTCTGGTTACATATATTATGTATTGCCGTTCATAAAAGCAATGCTCACGAATTGCCGCAGCAATGGCGCATGGCTTACATTGGTGATAATGCAGCGTTTGGCTGAAAGGTTACCTGCTCATCAGATAATAAGAAATAATTTTAAGGGCTTATCGTAATGGAATAGCGCAAGGCAGTGGTCTGTCATTTGTGGGCTTTGTCACTTTTCTGAATAATGACATTCATTCATAATGTTATTTGTTATCAGCATGGGAACTCTTGTAATTAGACACACGTCTCTCCCGAAAGGGTAACACGTGTTTGAAAAAAAAGCTCAAAAAATTCAGTCTTGTTAAACACTTTCAGGATGATCATTGTCAGTTGGTGTATAGAGTGCTCCTCCTGCTTGGAGCACTCGTAAGCGAGATAAAATGAGACTCTTTTCTGCTCATTTCTCCTCCTTAATTGATTTTTTTAAAGTCTTTCACAAGTCTGTTGCAGGAATACTGCTTGTTGTTTTCTGTTGATATTTCAGTAACTGTTGTTTCTTTGCGCTGGCTGACTAGTTTCTTGCCGATAAGCTGCAAAATGTTTTCGAGTCATCATTTATATTTTGTTAATCTTAATAATGCAAGATGAAGTAATTGACTTCTTTTTCTACATCACTTTCGACATTAATCTCTGGAACGGACTACCTTCTGTTGATTTTGCTTCTTAGTAAATAGATTGTCTAAAGGAGTTACTTCAGAAAAAAACTGGTCTTTTTAAGTTCATAATGTTGAATTGTGTTATGTATACAGTGTCTGTGATATTTCAAGTTGTTAAGAGGTTCTCTTGTAGAAATAGGTTCTCTGAATCTTTCGTACTTTGTCCTCAACTAAGAGCAACGTCTTGTACGCTTCTTTTGAATCTTTTTGTACTTTTTCGTTGAGTAATGGAAAGGCTTGAGTGTGTGGGTCATTTGATTACCGTAGCGAGAACAGGAAACAGACATTAAGAGGAATACTGTTAGCATAGTGGATGGTGTTTCAAGGTGTATAGTTGGAGGTATGCTCTTCTTAGGGTTCAGCTCACCTGCATCCCAAGCTCTGTGACCTGTGACGGGTCTGTTGCCTGCAGTGCGTAGTAGCATTTAACTTGTGTCATTGCTCTCTCATTCTTAGTTGGATGCTTCTTTGATTTAAGTTTTATTTGCAGTGCTTGGTTAGAAATGCGAAATAATAAAAGTTGAAATGGTAAGCAGGAAACTATGTTAGTAAAAGCGTTGCATAAATATCACTCTAATTTCATAATTTATTTTCACATTGTTGTCGATGCTGTAGTAGTAGTAGTAGTAGTAGTAGTAGTAGTAGTAGTAGTAGTAGTAGTAGTAGTAGTAGTAGTGGCAGTTGTTAAATATTATTTTGTTGGTTTTAGTATAGATACAAAAAGGAGAGATTGATAGATGGGCAGATGAAAATATAGACGAATAGGCAGATAAATAGATAGCTAGATTGATAAATCGTTATTATTATTGTGTTTCCTTCCTACATCAAAAGGCAGGATGGTAGTTGGAGTTTCCTTTGATGGCTTTGGCAACCTGTATTCCCTTGAACCTTTCATATTTAATTATCTGTTTTTAATGTGTAAAGTAATTCCATAAGAGTGAACCCTTGCATCTTATCTCTCCTTGTCTTCCTTGGATCTCTCTCTCTCTCTCTCTCTCTCTCTCTCTCTCTCTCTCTCTCTCTCTCTGAAATAATACTAATGAAGGATAGGGCGGTTGAGCCGAACCCAGTGTATTGGCGTTCTCCCACCTGTCTGTTTCAAGACCAATCCTCTCTCCCTTCCCCGCCTCCCTCCCCTTCTCTCTTGAAGTTACAGACTTAATCAGACCTTAATCGGCACTGGGGCCTCCCTTCCATGTAATGTCGTCTATGTTTAGAAGGTATCATTGTGATATTGTGGTATTATCCCGTTGATATTGTTATTAATTCCTTGTCCCTACTGTTTGAGGAAGTGGTTTGAAGGGAGGGACAGATGGGGGAAGGGTAAACGCAGGTGTTGAATGACGGACAAGAGGGAGAGGAGAAGGAGGAGGATGAGGAGGTAGGGGTGGAGGGAACGAGGTCACGAGAAGAACATACATAGTGGGCTGAGATTCAGTGAACCAGTGAAGAGGCGGATGATGCATAAGTCTGTGTGATAGATATAAGTAAAGCTGAGGGTTGGTGTCAGAAGGTTATTAAGAACGGTACACTGACAGCTTTAATATTAGACAAAAAAAAAAGTTGTGATATGATACTATAAACATTATAGAAGTAAGATGTGATATGAAATACGAGATTGTCCCAGAGTCACTTGAGCAAAACGAAGAATGTAGAGAAGAAATGACGAAGTGAATCTCTTTCCTCCCCATTATGCCCCTAAAAGTATATCAGTGTCTTACCAAATCATAACAAAAGTCAAGTCCCGTCTTCCACATCGCCTTTCTAAATGAAGCAGAAGATTTGGCTTATCCTCACGAGAAAATGAATTGCACTCCTCTTTGCGTTATGCGTTAAAGCAGAGTCCCCCGAAGCAGGGAGGAGCGTGGGGCATGTGAAACAGTCATTGGAGGCGGGGCTTCACCACGATTTTTTTTCTTTGCTTAAAGGTTGAAGTTGAAGTCGAAAGAGAGAGAGAGAGAGAGAGAGAGAGAGAGAGAGAGAGAGAGAGAGAGAGAGAGAGAGAGAGAGAGAGAGAGAGAGAGAGAGAGAGACACACACACACACACACACACACACACACACACACACACACACACAAACACGTTAGAGAACAAAGCAGTGAAGATTAAGAGGCAGAGGCTGGCGAAACGGTGAAACAGTGAAAAGAGGTAGAGAAACACACACAAAAAAAGAAAGAAGCTCTAAACCGGAGAGATATAGATAAAGGCGCCAAGCGAGAGACAAAAAATGGACTTTGAAGCTGAAGTAGCTGTTATCTCCACGACTGAGCAACAGAGTGAGGGTGTTACGAGCTCCCGGATAGTGAGGGAGGGAAGCAGGGAGGGAGATAGAGAAGGTGGCTGTAGGAAATGGGAGTTAGGTGATGCTGGCAGAGAGAAACGGAAGGGGAGGGAAAGGTAAGGAGAAATGTAGCAAAGAAAACGGGACGAAAGTGGGGAGAGATAAGCACTAAGGCAGAGGAGGAAAGGAAAAATGTGACAGGAATAAATGCAAAAAAGGATGAGAAGAAAAGTGTAATAGAAAAATAAGGGGTGGAGCGAAATAGTGGGATGCAGGAAACGGGGACGGTAGGGAGGAGAAAAATAGAAACACACAAACACACACACACACACACACACACACACACACACACACACACACACACACACACACACACACATACACACCAGGAGCAGCAGCCGGAGGTTATATTCTACAGGCCAGAAGGTATAAGTGACTTCGGTGTCCTTGGTCTAACGAGAGGTCAGCGCCACTACCTCTGCAGGCCACTTGAGGAATGATCTGTGCTGCTGGTCCTGGTCTTGAGCAGGTCTGAGAGGGTGAAGGGGCGAGGGTGGCTGGCGATAGGAAAGGAGAGGAGGGAGGGCGGGCAAGGGTGGCCTGGTAGTAAAGGTGGATAAGGGCTGGCTGGGTAAGGCGGAGTAGCCACATGTGGAGTGAGAGAATGTGGGGAGAGAGAAGAGGCATTCCCGAGTGGGGTGAGGGTGATGGAGAATGAGTGAGGTGTGTGTGTGGTGCGTGATTGGGAAATGAGGGAGAATATGGACAAGGGAAGGGTGTGGGAGGGGAGAGTTTATGCAGGCGTGGGGTGAGTGCGGAAGAGCGGGCAGGAGTGAGTGAAGCCAGGAGGGTGGCTTAGTTTCCACAGGTAAGGGTGTGAGGTGAAGCCGGCTGAGGGAGACTGGGGAAGCTCAGAGAACGAAGCAGGATGAACAGAGATGAGTGGTGTGAGGACAGGGGCAGGTGTACGTGGGATGGAGAGAATGAGGGGTTGGGAAGCTTTACGGATGGGGGGAGTGGTTGGCGAGGGGCAGTGCGGGGGGGGGGGGAGGCGGGTAGAGGTGGACGGTGTAAGCAGTGAGGCTAGCCGGAGGTGAGCCGGGCGGGACTTGCGGCTGGTAGGAAGGTCAGGTTTGAGACTCAAGCTGCTCAGAGCGGAATAATAAGACCTGGCTGCGGTAAATTCTGCCTTGTAACACCTGGTGCTGGTGAGCCGCGCGGGGCTCCAGAGCGGCAGGTGCGGGAATCTCACTCTCCCTCTTTCACCCTTGTTGGGAAGAACATCTCGCCCAAACAACAAAGGTGCGTAAGACGACGGTGACGAAACTCATAATAGCGAGGAGGTCATCCTGCGCGCAATCACACGCGCGCGCGCGTGCACACACACACACACACACACGCGCGCGCGCGCGCGATAGTAAACGAGAATAGGTCACCCAGCTCAAAAATAGTAAAAAACAAAACAAAAAACATTACATGATAAAGAATACATACCACTCTTAATATATATATATATATATATATATATATATA
>CM035192.1:15551845-15559345 GCA_020233015.1 Callinectes sapidus
ACGTAAGATCAATACTCTCGTAAAGATTATAATTATACCAACACGACCTTTGCACGAACGGTACTTGAGTCTTCACGGGAAATAATGAAGACAGTAATGGGAGCGAGATAAAAGAAAAAAGTGCATGGGCTGTTGGAGGAAGAAGACAAGAGAAGAGGAAACTTTGCATAGTGGAAGTCAATCTTATTAGTTAATGATTTAATTGAGTGGACATGGAAGTTACTAAATAATCCTTGAAGTGTTTAATTAAAAAGATTCCATTTCTGTGTGAGGCAAAAAACAAGAACATAAAAACACAAGAACGCAAGAAAGTCTAAAAAAAGTGGCAATACTAATACAATATACATTAGCACCCGTCATAAATGTTTACCTATGATTCCTATACAAAAAATTGCCTGAACTCCCTAAGTACTGAGACAGATTTCTAACACGAGTTTTGTGTATGATTGATTGACATTAAGAAATGTCTATGGAAGTCAGGAAATTAATGGTTAGAGTCTGTACTATTTCATTCCTTCCATGAGTTTCTGAACCTGTATAAAACTGACAAACTTTCAATAGAATAAATATGAAAATCTGTCCCAGTAATGAAGGGGTTAGTCATCTTCAATGCCTTCCTGTCTACTCCTGATAACTGAGTATGCAGTAAAGAAAGCTATAAGAACCCATCAAGTCTTTATAAACACAATGTAGCCCCTCTCTAATACAAGTACAAACCTATCCATACACATACTATTTCTGCTCTTCCATGATTGCATTTCACTCACCACCTGCCCACCTTATAAATGAGTGTGAGGTAAAGGCTTGAGGACAGGTGAGGCAATCAGGTAATAAGGCCACTGCACCTGAGACTCTAGGCTGGGGGGGGGACTTGACAAGACTGTATATGGCTAGTTAGGTAAATCCAGGGCACATTTGGAGAGTTGGCTGCTTGGAGGACACCGACTTCAATGTAGGTGGAGGGGACGCTGAGTGAACGGCCCAGCAGCAGTCCAGGTGTGGCTCGGGAGCAGGTGTGGACTTGTTACCTTGGTCAGGGTGAGGTCAGCAAGCAGGCAGGCAGGCAGGCAGGGAGACAGGGAGGGATGGTGGGGATCACGTGACGACTCTCTCTCTCTCTCTCTCTCTCTCTCTCTCTCTCTCTCTCTCTCTCTCTCTCTCTCTCTCTCTCTCTCTCTCTCTCTCTCTCTCTCTCAATCTTTAATATCCCTGTCTCTCACATCTTACTCAAGCGAGGTCAGACTAAAGGAGATTTGATAAGCGGATCAGAATCGTCACACTGGAATCACTAAAGGAAGAATTACCCAAGCAGTAGAGGAGACGAGGAAATCTAAGTGGGAGGAGAGAGATTGCAGGTGAGAGGGAAAACGGAATCAGGTGAATGGGATGGAGATGGGAGTGGGTGGATGGCTGGTGAATGGAAGGAGGTGGAAGGTTACATGCTCGGAAGTGCCCAAGTGGAAGTGTTTTTTTTCAGGAGGCAGTTTTAGGCTAATGGATTGGAAGGTCTGGCCATTTTCTAAACTTGAGCAAATCCATGTTGACCTCGAGTGATCTAGTGGGTTTTCATCTTCCCTTTTTTCTTCCTCGTAATTTTTTCCCCAGTAGGATGTGAAGGCTTCCTGAGCCGCGGTGACCTGGATACCTGAGCCTTTACCTGCGGCGGCCAGACCCGTTCAGATTCACCTGGCGAGGCTCTCACCTTCCCATTACAGACTTGCTGCTTTTATTCACTCTGTCCTTTTCACTTTCAGTTCATACGATACACTTTTTTTTTCTTTATTTATTGTGTTTTTTCTTTATTTAAAGTGATTTAATGGTTTGTCTCAATGTGATCTTCAATTCGTGAACGAAATACTTATCAAGATTTAGTAATGCTCTTTTAATTCATGTGTTAGTTCTTTCAATCTAGATTAAAATATTTTTATTTTGATTAGTTTGTTACATAATTTCCTTTTACTTTCAATATGTCTTTGTTCACTTTCATCAATTATTACTTCGAATTTTTTCATCTTTAGTTTATGCAATCACATATATATTTTTTGTGATTTATACAAACACTTATATACTTTATCATGTGTTATATATAAATACACTTAATATATACTTTGATATTCATGAAAAATCTATTTTTATTTCCGATTTTCCCTGTTTATCCAATTAATCAAGGAATATTTCACGAATATATAATCTGTTCGTCTATCTATCTCTCGGTCTGTCTGACTGTCTGTCTGTCTCTGTTATTCAAAGACAGACAATCTTTTCGCATCAGATCTATGTATATTCATCACACGATTTGCAAAGCCATCACGTATTAGCTTCCTGAGAACAGCTGCAGGAGACTCACACCTTCCCGGAGGCTTGCATTAGAATTTCAAATGCATATCATGACTGTGAAATGAGTCTCCGCCTTGACCCGTCACCCGCCCTGCTCTGCTCAAGGTCAGGAGAGGCAGCTTCCCCTTCACCTTAGTCCTTCACTGCTAAAATTAAAGTCTAATAGTAGGCTTAGTTTATCAATTTTTTGTTGGGATCGGGGGGATCAGATGGCGACAGGTAGGATGGGGAAAAAATACGGGTACAAAGAGAGAGAGAGAGAGAGAGAGAGAGAGAGAGAGAGAGAGAGAGAGAGAGAGAGAGAGAGAGAGAGAGAGAGAGAGAGAGAGAGAGAGAGGGAGAGGGAGAGAGAGAGAGAGAGAGAGAGAGAGAGAGAGAGAGAGAGAGAGAGAGAGAGAGAGATGTTTCCTAAAATCTAAAATTCATGTGTATCGTGCTTTCAGCTCAATGGACTTATGGGTGTAAATATTTATCTATGTATGATGAACTTGTATCAACCTTTAAGGCCAATAAAAAAAAATCAATATCAATATCTAATTCTATTGTTTAGCTCTTATCTCTATCTTATTTTTCTTTATTGTTGTCTTTTCCGTTTCAACTTACATTCTTCTTCTCTTCTTTTCCGTCAATCTTTCTTTTAGTGTACAACGTTCATAAATGAGAATGAAAAAAATAGAAAAAAGAAACGTCTGGATGATTTCATTTTATATAGCAAGGTGACCGATCAAATGAAAAAAAACACAGAAAATCCACCGATGCTCCAGTTTTCCGAACAGAGTAAAAAAGATGCAGTCAAAAAATAACAGGACAAAAATCTTGAAGACTCCCTCTTGGAATAGATATAGACACGACAATAAGAATAAAGTAAAGTAACAAAACAAGCATGAAGCTCCTGATTCATGTTATAGTATGTACTGCCCTCGGGTCTCCACCTTTGTGAACACTGAATAATCCAGTATAGTAGTGTTTCGGAGTTTCTTATGATCTCTGAGAGTCGCAGCGATGACACAGTAACCAGTATTATCAAGCTCCGGAGAATGAGGAATCCATTATAGTACTGGTGCTTCTGACTCTGTTATCAGTGTCTTCTTTTTTGTGAACCAGTTTTGCCAGGGTCGCGACAATGACACAGCAGGTACCAGTACTTCAAGGCTCCCACAGCTACGCCGCTGCCTCGTCTCCTCCACCAGCAAACTTTGTTCTTCTGTATTGTGTTCCACCAGCGTTAATTTGACATAGGATACGTTGCTTCGTTACATTCGCAAGTAACATTAAACTCTATTTTGAAAAGCCTATAGGTTGAAAAAAAGTCGTACTTTGTTTGGTAATTAATTGTTTTTTTTTGTTACTGAATTGTGTCATGTATTCTTAAGGCAAGAAGAAGAAATCCAAATGATCTTCAAACGAATGTTTTAATGTATGTTTCTTTTCCACTGATAGTACAGAATCCTCGTCAAACCATCACTACAATATTGTACACTCCTGTAATCCGGAGGAAAACTCACTATAACACATCTATTTCATAAAAAGTACTTGAATTTTTGAAAATGTGGACAGATACATTGTTTCTGCATTTCATGAGTATTATACCAGAATCAAATTAGAATAAAATGCCATTTTTTTCCACATGGGATTCACAACGAATTCCATCACATAAGCTCAAGAGTTTAGAGGCACGTTGCATTTCACGCTGGCCTGGTAATATGTCTAATGCCTGCCTGGCTTATACTCGAGACCACCTTCATTCATGCGTTTAATGGCCTCTAAAGCTCGCCAGGCATCTGTAGTAAGCGCAGCGGCCGTGATGCAGCGAGGGACGCCCTGTGGAGTGAAACGTGTCGTGAAGCAGCGACCTTTCGCCTCCATGAGCCAGTAATGCGGCACGTGAACCTTTCCTCTGGCGAGATTAATGGTGCAGTCAACGCCTGGCTGTGCACAGCCCTAAAGAGACTCCCTGAAAGGGTTCTTTTAACCCAGTAAAGGAAGGTTTACATAGAGCTTTTCTTTCCTCCGTGCTGCTTGCAGTCACTCAGAGCAACCAACAGGTTTCAGCTGAAATCATTCACAGTCGAGAACAACCTCTGCCTCACCAGCCACTCTAACAAAACTTAAACTCCGGCGAGTTATGATTGCTCCGACTGGAATTTTGCTTTTCTTGAAGACCTATAGTGGCCAAGCCTCCTTATTGGTGGTGCAAAGAAACCAATTCCATGTCTCTTTTTCAATTTCATTTTATGAATACATTTAAATATCTTATTTATTTCATATAATGGTACAGTCAGTGGTTCCTACTGATACATTTTCCAGCAATATTTCTCATATTTCCAAATGTATATTGATAGTCTCCTCATTTAATACTGTAAAATTGGCTGAAAGACAGCAAATCAGACCGATAAAGTGATTTTCCGCCTCCTTCTGTAATTCAACAAATCACAGCTGCATTTTCTTCATGGCTGCACAATCCTCGCTGAACACTCACCCCGAATTGCCCAGCGTAAACACCCTTAATAGTGTTTGTCTCCACTCAACCCTACCCGGTGCTCCGAGACAGTTTCCAAGGCAAGGGTGACTAAGCATAAACTTATTAAGAGTCCTGCATTAGAATGAAGATAGAGAGAGGCAGTTTGTGTCTGACTCTACTTGTTGTATCTTTCTAGCGGAGTTTCCAAGAACGACTGGAAATGAACTCGAGCACCTCCCATTTGAATGAAGAACAGGAGAGACAGGTTACCCTCTCCGGTGCCTCACTGTACTTGTCATCTCTTTAGGTACAACGCTGACATATGCTGAGTGGCGTGAACATCACCACTACAACACCAGTCGAGCCCCAGAACACAAGATTGGTGTGAGGCCATCAGTGTGGGGGGGAAAGGTTGTGGGCAGCCTTGTCAGGGGGCGTGTTGGCTGCAGGGAGGGAACAGTGGCTCTATTTGTTACGCCGAGTGGAGGCCTGGCGAGGAGGCCGATGGAAGGGGAAGGCCACGACACTCAAGTAAGGCTGCAGGTGATGCAACACTCACCGTGGCGTCAGGCTGAGGGAGGAGAGAGCCTGACTGAGGGACACGGTGCTGCTCAAGGCTGGGCACAGGTGGCTGATGGGAGGTGTTCCCCCCCCCCTCTCTCTCTAATAATAATAATGATAATATCCACCTCTTTTGAACACATCGGAAGAGAAAACGAACCGCTTGCACAGCAAAAACAGCAATTAAAAGAAGAAGAAGAAGAAGAAGAAGAAGAAGAAGAAGAAGAAGAAGAAGAAGAAGAAGAAGAAGAAGAAGAAAAGAAAAAAAGAAAAAACGTACACATTCTCTTTTCCAGACGCTGAAGTGAAGGAAATAGTCGCCATTAGAAGTCGAAAGTATATCAAGGTCACTGAAGATTATTACGAAGATGTAGTTCTTGAAAAGGAAAGGAAAAAAAAACATCGCATGAAGGAAAAAAAATGAAAATGATTGATGATGAATGATTATAATGGTGGTGGCGGTAGTGATGGTGATGATGATGATGGTGAGGAGGAGGAGGAGGAGGAGGAGAAGGAGGAGGAGGAGGAGGAGGAGGAGGAGGAGGAGGAGGAGGAGGAGGAGGAGGAGGAGGAGGAAAGAAGAAAAGGAGGACTAGTAGGAATGAACAAAGCACAGCCCCACCACACCCACACACCCCCCACACACACACTCAAACCCCACACACACACACACACACACACACACACACACACACACACACACACACACACACACACACACACACACACACACACACACACACACACACTCACAAACTGGAAGCAACTTTTTAAATACACAATTCAATTAAATGATAATGTAATTTTCCTTGTAATGAATCCTGTGTTTGTCTGAAGTGTGCCTCGTTCATCTCTGAGACACTAATTGTTTTGATAACGTCGGACGATAAGGAGTAATTCAATAATATTAAAGAAAAACAAATGCAGTGAAAATGTTTGTTGTCATTTTGAAGTTTTGCACGCCTCGCCTTGGCACTCGTCACAATAATGATTTAGTTACAAGAAAAGTTCAGAAAAAAAACAACAAAATTAATAAGCCTCTTCTTATAATAAACATTTCAAAATACGTATATACAATTGAGTAATAATGTTCAGTGTAAGGCATGCTCTTTTGTTCGGCGTGGGAAGGCTGGTGAAGTTCAGTCTCTTCTTATTAATGCTCCAGATAGAACACATCAACAGCCTTTACTCTCTACCTTATTTTCCAAAGGGTTACTGAGATAAGCAGGTTAACTGTGTGAGAGAAAGCTTCAATTAACATATTTTTCCGTGCCAGCCGAGACAACGCAAGATCCAATACAACAACAACAACACCAGATCAACAACAATGATATCACCACCACTACCACTCCACCATTAAGCAGAACAAAAACAATAACAATAACAGCAGCAATAATGAAAACAACAACAATAACAAAAAGAACAACAATAATAACGTCAATGACAACAACAAAAGCGACAACAACGTCTGGAATAAGATATTAACCATAACAGCAACACAAAAATTATTCCTACGACAACTACGATTAGTATTATTACTACTACTACTATTACTACTACTACTACTACTACTACTACTGCTACTGCTACTACTACTACTACTGCTACTGCTACTACTACTACTACTACTACTACTACTACTGCTGCTGCTACTACTACTACTACTACTACTACTACTGCTGCTGCTGCGGCTGCTGCTACTACTACTACTACTACTACTGCTACTGCTACTACTACTACTACTACTACAACTACTACTACTACTACAACTACTACTACTACTACTACTACTACTACTACTACTACTACTACTATCACATTACAGCCTCCCAAAGTATCTCTCCCGCTGAGGAGAGGGAGGCAATAAATCAAGGGAGGAGGCGTCAGGGAGGAGGTGAGGAAGGAATAAATCAGATACCTGTAATAAATCATGCCATTGGTCTATATTTATGTCCATGAGCTGTCAAACGACTTTAAATTCTAGTCACCACTTTACACGCACACACACAAACACACGTTTATTGATATTTAAGTCTAAGTAAAAGTTAATGCAAGTCACTCAAAGACCATGAAAAGTAAAATACAGTTAATATACAGCTCTTAGTTACATTTCTTCGTTGAGCCTTCTCCTCCTCCTCCTC
>CM035192.1:15561845-15565238 GCA_020233015.1 Callinectes sapidus
ATTGTTTTCCATCCGTTCATTTCTTTTTCGTTTGTTAACATGTCTTTTTGTTTCTCTATCTGCTTTTCTTTCTGTCTGTTTTTTTTTTTTCATCTCATCGTCTGTTTATGATTGTATTTTTTTCTATTTATTTGTTCTTCTTTCTCTTTATTTATTTATTATTCAATGTGCAGTTTTTTTTGGTTATCTATTTATAAGCGTATGTCTTCTTGTCTGTCGGTAGGTTTGTGAATAACTCCGTTCCTTTTCTTTGCCTGCCAGTCCCTGTCTTTATAGCTTATCTTGAGTCCATCTGCTTGTTCGTCATCATCACTGTCTGTGTCTATGTTTGTCCATCTGTCTGCTTGCTTGCTTACTTTTTCTCTCTCCCTTTTCACTGCTTCTCTGCCTCGCTTCCTCCTACCACCGCTACATGAAAGGAAGTCAAGTAACGCTATTGTCATTCTCTCACCACAGTCGGTCATTTCCTGGCCGGCTTACGATTATACGCTACTTTTACTTAACCTTTTCGGTACTGGGACGCATTTCTACCGCGTGTTTTGGGTGTGATGAGATGATTTTATTGACATTGATAAGGTTGTATGGAGGTTAAGAAATGATAATCAGAGCTTTCGCCGTTTTAATCACTACATAAGTTTTTGAAGTTGTATAAAAGCACGTAATGGTAAGGAAAATGAATATGAAAAGGCGTCATTGTAGTGAAAGGGTTAAATAATGCGATATTCGTCTTCCTCTATACCTGACTCTCCTACAAACGCTCTTTTGGTGTTAGTCACTGTATCAAGCTTCGTTCTTTGGCTCATATTTTTTCCCCCCATTCCGCTAATGTTTTTCTCTCTATGCTCCTTATGAATATAAATAAAAACAACTATAGAAAGGAAGAATGAAAATAAAGTGGAAATCGTGAATTATCGTGACTAATAGCTGGAGATGATAAATAAAGAAAAGTAAACATAACAAAGGGAGTGAATGACTGAACGACTAGAAGGAAACACAAGGAAAACCAGGGTAAATACCAAGAGAAACGCCACCAGTTCTACCAATCATCCTTGTCATGTACACTAACAGCGTCAGAACATTCACTCTTTCATCACACCACCACCATCACCACTACCACCACCTTCACCACCGCAAACATCAACCACTACGACCACCACTAGTGCCAATCATTATCATTCATATCAACACCGCCACATCACCAAGACCTTTTGAAGGCCAATAAGTAAAAAAATACTGATTAACTCTTTCTACCATCAAGTGCATCTTTCTTCAATTATCAATCACACTAAAACATCCTTACTTGTTTCATAGATACCTTCCAATCTTTCAAGTCGTGCAGAAATTGGGAAATCTATCATTCTAAATCTCTTTCTTGTAGATATTTATAGATTTTGTGTTCCTTCTGGTACTGTTAATTCTTTCGTAACGCGGACATGCACTTTCTGCTGACTAGCATACTAATACACTAAGTAATAAACAATATAACAAAGACTAACTAACCAACATATAAAACAAACTAAATAGTTTGATGTAGCATTTAACAATAAGATTAACTAATATGTTAATTAAGTAAACGGTTGAGCAATAAACTAATTATAATCTAATAAAATGAATTCCCAAGAAGCAGTTCATCTAACAGAATAAAAGACTAACTGAATAAAAAGAAAAACTAACAAAATAAGTAACAAATAGTGAAGTATTTATAGCAGAAAAGGTAATGAAAAAAGTGTGTGTGTGTGTGTGTGTGTGTGTGTGTGTGTGTGTGTGTGTGTGTGTGTGTGTGTGTGTGTGTGTGTGTGTGTAGCCCGGCCATTAAAGGTAAGACAAGAGGTGTATCCGCCCATCACACCTGTACTACAAAGGTACACAGCAGCTCCTCAGTAATGGCGCCACACCTGTATTGTCTGGTGTGTTTCAGAAAGACATCCACGTCACTAACCCGAGCATAGATGGACTACCTTTCTTGAATTCCTTTCTTTTTTAATGTATGAAGGGGAAGCTAGACAAGAGTAACAAATTCAGAAGGATAAAAGCTCACTAATTTGTCGGTCCCCTTATAGGTTCATTAGAATTAGCCAAAGTACAGGGACAGATGTCTTAAAAACTCCCTATTAAATGAAATCAAGTCATACGAAATTGGAAATGAAAAAAATAGGCTGCTACTACTTCTGCTGCTGTTGCTACTGCTGTTGTTACTGCTATTACTACTACTACTTCTACTACTACTACTACTACTACTACTACTACTACTACTACTACTACTACTACTACTACTACTACTACTACTACTCTCTGTTTCTCTCTCTCTCTCTCTCTCTCTCTCTCTCTCTCTCTCTCTCTCTCTCTCTCTCTCTCTCTCTCTCTCTCTCTCTCTCTCTCTCTCTCTCTCTCTCTCTCTCTCTTATCAAGTGAATCCTAATCCATTCATCACGCACGTGCAAAGTAAACAAAACCACCATTTCACAACAACTACCACAACATCAACAAAAACACGAAGAATGTTAGAGTCAGATAGATAAATAAAATATAAATAGAAAAATAAAAAGCGATGAATAAATAAGCTAAAAACAGAAAGACAAATATTTGTCAAACAAGAGCGCTGACTAAATCACATAAGTGGGTCACATTAATTATTCATGCAATCTACGTGTGTTTTTTGGCATAAATGGAGAGAGAGAGAGAGAGAGAGAGAGAGAGAGAGAGAGAGAGAGAGAGAAACACAGAAAGAGACATTTCATTCTCTGATAGAAAACGACATTTATTACTCCATCTTAATAACCCTAAACCTTTTTACATAACGTACATGGTATTTTCAGACATTAAAAAATTACGAAGTAGTTACTAACACCTTTGGCTGTCACTGAAATCTGTCGAAAGTACATCCTACTCCACTCCAAACGTGCACCAGACCATTCTGTTACGCTCGAGGAGAAGTCGCATAGAAACAAAGGGGTTAAGGAACAGGGTTAAGAGGATGCAGGGTCGGCAGGTGACGTGAGAGTGATCTGGCTGGCTCACACAAGTTTGGCAGTGGACCCACCTAACCAGTCAGCCAGCCAGTCACCCCGTCAGTCGGTCGGTCAGTCGCTAAGCAAACACGTCAAACAGTCAGCGAGCCATCGAGTCTGCCAGTCAATCAGTCTATGAGATGGTGAGGGAACAATTATCCATTCACTTAGTCAGGAGAAAGCCAGTTAGACAGTCAGTATATCAGTCACTCAGGTAACTAACGGTATACTTTTTCAGTCAGTCAGTCAGTCAGTCAGTCAGTCAGTCAGTCAATATATCAGCCTGCCAGCCAGCCAGCCACACCGTTAACACCGTTACTCAACTTGTTTATACGACAGCCGGTGAAGTTTATTTCCCTGTTTATCATAAATACATATCGGTCAA
>CM035192.1:15576293-15589256 GCA_020233015.1 Callinectes sapidus
GAGAGAGAGAGAGAGAGAGAGAGAGAGAGAGAGAGAGAGAGAGAGAGAGAGAGAGAGAGAGAGAGAGAATGGGTGAATTTATAAATATTGAGATAATAGACAAGCTTAATATTGATAGTGATGTTGATAATAATAATAATAATAATAATAATAATAATAAAAATTAATAGCTATAATAAAAATAATAAAGATGAGATAATGATAATGCTAATAACAACAAGAATAATAATGGACTAGATTTCCAGAATCTGGATCACAAGTATAATAATATTCGTAATGAGAAGACAATAATAATAATAATAATAATAATAATAATAATAATAATAATAATAATAATAATAATAATAATAATAATAATACAATTCTCTTTCACGCTGGCGAGAACAACAATGACCAAGAAATACCAGCACAACAACAACGCTATTAACAAAGAACACAAGAACAAAAACTTAATCAGGAAGTAAAAAACAATAACACCATTAGCACTCACTTCGACCTGACGCTAACACACCTACACACCTACACACACACACACACACACACACACTAGTGATAATGATAATAATGACAATAATGATAATAACAATAACAATGATAATAATGATAACAACAATAGTAGCTTATTGAGCATAAAATAACACGAAAAGAAAATTAACACAATCATATTACTAATTTAATGATTACTTGACGTTCGATGCCTAAGACATTATTCAATACAACTTTATCCATAATGTGACCCTCAAACATTAACTTGTGCAAAAAATCACCACTGTTCCTGACACACACACACACACACACACACACACACACACACACACTCTCTCTCTCTCTCTCTCTCTCTCTCTCTCTCTCTCTCTCTCTCTCTCTCTCTCTCTCTCTCTCTCTCTCTCTCTCTCTCTCTCTCTCTCATAGCCATACATCGTCACCTGGCTCGGAAAGGGATGACCTATTTTGAGTCAGCCTCACACAGTTTTGCGGAAATCGATGTCACTGTGAACGCGGTGCGGACGGCAGCTGCGGACTCCTGATAGTGAAGGCAAATATTGATGAACTTTAGAATTGGATGCGCATATTTTTTCGTTTCCATCCAATGTCAGCGTCACTAACATCAGCAATAAAAAATAAAATAGAATAAAAATAAAAGGTTTTCAATAGCTAAGGTATAATGGATCCGTGTGTCCTCTTTGATGTTTTTTTTTTTCTCTTTCCATATTTTCTGCACTGCCAAATGTGTGTCCCTCCCAGCGGGGCTTCTTTCCCTGATACAACAACTTGAGACGAAACGCAGCTGTCCTGGAGCACCTCTATTCCCACAGCTGGTGTCTGGCGCCCTTTTGTCCCCGACATCCCCACCCACACGTCCCTTACAAGACCACTGGGCGAGGGTCTGGACGTGCCCACGCTTAAACACGTCCATCTCGACGCTCCAGAATAAGTATTTCGAGAATAAAGAAATTGCAAACCAAAGGATAAGCAAATAGGACTGGATAGCTTAACAAATAAGAATGGGTATAGAATGTGTGTGTGTGTGTGTGTGTGTGTGTGTGTGTGTGTGTGTGTGTGTGTGTGTGTGTGTGTCTGGAGTACACCGGACCTCCATTCACAGCCACTGAAGTATCAAAGGACACACGGTGGAAAGGTCGGAGGAGAAAGATGTTGAAGACAAATGAAAGAAACAAAATATTAAGGTTAGACGCTAAGAGGGCTACCTAAGCCACGGCGGGGTTCAGGTGCTGCTACACACGTGCCAAGGTTGCGTAAGATAATACGTGAAGTTTTTTGGTCTTGGAGACAAGATTTCGTAGCTCAAGCTGTCTTTCGTTACGGAGCTTTAGTGCACGAGGCGTTTACAAGAATAAAATGAATAAGTGTTGCAAACTGAAATGGTTAAACTAAATATTCATTTTTATTCACATACACGCTATTTCTCTTTTCATCTTTGAATGTTTTCATTATGCTTTTACAGCAATTATCAGTATTGAATCAATTACACGAATACGTGGAAAGAATGTATGCTGGAAAACGTGGAAATTACTTAAAATATACGCTAATCTCTTTCTATTTCGGAGCACTAATAGCATCAGAAAACAACAAAAGCTTACGTGTGTTGTGTTTCGTTCGCAGTTATACAAGAAAAGAGGTGGAGCTTTGCTAAATACCAAGACAAAAAGAATATGAAGGATGAAAAACATAAAGAGATAATGTGCGTAACAAATCTAGCAAGACTGGTACTGAAGTTGAAGGGTCAGACCTGGAGGAGGCGGGGAAAGGAGACAGTCGTGCCCGCTGTACAGAAGAGGAGGCCGTTAAATGAAGGAACGAAGCGGAGGAAAGTGACAGACTAACGTGAGTTAATTAAGAGACTGGAATTAAGTTAAGAGAAGGATAGAGGATGGAACTGAATGCCTTCCACCTTAGATGGATTCCTGGAGCCCTTCAAAGGGTTTAGGACATTTAACTTCACTGAGGGAGTTTTGTGGAGAGAGAATGGGATCCCTATAAGTGTAGAATCAAAAACAGCTACAATTCATGGAATATGATAATGGCAAGTCAAAATAACGAATTTCTGTAGGAAAAAAAGTTGTAATTCCATAGGTCACAGAGGAAGCTTAGTTGAGAGCAAATGAAATGCTTTAATATGTTTAAGAGAATGAAAAAGCAACAGTACACATCAACAAATAAAACAAAAACGGTATTGCAGTTCAACATAAAGAGAGCCTATATCATAGAAAATGCTTTTATCTTTGTATTTTCTATGTAAGAGGGGAAAGCTGGCCAAGGCCAAAATAAATAAATAAATAAATAAATAAAAGCGATCAATAATTTACCAGTGTTACTCAAAGGTCCAAACAATCAACTAAAACTCAGGAACAAATAAATGTCTTGAAACCTCCCTCTTAGATAATGTCAAATCATAGGAAGTTGGAAATATAGAAGAAGGTAGGGAATTCCACAGTTTACCAGAGTACAAAGGGAGCGTGTGAACTCTATAACAAGTGTACGCAGGGTATGTCGTCCGTCAAATAACAGATAAATGTACGAGTGAGTGTATCAGAGCCATCGGTATGCTGCGCGGAAACGGATGGGAACTCGATACAGCGATACGCCAACAACAGGAGGAAGAGCGAGTGATAAAACTTAATACCGTTATTGCCTGGGAAATTTTATGAAAACAGAAATTAAAGATACGCACTGAACTTCATTGAAATGTTTCAGTGTAGAGAAATTATCAGAAGAGATTTCCAATACTAGTCCAAAGAGAGAGAGAGAGAGAGAGAGAGAGAGAGAGAGAGAGAGAGAGAGAGAGAGAGAGAGAGAGAGAGAGAGAGAGAGAGAGAGAGAGAGACTGAGAGAGCAATCATACCATTCCCTTTCGAATTTGAATAGAAGGTATATTTATACAAAAGCCGATGGTTTCCCAGATTTAAGTCTTCACCATTCTCTTGGACTTTCGTGTTTTCTATCCCGTCTAGTTGAAAGGCCGTCGATAAAGAAAACGTGACAAAATAAATAAATAAATAAAAGTATTAAATGTGGCTTACGTAACACTATAAGGAACATTTTTGTAGACATCCATTCTAGACATGATGGAACTGTATATATATAATTCCATCAAAAGTAATCCTCAATTTCATCTCCAAACAATAGTAAGAGATTACACAAAAAAAAAATACAAAAGTCAAGACTAAACGAAGAGCTAAGCCAGTCACTACTTCAATACAAATCTATGTATAAAAAAGAAACTGAATAAAGAAACACTTCCTTTGTGGAAAACAGTGAAAAATGTGTTTCGACTTGTTGAACTGACGACGGAGCAACACAATGCAGCGCCAGCCAAGTTGATGCTCTAAGGTTTATGTTCTTTTATTTGGCCGTTGCTCGATGGCTTACTTTATAAAAAACACAATACTGCGTTTTTGGATTACCTTTCAATCCTACGCATTACTCACCTATAAGCTCGTCTGAACCTCTTCATATTAGCGGCTTAACTGCAGCTTCCATGAAAATAATGAGACGATTTTTGGCCCAAGGGTTTTACGAGATGTATAGCTTCATTATGTTGTGGAGTTAAAATGTTTCTAGTTCAGTAATTACAAACCAAGAATAATTTAAACAATAATATATACATAGCCATGTGCGCAATATCATTATACAAAATATTTTTCCTGTTATAGCACAAGAACATATATAGATTACAACAACAAGATTCCCTGACCAATATCACATACAACTCTCCTTTACTCTAAGAACAAACGTCTCACTATGTTGCTGATTCTGTCATACGCATGAACCCTTTGTTTATTAAGGCATCAGTACAATCATACACGAGATTTCACTAAGGAATGACGTCATGCTAGTGATGATCCTCTGCGTTACCATGGGATGACATATCTAGTTACTCGCCTCGGACAACTGTGCTTCATTTACATAATAATGAGAACATTAAAACAAGCAACAAGAGGAGATGCAAAAGACATGAAACCTACACGTGGCAATCAATCCCTCTGTAGAACAAGCTTATACATTTCCATGATCATCCCCATCCATAAATCTGTCTTATCTTTTAACGCTCACTATTGACTTGGCACTAACAACATGATTATCGAGTCTGATTCTCAAACAATGATTGATGAATGGAAAAGCTTATTCACATCTATTTTTCAATTCTAACTTAATCGAGCGTGGAGCCTTTTATGATAAATGGGAGATTAGATGAGGCTTGCAAGTTGTAGTACTGAAAAAAGAGGTTAACTGCCCATAATTGCTGCGAGGCGTAATACTACTTAATTCCTGTGATCTGGGTCGGACAATAGCACCGCAGCGGATCACTCCTATGCACACCCTCTCCAACAGATAGATTCCAATGAGCGCGCAAGGCAACACCAATTGGGAAGCCCCGTGAAACGCTCGATCACATGCCGAAACACACGTCTGAACCAAATCAGTCTTTCCCCAACACACACACACACACACACACACACACACACACTAGTATAACAAACTACATAATATTACAAACAAAAAATTGTAGATGAATTTCTTTACGCTACAAAATGACTCCATAAAAACCTTTCCCAAAGAACTCATTTATTCGTGATCGAGTTAAAGGAAATTTCGTTGGAGGCCATTTCGGTTCCCCGCGGCGCCTCACGGGACCCGCCTCTGCCTCTTTGTGGGCGAAAAGAATGTGTCACGCAGGGTTGGTGAAGAGAGCGTTCCGGTGTGATGGGCTTGTGGAGGAGCTGCATTATGGAGGTGTTGGTAGCGGGAACCGGTGATCTTATATTGATGGTCTTGCATTTTTTATGAGACATAGGAGTAGAAAAGAAGTAGCTGTGGTGGAGGTGGTTGTGGTGGTGGTGGTTGTGGTGGTGGTGTGGTGGTAGAAAAGTAGTAATGTTTAGTTTGATATATCAACAGAAGATTATAATGTTGTGTGAGAGAGTGCGCGCACATGTGTGTGTGTGTGTGTGTGTGTGTGTGTGTGTGTGTGTGTGTGTGTGTGTGTGTGTCAGTAATACACGTATGACTTCGTCTTATATTTTGATAGTTACGTTGGAAGATCAACAGCAGCTTACTGCCATCGTGTCGAGCCACAAACGGACATACCGCTTCTCCCCTCCTGCCTATGTACACACACACACACACACACAAAAGCAAGGGGAAAGTGTCTGGCACCTTCCCTGGAATCATTTTTAGTCTCCACTACATTCAAGTCACGAACGGTGTTAATGAGCGGCAGCAGACAACCGTTAACATTATTCCTGTACCATTATAATCTAAGCCTACAGCACAAAGTCTATAATACTTACCGCCACAGATGGCTCTGAATGTCATGGATTTATGGTCGTAGAATCACAGATTATCGAGTGAGCACCTCTACTCAAACACACATTTGCAAATCAGGTTAGGTGGCGTCCCTCCGATGATCTGACGAGATTAGTGGGAAGAGGACAGGGATTATCCTTTCTGCCGGATACCGCTTTCATTTTCACGAACATTAGTAGGTTTTCATTAATGTCTTCACAAGGGCGTGTTTGTGGTGCATTTCATGGCAGTTTTGAAGGTATGTATCATACATTCAGATATACAATGCTACCTGCCTCGTTTAACATTGAATAAAAGAAGACACCAGCGTGAGATGAATTGTGCTTCTGCCAGCTCACTAGACCCTCTCTCATGAACTCTGTGCACGTATGACCCATTACTGTGAAGCGATAATTGTTACTACACCATGCTTTCCTTTTCTTCCACACTTTTGCGTTTACCTTTGATGTGTTCTCTGTGACTTTCCTCGCTTTGCTTGATAAGTCTTGACAAGGATGAATGATCACCGTTCAAATATGCGCGGGAGTGTAGGAGTCAACACAGCTGTTTACTTCAATATGAATAGTTTACCTTAGACCAGATGGAGCCTTCCCTTACCACTTAATACGAAAGAAAACATTTTTACAGACATGTTTTGCATTTGAGTTTCAGATAAGGATAAACACTTCGAAAATATGAGAGAGAGAGAGAGAGAGAGAGAGAGAGAGAGAGAGAGAGAGAGAGAGAGAGAGAGAGAGAGAGAGAGAGAGAGAGAGAGAGAGAGAGAGAGAGAGAGAGAGAGAGAGAGAGAGAGAGAGAGAGAGAGAGGATAAACTGGCAGTATCGGGAGAAGTATGAGGGTATTTTTCACTTTGCTAATGAAATGCCTTAAATGCAGACCTTGAAATGAGAGCGGACGTCTGACTGAGTGGGTGCGGGCCATGGAAGGCAGTGTGGGCGGACGGTTGTGTCTTGGAGAAGGTGCAAGGAGAGCAGGGGCTGGGGCAGGAGAAACATCGACCACCACCACTACCATCACCTGTCATAACGGCCCTTCCCCGTCAGTAGGCTGTGTGGGCCGCGGTTGGGCTGGGTGAGTGTACAAATATTTGCCGTGGCTGAAGGCTTCCACTTCCAGGTTAACCATCCCCCCTTTTTCCAAGAACTACTATTGGACTGAACCCTCTACGCTTCCTTCTCTTTTCCTCCCTTCTCTCCCTCCTTCCTGCCCACCCTTGACATACCCCTAGCCTCCCATACCCTCTCGCCGCCCACTAGGAACGCTTTCCCGTCGTGACCGCTTTGATCACATCTTATCAAGCGGAGCGTGGTCCGTAATATGGTCCTCAAAGGTAATGTTATATACATAACATCTACTCTTGATGGGATGAAATGGGACGCCAGCCAAGCTAAAGCCTAACATGAGATCCTCAGCGAGTAGTAAGATACGAAAATGTTGCGTGGGAGCGTCTGGCTGGTGGTGAGAATGATGGTTGATAGTGTTTCCTGAAAGTCTGACCGCATTTCTCTCCTTTGCATGTTCCGCTCTCACACGAGTCTTGGCAATGTGTGTAGACCGTCGGTGATGTGCGGGTTTCCGACCTTCTCAGGTTTTTAGCTTTGCAGGAACACCAGGTAGCGTGTCTTGTTTAAACAGGCAGCATAAACAGGCCGATATTCTCCGGCGATTAAAATACATCCTGAAGGTCAAGTATTTTTACACGCTGACTATCGTTCAGCCTCTCTCTCTCTCTCTCTCACCACCATAAGTAAGTAAATACCGCCATACGTACAGTACATTGTATTGCAATCCTCTAGCACTGAGTTTTATGAAGGGCATTGAGGGTCACGACAATCACAGCAGTTACATTCCGACATACGTATATTGTATTTCATTCCTTACCACAGGCGTTGAAATATTGATGTTTCCGCGTCCCACATCGCTTATCTACGTCTATTTCACCGTGTCTCCTAGTATTGTATCTCCTCCTATTGATGCCGATGGCGGAGGCATGAAGAGAAACACAAATCCATGAAACGAGTCTGAGTGGAGAGAGAGAGAGAGAGAGAGAGAGAGAGAGAGAGAGAGAGAGAGAGAGAGAGAGAGAGAGAGAGAGAGAGAGAGAGAGAGAGAGAGAGAGAGAGAAAAAATCATAATTGACGAAGTAATAACACGACACTCACACGTTCGCACTGACGTCTCCTTTTCCAGGCTAAATTAAATGAAGAAATCGGAGTGCAATTTTTTCTAATCAACACACAAATGATTTTTTTCCCCATCACTCGTTGAACAATCAAAGAGGTAAAAGACCAAAACGAAAATATATTAAAAATGAGGCAATTTCTGAAGCAGATGACGTTAAAAAGGAGAGGTGTGTTTTAATTTCATATTTGAGTGTGGAAAGCTGATTGAGTATACATAGAGGTATTCTTGTTGGTGTTATTGCTTCTCTGCAGCATTACACGCCCTCTCCCTGCGCTGGTGTGAACTGGAACTCATCACTCGAATGGCGGGGATGACGAGAGCAATAAAGAAGAGGGGTGAAGGAGGAGACAGGGCAGGGCAGGGCAGGGCAGGGGTGAGGTGAGTGAGCTGGGTTATGGGACGACCTGCCTTAATTACCGCTAGATTGGTGGGAGAGGGACTGCAGCAGGGGGCGTGTGAGAGGCTGCAGGGCGAAGGTTTTGCTTGCCACGAGACCCTGAGGAGTTAAAACAAGAACAGGAAGTTTCTGTTTTGTGTCTATATGTGTTCTGACTCTCGACAATCTCTTTCATATATAAAGAAATATACAAGAAAGGTATCAATAACGGTAATAATAGTAAATCTGTCTTTATTTTCGACTGGTTTTTATATAAAGAGTGTTTCTTTGCCCTCACTCCTTTCTTAATCATATAGAAGGAATCTGAGGCAAGCCAATACAAATAACAATAGTATCCATAATAATAGTGGCAAAAAATCTATATTCACTTTCTGTCTAACTTTATGTGAAGCAATAAAATAAGTACAGTCGCCATGACTCTCACTAGTTCTCCAGTGCGATGCAAGTCAATACAAATAGCAATAGTGACTTCAATGATATCGCCAATAAGTCTGCTTTCACTTAGTTTTCGTCTAGTTTTAGATAAAAAAAGGAAGAAATCATTAGAGGCTCGACGTGCCTTGACCGTCGCCCCTCCCTTGATACATCTATAGGCAATGTGATGCCAGCCAATACAGATGTTAAGACGAACGGCCGACTCTCCCTCATGAAATATTTCTCGGTCAGTGAGCAAGACAGCCGCCCGCCAAAGGAACCCGGGGAGAGTTGCATTGAAGATTACGTGTCCACTCAAGGCGCCACCAGTGACACTTGCCTCTGACAGTCTTGATGAATCTTCGCTTACACACTTTACTATTAAAACATTAAAACATCTGTGTTAGTATCGTATTAGGGTCACTTAGGGTCAATGAAGTTTGAAATTCCTTGTGACTTTTGACTTTAGTGAAAGTGTAAGCACGCCACTGGATTCCAAGCGTTCACTCACACTAAAGTCTCGAAACAGCGCAACAAGACTTCTTAAGTAGCTCAATAACAATTACATATTCTGTCTGATGTCTGATGCCTAAAAGCAATGTTAAACTCTACACAAGCACATGCAATAACTAAGTGTTTCAGGAGATGTACGTATGAAATCAAATCAAAATACAGTTGAAAATAGGACATTCGAGATAGCAGGAGTCACTCAGCAAGGTTAATGGCCAGTAAAGATTCTTTACAATTCCTTTGGCCCTTTTTGTATCAATATTGGCAATTCTCTTGTCCACAGTTCTAGTTTCCGATTTGTGAAGCAGCACCTCCTTTCCTCCCGGACATGAGTTGTTCTTATTCAAAGCGACTGAGATTCATAATGTTAGAAATATATATTTTTTCAACTTTACATTTCTGTTCTCTGTTTTGTCTTTTCTCTTTCTGAACCAATATCACATTGTTTTATTTAATGATACTTACATCCATATCGCCATGATTACTTAGAGAGGCTCACTACCTCATTCCACGTAAGCTTCTGTCACACAACACTGACACGGAAGTAACGTTCACTTAATGGAAAGTGGAATATTACAGCCTCAGGTCTTCCCACTTTAATGAAGCACAGCATTTGGCGGAGTCCATTTCAACATGTTCATTTTCTTATGGCATAGATGCAACAGAAAGTAAAAAGTAAAAGGGACTGTGAAAAGATAGACACAGGAAGAGAAATGTGAAATAGATGTGAATATAAGGATTATATGTTACGAAAGCATGAAGTAAGGTAAGGAGGTCTGCTGATATGGGTAACTGTTCTAGATATCACAGTCAGGGAAGTCAAAGGCATTACATAGCCGGATTTCTAGTATGTACATTACATACTCTCCTTGTACTACTAAAGGTTCTTATGTTCAGCTCCACCACTGTACCGCTCATATAAAGGTAAAACAACTCGAGTAATAGACGTCCGTATTCAGAAACACTTTGCTCCATTACCAAGACAGTTTCCCAAGACCACCGGACGACTAACCAGCTTTTCAAGACATTATCTCCTTATAATAATCTAAAGATCTTGACAGCCTATCATTAACACCATAAAGATACCATAAAAAATAATATTTTCAATTAGAGCCTTTGGAAAATTTTGATGGTGAGAAAACCAAGTATTTCAGAATATGATCTAGAAAGTAACGGCTTCCATTACTTGTGAATGACCTTCTCTGGGAATTCACAACCTTTCCTCATTTGCTGCTAATGATACAACATTTTCTGACTCATGTAACAGATAGTCTTTTCGCAGAACGTTATCAAATTTTCCTCTATTTGACGCTCAATCTCCCTCCCACATTTCTCAGAGGAGGAAGAAATATCTTTTTACTACTTTGAAATCTTTAATCTCCATCCATCACAAAATAATCACGTAAAACCGTTCTATCTCTCTTTTTCTCTTAGCTAAAGGAGATTCTAGTCACGTAATTTCTTGATCTGCCCCATAAGTCTTCAGTCTATCGTCCACAAAGAGAACAAAATTGAAAACTTTACAAAAAACTCTACTTCCTGACTGGACTCAAATCAACCTCCGTGGTATTAAGAGTTGTACCCCATTCTCTATCCTTCCTCTTCCACTGAACGCCTTGAGTAATGGGACTAATCTTCATATTTATTCTGCTTGTCATTTTTCCATTTATATAGCTTCAGAAACTCATGTGGGGATTAGAAATGTACAGACTTTAGCTATTAATCTTCTAACCACCTCTTAATGTCAATAGAATAGTCTAATCACACTCAAAACCCGTGGTAAAAATGTGTCCCAGTACTGAAGGGATTAAGACACCAAGGTTTTATGTTTTATAAGGATATGTCGTCGTGTTTCTTTAACGTGCCGTGTGTCTCTCAGTAAATGGCTGGGAGAGGAGAGGAATCCTTGAATATCTCTATTTTTCATACACAGTTAAGATTACTCGGCTCATCAGATCCGTTATCCCTGAGTGTCTGGAATTTCTATACACAACGACTCAAAGCGTTACTTGTCTCATCAAATTCACCTTAAGACTTGGGCTGTTTCAAGAAAGAGAGACAGAAAAAATGAAAAGGATCATCTCATTTCATTCCTTTAATTTTTTAATGCTTATATTCTGCGACATATTTTTATCATTAATCAGTTTTTTTTTTTTCAAAGCAGCTGCCCCTCCAAAATAGAAAAAGAGCGCACTAAAGGCTAGTTACTGAAAGAGGCAACGGTGCAAACACACAATCACCAAACACAGGAACACACCAGCAAGATGTACATATCAACGGCTATATCATTAAATACAAAATTAATAAATCATTCAAAATTTGGACGGGACCAATTAGTTCGCGGATGGAAACTGTGAGCTCAGTAATTAATTTCTCGAATTATTTGCGTGTGATACAACAAAGAAGAATTTAATTAGAACTAACCAAAGAGTTACATGGAAAGACATGGAATAAAAAAGAACGTAGGATGACAACGAGAGAGAGAGAGAGAGAGAGAGAGAGAGAGAGAGAGAGAGAGAGAGAGAGAGAGAGAGAGAGAGAGAGAGAGAGAGAGAGAAAGAGAGAGAGAATCTATGAAGGACGAATCTGCCACACACATTTCATCTCTATTTACTCTTAGTAATTAATAAAACAAAATAAAATCCATTGTTTCAATTTCGTAAAACGTCAACGTCCTCCTCCTTCTTCTCCTCCTCCTCCTCCTCCTCCTCCTCCCCCACCTTTTTTCCTTCTCGTCCTTCTTCTCCTCCTCCTCCATCTGAAACCAATGATCTGGTTAAGAAAAGATGCGAGAATCAAGAATATCCATTTACAAAATTAGATAGAACCGTGTGTGTGTATGTGTGTGTGTGTGTGTGTATGTGTGTGTGTGTGTGTGTGTGTGTATGTGTGTGTGTGTGTGTGTGTGTCTTAATTTTACGCCTCATTTCACCAACACGAAGTTAAGAGCAAAAAGGAAGGAAGGAAGGAAGATAGAGGAGTAAGGAGGAGGAGGAGGAGGAGGAGGAGGAGGAGGAGGAGGAGGAGGAGGAGGAGGAGGAGGAGGAGGAGGAGGAGGAGGAAGAGGAGGCAGATGGTGAAGGAGAGCAGACGGTGAGCCACGTACAGCACTAAACACACCACGTGGGAAAGATTAAACTCAAAATACCAGAGACGTCAATGCCAACACGGGGCTGAAGGGAACCTGACCACCCCAAAAGGCGGCCAAACCCTTGAGGCGGCCCGTGCTAGGAAGAAAATGAGGGAGTAAAGGTAGCGACATATCTTCCTCTTCTTCTTTTTTCTCTTCTTCTTCCCCTTCCTCTTCTTCCCCTTCTTCTTCCTCCTGTTCCTCTTCCTCTTCCTCCAGTGACTCTCTGATTTCCCAAGTGGGGTTCTGGTGAGCATAACTGTCTGGGTCTTCTTCTTTCTCAACGATTTCCTCCATAGACAAAGCCTTTATGTCTCTTTCTCTTTCCCATTGTCATTCTGTCTCTCCAATTTTTTTTTTTTTAGTGTCGTGAAATTAAGCTGTTCTTCCTTTTTTTGTCTCTTTCTCATTTCTTCTTCTTCTTCTTCTTCTTCTTCTTCTTCTTCTTCTTCTTCTTCTTCTTCTTCTTCTTCTTCTTCTTCTTCTTCTTCTTCTTCT
>CM035192.1:15677609-15691599 GCA_020233015.1 Callinectes sapidus
GAAAGAATAGGTGAAGTAAATTCGCTGGAGAAGTAAAGAAACGATCAAAAGGAGAAATACAGGGAAAGTAGAGGACCTATATTCAACAAAAAGAAAGAAGTAAAGATAGAATGAAGGAAGGACGGAGGGAAGGAGGGAAGGAGGAAGGAAAACAAAGAAGAAGGGAAGCGAAGGAGATTAAAAAGAAAGAGAAACAGGAAAGAGAGTGAATGGAAGTCGAGATGGATAGAGGAAGAGGAGGGAATAAAGGGAAGCAGGAAGCAGTGTAGGATAAGGAAGAAGAAAAAGAGATCAGAAAAGCTGAAAGAAGACACACAGATGAATGAAAAATAGAGATAAAAAGAAAGGAATGAAGGAAGAACGAGAAAAGCAGAGAGAAGAAGGATGAACGCAGGCAAATGAAGAGAAATGATAAAAAGGAAGAGAAGAAATGACAAAAAGAAATGAGGAAAGTATGATGAAGGTGAGCAGGAAAACGACGAGGAAATGGAAGAAAAAAAAGAAGAATGGAAGCTTAGGAGAAAAGATAAAAGGAGATACGCAAATTAATCAAGGGAAGGACATGGAAGAGAAGGGAAGAAGAAGAAAGTAAAGACGGAAGGAGGGAATGAGGGAAGGAGAAAAGACGTAATCGGTGAGAAGAGACCAAATGGAGTCTTGTGGGAGGAACAAGGGAACCATAACAACGAATCAGTCACAGAGACAACGGCAGACTGCCAGATTCAGAACCTATTCTGCCTCTTTCTCCTCCTCCTCCTCCTCCTCCTCCTCTTCCTCCTCCTCCTCCTCCCCCTTCTCCTTATACGTAATTACAGTTTGGATGTTGCAAATTGGATATGTTTGATGTGGACAGTCTGTCTCTGTCTCTGTCTACTGTCTATGACCAACTCCTCCACCTTTCCCTGCCCCCCCCCCCCCCTCTCTCTCTCTCTCTCTCTCTTCGACCGTGCATCATTCATTGGTGTACAAATGCTAGGAAAGAGACCGCTGTACCTCCCGTCTGTTCCTGGCCACGGTCGATATCTGATCCATACGTACAACACACTAGTACGCAATACACACACACACACACACACACACACACACACACACACACATACACACACACACACACACACACACACACACACACAGCGGACCACATCGTACACAGTGCAAAACAAACAAGAATGCTAGTAATGCTTTGTTATGAGACACACGCACGCACACACACACACACACACACACACACACACACACACACACACACACACACACACACACACACACACACACACACACACACACACACACACACATACACACACACCAATCAATACAAAACATAATGAGAGCAAATGATGTGGGGGCGCCCTCATTACAGCGCCTTTTTTGTCTGTATTTGATCGCCATTACTCTAGACTCGTGTAGAGCCGCCCTTGGGATGGGGTGCAGTGGGGTGAGGTGTCGGTGAATGAGTCAGGGAGGAAGGGGTGGTGGTGGTTGAGATGCGATAGTAACACCTTGTAGATTTTTTGTGGATGTAGTGATAGATATTTGTAATGGGAGTGGTTGAGGAAGGCGATGGAGAAGTTTGACCTGCTGAAGAAAGAAGTAGTAATGTCCTGTACTCATTATTCTTTTTTTTTTTTTCATGTTGGCCAAGGGCAGCAAAAATAATGAAAATAAAGCCCAGTTTTCAATGTTCCCGATTCAGGCCAAATTTTTCTAATTGGCAATTATGTTATTCATCTGGTTTTGTTCACGGAATTTGTTAAAATAAAGGTCTTTCACTGGTGTACATTGATTTCAATCACACTGGTCACTGTCAGACAATAAAGTTTGTTCGTCAGCCATCTCTAAACATCAAAGAGTGGAAAAATACTGAAAGACCTACTATTTCATCATTTTATTTGTTTACATATATATCAACCTACATGTATCTTTGAACTGTAAAGACTTGCAGTGCTTCTAGTCCTCTGATATGTTATTTGTCGCAGTGAAAGTGTTGCAACTGAAGGGAGACACAGAGTACAGTGGAATTGAGTGCAGCTTGCAATTGACACGAGTTTTGATCTCCGCTGTATGAAGGGAGCAGGTAAGGGCGGTGTTAATTAAATAAAAATGAGTGGAGTAGCTAGGAGGGTGTGCCGTGATTGCAGGAACATACTGAAGAAGATGCTCAAAGAGAGAGTTTAATCCGAATTCATAGGCGTTTAATATTGTCATGAGCATTACTTGCAAAGGCCACAAAGGTCATCATTCGCGTTCTTATGGATGTTTTTCATAGTGACGTAAAAAAAAAAAAAAAAAAATCCTTTCCAATCTATCAGTTACATTATAAAACAATAACCTTTCTTAAATGTTTCCACACAAGTCGTCCAAATATTTAAGATTACATTTTTTTTTCATTATTACTGTGAATTGATGTCAGTGAAGATGAAGATGACAGTTATTGCGTGTTACAATGCTGCAGTGTTGAATGTATGAAGGCTGTGATGAGGAGGAGGAGGAGAAGTTGTGTTGTGCCTTCTACTGCGTTGTCATATCTCTCCTGTAGCAGTTAATGGAGACTAATGTAATCAAACGGGCCAGGAGAGACAAAGGTATACTGCTGTTTGCTATCCTTTGTAATCCTCCGTAAGTCTCTGTGTATTTGCGGTTAAGTGAAGTGGCAGAGGTGAGTGTGATGACAGACTAGGAGTGTGTGTGTGTGTGTGTGTGTGTGTGTGTGTGTGTGTGTGTGTGTGTGTGTGTGTGTGTGTGTGGTGTGTGTGTGTGTGTGTGTGTGTGTGTGTGTGTGTGTGTGTGTGTGTGTGTGTGATAGAGTGAGCGGTGTACTCGTGCGGGACTCAATGTGGGTTGTTGATCGAAATGTGCGTACACCAGGTGCTTTCTATCACCATCTTGGTGTGCAGGCTGCCTCAAGGTCATACACTGCGTGCGCCTGTGTGAAGCTGAAAGTAGTATATGTGTGTGTGTAGTGTATATGTGCAGCGTTGTCACCTGGTAGAAAACAACGAGACAACAACTGAACACTGAATAGAAGTGAGTGTGACTGACACGTGTGCTTCTCATGCACTCGTGTAATTAACTATATACCTAACGAACTACTTATATACAGCGTACTAAGATGGCCCTTAGATAATATGCATTATAACAGAGCTTCCGGCGCCTAAGTGTATATGCGTCATTGGTACTGGTGAGGCGGAGATGCAATGCCCAAGCGGCGGAGAGTGAGGCAGTGACAACAGGGTGACGCAGTACACTCATGCCCTGGCAGCTGACACAGTCACGCTGGTGCTACACTTAGTGCCCCTCGCGGTGCTCTGACGACAAATGACATGACGGTTTGCGAGGGGCTGTGAGAGGAAAAGATATTTACCTTTTAAGCTTTGCTCTTTTCTTCTTGAAAGCTCTCTTGACACGAATGAGGATGAAGGCTGCCGTGCCAAAGCTGACGGCAGGAATTTTCCCCTTGGAAGGGGACGACGGGGTGTTCTCTTCTTCTTTGTTCATGATGATGGAAGCGACGGGACGGGCCAGGCGGTGCGTCAGTGGAAGGAAACAAACGAGGCAGCACAATTACCCCTGGAGTTCCTCGGCCTCCGGCCCTCGGATGCCACAGGGGGTGACAAGGGCCATCGTGGAGGATAATACCTGACTTCCTTCCCGCCGCCCTCGCCGCCGCTGGTTTATGCACAACACGCAGCACATTCACTGACACGACACACTACAGTAATACTCTAGACGCTGAAGAGTATCAATCGCTTAACAATACATCAAAGGCCGCAATAAACAACCAAACACTCGTGGCTGTGATACTGATTTCGACGAGACGGGTTACTTGAAGGACAGACAATCTGTCAGAAAGTGAAAGTCAAGTCTGTGACCAGAAGCAGACGAGGTCGAGTCACGAGATAAAGGAGAATGAGAATAACTCTGCCAATGCTTAAATCACCAGGTGTGCTGGGGCTTGGGTCTCCCTTGCCACACCACCACGCAGCTACCCTTGTGCTCACACTGTGGTTCGCTTAGGTCTAGATGGATAGTGTTTTAAATCACTGAAATACGTTAAGTCAAGAACACAAGTTTCCCAGCAGGCACCTGCTGGTCGCGGTCGAAGCTACACAGGCTAACTTTTGCGACAATGCTTCACCACGACAGAGGAAAACTTCCACCAAGCTGTAAGTTTCAGATTTCTACAGTAAAAAGAGAAGCAACATCGTTGTCACTAAGATTAGTGATCACTGTATCCGTTATGGGAATTTTATGTCATCAGGGGAAAGAATACATGATCTTCCCTTGCAATTTTTGTCAATTCTTAAATATCACTGCACGCAGGAAGGAGGCGATGTCCTTCTGACGATGTCGGCGATTGTGTTCCCTGGCGACAGAGGCATGTGGCGAGCCACCACGGGGGTGGGCGCGGCGTCACCACCCTCCGAGCGCCTGGCGAGAGGCAAGTAAGAATGGAGTATGTTGGTGGGGGGGGGGAAGAGTAGGAGGCAGGAAGAGAGGTGCTCCCGGCGAGGCGTCACCACCGGTTCTGAGGCGGCAAGGCGTCCAGAACCGCTCCGCCGCCGCCCCGACCCAACCCGACCAAGCCTGCCAGCGCCACCACCCTCCGCCGCTCCAGCCCCATCTCACCCCTCCCACTTTATTGCTATGGCTCTCACCCTCCCGCTCTCACACTTCCAGCCCTTCCTCTCCCTCTGCTCCTTTCCACGGGTTTCCCTTTCCTCTCATTCTCCTGACGTCACCACTCTCCTCCTCTTCTTCCTCTTTCCATACATATACCTTGATGCAGCCCCATGCTCCCCTCACCACCCGCTTCCCGCATGTAATGTCGAGGTTACTTTGTTCAAGGTCAATATTTTGTAACCCCCTCTTACTTTTCCCTCCCTCGGTCAACAGTAGTGTGCCATGATAAGTCCAGGCGTCGCATCCGGCTCCCAACGGCCTCCTTATTGACCATGATAGTACATTCTCGCCCCTTCACTTCCCTCGAGATACACCTTTGTTCAGCTCGTGAAGTGCTACACAGAAGCACTAATGATAACACTTGTGCGTATCTATTACAGCGTATCTACTACAATGCAACTTACACCACGCACCATCTTACCTTCTAATAATACATATATGCAAAGTTAAAGTTACCAATGACAACAACAATAAACATATGAATGAGAGAGAAAATTTAAATGACTGGGAGGAAAGAAAAAAATAATAGGATTTATAAAAATCGAGAAAAAATAATAGACCACCTAAGCTAAACTCCATCTTAACCACACACTACCTGGGCAGGACACACCACCTCTGCCTGATATCACGTCCATCAAGCACATAGATCGCACACCACCTGAGCCACACTCCATCTGGCTGGGGAGCGCTATTGCGAGCCAAGAGAAGAGCGACAAGGCAGTGCAAGTATTGATGCAACACAATAGAATGTTCGATGCCGCAAGAGAAATGAGAGTTTTATCGTTTCGTTCTATTATAAAAAAAAGCTAGATTTACACGTTTCTCTTATTGTTACCCGAAATTTTGGTTTTTCTTTTTTTCAGACTACAAGAGAACTGAATTTCTTTCCTTTTTTGTATTCCCTGGAGGCAGGAATCTATATAAGAGTAGCAGTACAAAAAAAGTGGCAACTTAACCCGATAGATAGGAATATGATTTACCTAAACCATTTTCCAAAGTTTGAGGGAAAGTACTGGGCTTAATCTTTATCAGCTGCTTGTACATTTGAGTTTTACTTTAAGAGGATGAGATGACAGCTTTAGTTAGAAAGTATATTGGAGAATAAAGAAAAGATAACTGAAAAAAAGGTTGTAAGATAGAAAGGAATAGAAGAGGAATAAGCATACAATAGAACCACAGAGAGAAAGCGGACTTCAAACTGCTCCCTCGTATGGAAACGAAATATAAGTTGAGAAGAAGATAAGCTAACCCCAAACTTTTAAAAATATTATCACTCCGGGGGGAAAAAGTTGTCGCATAAACGAAGTGATACGGTATTATATGTAACTTGATAATAAAGGTGTGCATACTCTAGTGTTGGCATAGGGCTGGTAACTTCAAGACCAGTAGCCACCACCAAGCAGCTTTCCAATACTTTCTATCTTTATGATTTATCCATAGCTGAGAATACGTCTGATTCATTAAATCCTTTCAATACTGGGTCATATTTTTACTACGAGTTTTGGATGTTATTAGACGATTCTATTGACATTACGAAGGAACTACAGGGATCAGAAGATTAATGGCCAGAGTCTGTACTATATCAATCCCCATAAGAGTTTCTGAAGCTTTAAAGAATCGACAAACGATAAGCAGAATAAATATGGAAATACGCTCCATAAAGAAGGGGTTAAGAAGCTTTAAGACAATAATAAGCAATGATTGGCGGGAGTAGGTAGGAGTGTTTCATACAGTGGTTTCTTGCAGTTTCTCTTATTTACTTCAGTACTGGGACACATTTTCATATTCATTCTGTTTATTATTTGTCGATTTTATACAGCTTCAGAAACTCATGTGGGGATCAAAATAGTACAGACTCTGGCCATTAATCTTCTGACCTCCAAACACCCTTGTTAATAACAATAAAATCGTCTAATTAGATCCAAAACTCGTGGTATAAAACGTGTCTCAGTTCTGAAGGGGTTAATGTTCCTATGCCTGGCTTCCGGTGCTCCTACCACACCCTCTGTGGCACAGTTCCGTTCTCGGAGGAACCAGAGGACTGCTGATGCCACGAACGCAGGGACAGTCAATGCAGGTGTTTCTCTTTTAGCGTTCCCTGGTTATTGAGTTACCAGGAATGACAGGAACTCTGGTGTAGTATTTCATTGCATTTGCTAGAAAATTGTTTGCCAGTCTCATATCTCAAAGTTGTGGGCGTGTTAGGTCAATGAATTTCTCTTGTTTTATTTAGAATGCTTACAGTCACTTATACGGGTATACTCATTTCACACATGGTATGACAACCCCTCGTGTGTGTGTGTGTGTGTGTGTGTGTGTGTGTGTGTGTGTAACCAGCAGCCAGTCGCCAGTGCAATCTGCGGTAGCCGTAACAAAAGATGCAACACACACTTTAATTTCCCGCACACTCCAATACTCTCAGCCGTCCATCTCGTGCACACAACTCCCTTTTTACTCTGCTGTAATATAGCAGGGTTTCTGGGACGCCCTACCGTTACCGTCACCAATATGCTACATCATGGACTTACACTCCGCCTTCTCGTCAGCTATTCTCACAAAATCCCTTCACAGTATTTTCTATCCATATAATATATAGATAGGTAAGAATCACGTGAATGTTGGTTGATTTGTCCCCACTGCTGATCTAAACGTTACTATGAGCACCTTTCATATTTCCTCCTTAGCATACTTTAAAGGACAATACACCTTAATCAACACGTTGTATCTCACTGAGCACACCGCACCCCACTGTCCATTATGCAACTCACTGAACACGGTAACTCGGTGTAAACGTAGACAGAAGGAATAAAAAAGATAGTAGAACGCAGTGCTGCATTAGTCGCGCTGCTGGATTAACAAAGGATTCTCACGCTGGTGAAAAAGACAATAACCTCAAGCCAATCTGCTACATCCACACGTGGGGGTGTGTTGGTGTGTGTGTGTTGTATATATAAGATATATTATATACTAATAGATATATAGATATATATATATTATCTATATATATATATATATATATATATATATATTCTATACCCTCTGGAATATGAGCAGAGCAAGTCTTTCCGTGGGGTGGCGGCGCCGCTGGGAATTACCCACTCGTACATCATTTAGTGGCTTGTCGTTCTCCCCTGTCGGAAAAGATAAAGTATAACTTTTTTTTGTTATACTTCGTTCGGTTGAATATCACGAGGTTTTCTAATTTTCTTTACGTTGCTTTCCCCAAATTCCAGATTCCTCTTCCCTCACTTGTGACGCAGTGACCTGCTGATCCTACATACATACCACTTGATGGTGTAATAGTGAGTGACCTGCTGACTGCATACTTTGAAACACAGCCTGCCAGACAGGAACAGCCCCGCACTACAGCCATCCACCACCACTAGTGCTGTCACTTAATCCCTGCTCATAAATATGCCAGTCATGTCATTATTACAGACTTCTCCTTAATCTGCAAGAATGTTATACTTGCAATGGCCCTCCAATCCCACCCCCTTCCAAGACGTCCCCTCGTCTCTTCCCGGCAGTCGCATCATACACGCAGTGCCATGGATTTTTCAAGCCATTTTTTCAGTGATTAGACATGTTTATGAGGCTAAGTTACCGCACAGCTGCCTGCCAATTCAGGCACGCGCGTCGTAAGGAAGAAGACCGGTGCCTCCACAATACCTCTCTGAATATTCATGCCGCGAGAGGCGCTTATGACATATTCATGAAGCGCGACAATGCCCTACACGGAATGCGGAAACTGGACGTGTTACTTTTCTGTGGCTGGAATAAACTGGTGGAAAGAAAGGAAAAATTGCTCATACTTATTTAACATCATGAAATGGGGATACATAGAGCAGTTCAGAGTAATTAAGTGCTTTCATCAGGTACAAGGGCCGAGGAGGATTGATGATGATGATGATGATGGTGGTGATGATGTGTGCCGCAACACAATGCTGGAGAGAGAGACGAGGGCTGGACAGGAGCGTAAGTTCTTGCTGAGCATCGAAATGCGCACTACGGAAAATGATGTCATGCCCCTGCTTACGGGTGTAGAATGGTACCGCCTCAGACAAAATTCTGAAATGTTTTTTAGAATTTACACCTCAGATAATTTCTTTCAAACAAGGTACATTATATTGCTTCCCTTACGAGGCCATGACCACCCTCCTCGTCCCTCACGTCTCGTTCTGCCACTGCAGGAATTGATTGCCCGATTGTTTGCCTTCCTCTCCTTTATTTACGACCACACCGCCTTGAAAGGAACGCTACTCCCACCAGCTGGCTTGCACACACCTACGACATTATTGAATACACGTCGAGTTCGTCAGCGTCACCGTTTTGTCAATATCTGTTTGTGTTCCGCCGCCGCCGCTGCCGCCGTCGCCAACAGCAGCAGCAATCACAAGACGCCCATCGCCTCGATACCAACCACGCGTAGCAGAAGCACCGCATCAGTGATATAATCGATCACTAATCACACACTGGCCTTGGATAACCTGATATTCCCGCAGCAACCTCTCGCCTACCACACACACACACACACACACACACACACACACAAACACACACACACACACACACACACACACACACACACACACACACACACCAAAACTCCCTAACTGAATTAAGCAACCCTTGTGTCCCTTATTTCTCTCTCTCTCTCTCTCTCTCTCTCTCTCTCTCTCTCTCTCTCTCTCTCTCTCTCTCTCTCTCTCTCTCTCTCTCTCTCGTCCCTTTACTTTCTCTGATTTTTTTCCTTTCCCCTCCCTCCACTGGCTGCTCTTCCTGGAATATCGACGCGGCTGAATCTCTTCCTGTGCTGTTGGACATAAAATATTTGAGTTTACCGTTAAGATTTGTCAATGAATAATTATTTTTTACGTGAATGATATAATTTTTATCTCTGTCTATGCATATACCTAAATGTCTGTCTGTCTGTGTGTCTGTCTGTAAGTCTATATCTTTTTTTACTTTATTCTGCCCATTCTTTTGTTGATTGTTGGATCAAGTTTCATGTTGGACAAAAGTTGTTTGTATTTTCTTTTGATGAGATTTTGGGGTATATTTAATAAACTACTCATGTTACCGTGTGTGTTAGGGGGGGGGAGTGTGTATGTCTGTGTGTGTGTGTGTGTGTGTGTGTGTGTGTGTGCGTGTGTTCGACTTACACAACACAACACAACACAACACAACACAACACAACACACACACACACACACACACACAGATTAAATCCCTCCCAGCCGTACAAGTTCAGCAGAGTGAATGACGGGGCATCACAACATCTCCCTCCTTGACTGATGATTGCGTTCACTCTCCAATTTCCACACAAAGGAAACGGCGAGGATAAGAACGATCTCGAATGCAACTTTTTTCTTTTTCATGTCATACAAGATTAGAAAAACTTTATGGATATGAATGATAAATGTGTACTGTGGTGTATGTTTTTTTTTTTTTTTTAATAAATTTAGGTTTATTGACTCGTAGCAGCACCCTTTATGTTTTACGCTCTTATATTTTATGTAGACTCAATGAATAAGGAAACGATTCTTGTTCGTCAATATAGATGATAATGGAATTCTCTTTCTCTCATATTTCTTTTCTTTTCTTTTTTTGTCTATTTTTTCTATCTAGCTGTGGTCTGTAACCAAATGTTGCGTAATATCACTTAGTTTGAGGGAGAAACTGAATTGTCAATACTAAATATGTAAGGCACTGAGAACCACCGTAAGGAAAACAGTGAACAAAACACATACAGACTATATATATTCCTATCCACTCGATAAAGGAAGAGGAGGAAGAAGAAGAAGAAGACAGAATACATAACCTTACGCAACAGTAAAACAACAAACTTACACAAAACCAACACACACCGCACATATGCACTCCACCGCCACAATCATCACCACCACCACAACCCCCACCGCTTCCTATTCTCTTCCCTCCCTGCTGTGACATTTGACAAAGTTGAGATTAGAAAAAAAACTTATTTCTACAACTGACCTCCGAGTTATTAGTTTCGGGCTGTGTGGGAGCATTAGGCCTATGGAAGGAGAATTGGTCTCATAGGCTGGAAGAACAAAGAGGGATAGCTGGACTAGGCTGGGCTGGGCTGGGCAGGTCGGGGAGGAAAGATACGTAGATTAATCTTGAGTAGGGAGACAATGTTGGCTGGGTGGTGGTCGGAGACTCGCTGGAGAGGTGAGTGGAGAGGAGTGGAAGTATAAGGTAAGGTGGAAAGTATTGAGTTTTTTGGCCATCTTGTTCTCTTAGGTGGTGAAAAGTACTGTGCCATTTCTCCATGATTTATTTAGATGAAGGAAGATTAATAGTAAGAGGTGCGATATTTTGAAAGGCGTGAGGGTAAGTGGAGAGTGTGATAGCATCGACGTGGAGCAACGGTAAAGGTGGTAGAAGTGAACATAGGAACATAACATAAGAAAATGAGGGAAGCTGAAGCCGTGGGGATATGGGGATGTAGCAGAGTAATGTTTTAATCTCTTGCTGGAATAGTAGTATCGTTGTAGGCTTGGGATGCAGGTGTGGTGATCAGTGGTGGAGGTGCAGTGGGGGAAGCGGTGGCTGGTCCTTAGCCGAGTGATATATTGCATTCACTCCCACTGTGTTAAGCGTGTTTCCTCTATCTCAAGTCCTCTGATCTACTGACAATCTGCTTATAGAACATGGTCACTGGTGGAGTCCATGGAGATTGGAAGACACAAGACAGCATAAGGTCAAAGATAGAGGAAATGTAGTAAGGTACTTGATTACTGAAAGTGGCAAAGTAGGTCTGGTGGTAGAGGCAAGGCAGGCTGACGAAACCAAAATGTTAATCTACATCAAAGAGAACACAAATAATGATAAAAAAAAAAATCACACTGGTGCCTGGCCCATACAAGGACAAAAGCGTCAGCCAAGGCCAGAGGATGAGTGTTTTGAAAGGAAACTAAGCTTATCACACGTCACCTTTAACTAATCACGTCAAAGCATATTGTACTCAGGCTCGTACTCTTAAACACTTATGTGCTTCACCTGCACTAATTTTGAAAAAAAGCCTTATTTGAATCGACATGAGTTTTAAGGTGTTTTTACGGTTCTAGGGGCAGAGAGACAAGATTTATACATTATTAGCTTCAAAACACAGCTAATCATCTTTGTGGCCTTTGAAAATATATCGTGGTGAGAGAGCAAAGCGTTTATAAATAGTGACCTCAGTATCAGGACGCAGGAAGCTTTGGCCGCTGACCCAGACTAAGGGAATATGATGCGATAATCACCACCATTTTCCGTCCTTCAAGAGAAAGCTCTCTCTCTTAGACCCGTCAAGACCCTCAAGGCAAGCCGGGCCAGCCATAGGAAAACCTTACCTTCCTCCACTTGAGCGAGTCAACATATGGAGGCGTTCGTCTTCTCACACTTGTGTAAATAAAGCCCGAGGGAGATTCCTAAACGTGGCTTTGGATAACGCTCCACACCTCTTAGTGGTTAATGAAGTAAGCAAGCCAGACCAGCGCTGGGCATTACCACCAAACTTTGTCTCCTCATGTTTGTATTAGTGAGCGGTAAATTATCATGGGAATAACTCGTGTTCTGTTATCATTAGTATCATCATTTTCAGTATCATCTGTGTCATTATTGTCTTCACTATCATCACACTATAATTCTGACCAACATAAAAGTTGTACATAACTGTTATACTTTCTCTGCAACAAATTCTTTTCTTTTAACAGTATAGCCTGAAGTAGTTACATAATATTACATCATATAAAGTTACATCATATAAAGGTAATGTCAACTGCAATAAAAGGTGAGTGGGTCCAATACGTAAAGGGCAATCGAGAATATAATAAACATAAGTTCACATCTCACCCATCATTATACATTCATATCCTGCGGCAGTGCCGTTGTAATTATACAACACCAACTGATATTCACACGGTCACGAACACACGTACTTCTGCTACAAATAGAATAGTGTTGATATAGAAGTCAAATGTAGTTACTATGTATTTCATATGACGTCTCGCCTCGTTAATTTCCGTACAAGTGTCATAATGCGTAATATTGCCATTACATCATAACAAAAGCGATAAACAACGACAAAAGAAAAACATTCTGCTGATATAAACGAACGAAAAGAAATCATAAACTTACAAAATACAAGAAAAGGGATATTGGAATGGAAAAAAGAAGAAAACAGTAGAATAGAAAACATTGTAAACTAACAAAATACGAGTAGAAATTAAAGAAGATTGAAAATGAAATAGAAAACAATACAATCCAGTGTCTCTGTGGTGGATAGCGAGCAGCGTTTCTTTGTCTTCTTTTCATAAAGGATGAGAGGCCACTCCTACCTGGTGTTGTGCGGCGTCAGCAGGTCACAGAGGCGCAAGGGAAGATAGGCCACACCAGACGGACGTCACACGCCGGGCTGGACTCATTACACAAGCAGCGGTATGTCCTATCATGCACCCATCACGCATGACCTAGTTTTTTCGTCTTTTAATAAAGAAATGTGGAATGGGGATTTTTCTTACCCTTAACATCGAACAGTGTCGATTTATGAGTGATTATGCAGATATTCCTATAAGTGTGTGTGTGTGTGTGTGTGTGTGTGTGTGTGTGTGTGTGTGTGTGTGGTGTGTGTGTGTGTGTGAGTGTGTGTGTGAGGAGGGGAAAATATTAATTAGTGGAGAAGAATAGCAACCGTGAAGAACAGAGACACGTCTTCGTCCTGCTGATCGATCAGGAAGACAGTGGTGGTGGTGGTGGTGGTGATGGCGGTGGACACTCCAGAAGAGGAAGCTGGCCATACTAGCATTACCATCACCACCACTGATCGCCATCACTACCTCCAAAATTACCATATCTGTGGTATCACTGTCCAAACAACACATTTATTCAGCACCATCAACACCACGAGTGCCAACATCACCACACTGTGAACCACATGAAGACAGTCACCAAGCTTGCTATTTCCACTTCACTCTCATTACCCTGTCACCATCATAATCCCTCATAACACTTGTCACCAACACAATCGCCATCACCGCCCATCACCACAATCATCACCCATTGTACACGATACGTAATGTATGTGACGCAACTTCTCACATGATTACCGAAGCTGAGGAAGAGGAAGAGGAAGGGAAAAGAGGAAGACGCCTCGACAGACACAGAGAGCAAGGGTCGCGGTTCCCAGCACAGCATCCCTCGCCTCGCCTCGCCCAAGAAGTGACACACACACACACACACACACACACACACACACACACACACACACACACACACACACACACACACACACACACAC
>CM035192.1:15706366-15716794 GCA_020233015.1 Callinectes sapidus
ATATATATATATATATATATATATCATACTGCATAAGTAAGTTAATATTGACGCAGAAATGAAGTTGTCAGTCTTGCTTTTAATAAACGGCAGCGTGGCGGCGCGAGCAGACGTGACACTGAAGGCGCTTGGCAAGGTGGTGCTCCACGTGTGTCGCGCCACCAACTCGGTAACGAGGCCTCTCGGGGCAAGACATGGAGGGAGGCACATTCACACGGTGATGGGGAACATGGAATCACGAAGCCACTCCATCTCGGTATCCTTCCCTCAGGTAGAGAACATTAGCATTTAGACAACACTGCATCGCTGAGACCGGCGGCCATTGTTGCCGTGTGTGGCGGTGAAAAAAATGAATAGAGCGAATGCATGAATGTGTGAGCGATTGAATGCGGGAGGGAGTGAGCTAGAGAAAGAGTGAGAGTGATTCAATAAGTGACAAAGTGAATGAGATTCCTGAGGCTCATCTTGATGCACTGGGTGTCCTAGAAATAACGCCGACCCCTGTATACATCCCTACAACATGCATGAGTGAGGCGGCGAGAAGGTCATGCACGCGAGGTGATGACTCCTCCCCTCATGTTAAGCGGGGCGGCAGGGGCGGCCCACAGGTCGACCCCGCCAGACAGGTCATGCATAACTTGGCGGTGGCGGCAGCGGTGGCAGGCGGAGGAATTAACCACATTCTCTCTCACACGAACCACATACCCTTGCTTCCACTTCATTCCCTCACCACGGCCCCCTCTTGGCGCGCCTATGGGGATGCAATAGTGGGGTTAACAAGGAGAGAGTTCCCTTGAGTCAGTAACAGTCTGGCAGAGAAACACGAGAGGCAAGTCAACACTAAGCGCTCTCTATCATTACTAATTCCTTGTGTTCCTTGTTCCTCTATTATTTTCTCTTTCTAATAGAGTTGGAGCTCTAGCGTTCAATATAGATACTGTAGAATGAATAGTAACAATGGACACAGAAAAGTATATAACAAATTTTTCTGTCTGCTCAATATTCATCCTTCCTATTGAAGTTTGAGCACAAGAACTGTATGGAGATATTGAATATTTCCTTCAGCGTCTGTAGTGTTCAATTGAGCGCGGCAACAGATAGACGAGGAGAAGGAGGAGCAAGAAAAGGAGGAGCTTATGGTATGTATATAAGAACAGAGTTATGTTGTCTCAAGAGGTGGAGGAAAGTGGGAAGAAAGTATGTGAAATTATATTAAACCTGCCGTGAAAGAAGGAAGGGGAAGGCGGCAGTACTCCTTCTTTAAGCGCCTCGGGGAGAAAGAGAAGCGGGAGTTAAGTGTCTCTGGAATGGAAAGGGTTCGGTTTAGGGAGGAGGAGGGACTTTTCTCATCTCGTGGGTAAAGAAGAGGGTTCACGGACGCTTAATTAGATGTGTCAGTGAGGGAGACACAGCAGTTAAGTAAGGAGGATGCTGTGTTGTGCTGTGTTTTGTTGGGGTGAAAAGGGGAGAGTTATGTAGGTATCCTGTGGGAGTAAGCGGAAGTTAAGGAAATTTTGGACCGTGTTTAAGAGGGTTAAGAGAAAAAATGGCGTTCTACAATATACCTTGGAGAGAGGAAACTACGTTCGTATACAGTGTTTATTTACCCTTCTTCCATTATTCCCCTGCCCCACTCCCTCTCTCTCTCTCGCTTTCTCCATTCCTCGACCACTACCTCTCTCCACGTCTCTCCCTCTCCTGAATTTCTAAAGTACTACAGCAGGGGATTCTGGGAACTACATATATAGGGCTACATAATTGGTGTCTAGCGAGACGGATGCACATGGGAATTAGAGCTGGCGGCTGCGATAGATTCAGGCCAGACTGTCTGATCCGCCCAAAGAGAGAGAGAGAGAGAGAGAGAGAGAGAGAGAGAGAGAGAGAGAGAGAGAGAGAGAGAGAGAGAGAGAGAGAGAGAGAGAGAGAGAGAGGATTACCGCTGTCCGTCTCATTACCACCACTAACTCTCATGCAACACACACACACACACACACACACACACACACACACACACACACACACACACACACACACACACTACAATGGTTCGTTATTCGTGCTTTGTATAAGTTTTCTGGTTAAATATTTGTTAGTCGTTGTATCTCTCCAGCGTGTGGTGATAGTGGTGGTAGGTAGGGATTGTGGTGGCAGTGGTGGTGATAGTGGTGATTATGATGTTCCTCTCTTTATCTCATTATTTCTCGTTATTAATATTTTTACTCTTTCTTATTATTTTCTTATCTTTCCTCTTTTAATGCTTCCTCTCTTTTTCATTCTCTTACTCTTCTCTTGTTTTTTCCCCATCGTAATTCTCCTCCTCCTCCTCCATCTCTTCCGCTGCCCTCACCACCACCATTACATCCATTACAGCATCAATATACGAGCATCAGCTAAACCACTTAAGGACCTCAACAACTTCAATACAATTACAAACTCTAATGTCACAGCAGAGAGAAGACGCAGCGGTGAGGACATGAATGAAGTAGAAGGTCAGAACGGCAACGAGGAGGAAGAAAGAAACAAGCTGGGAAATAAAAGGAAAGGGAGCAAGTGGAGACAAGAATGCTGGCAACCCTCGGCCTTTGATTACAAGGGATTCTAATCTATGATAGAAGGTTGTAAGGCCTCCTCACGGTGGCTGGTGAGACGGAAAAAGAACGAAGAACTGTGGATGAGTTGGTACATATGTAAACGGTCAAGGGTGAGTGGTGGCTAATGAACGAACCAAAGAGAGAGAGAGAGAGGGGGGGGTGAGGGGTGAGGAGTGTTGCGTAAGGTTAACTACTTGACAGCTTTTTTTCTCCAAGTTTCCTGACGTACTAGCGCAGAAAGAATCGGTTGTGTATTCTTAGGCTCTTCCAGTTCTGGCGTCTGACCACTTCCCTCTCTCTCTCTCTCTCTCCCACCAGCCTCCCTGAACCCTCAACCCTGCAGGGACCGTTGTTGGAAAAGTTTAACTCTCCATTATTTACTTAATTCTCCCTTATCTTACACTCCCAGACACACACACGCACACACACACACACACACACACACACACACACACACACAGGTCAATGTCAGCCAGGTACAAGGTTAGAAGGTCAAGAAGGTCAAGGTGGAAGAAGACGAAGAAGAAGAAAGACGCTTCAGAATGTAAGGTGAGTTTGAAGATGTAATTTTCGCCAGCGTCAAGGAAGGAAGAAAGGAATGGACTGGAGGGAGGAGGCGGCGGCGGTGGCGGCGGCGGCGGTGGTGGTGGCGGCAGGTCGTTCATTAGGGTGGGATACTGGTGTGTTTCCCGCATCTGCCGCCGCTGGCCCGCGTTTTCTTCCTTATGGTTTTGCGGAGGCGGTGACACTTTTCTTATTAACTTATGTAGCGCGATATTTTAGCACCCGCCTAGAGAAAGATGTGGAAGACGAAAGCGGTGAGCATACGATACCCAGAGAGAGAGAGAGAGAGAGAGAGAGAGAGAGAGAGAGAGAGAGAGAGAGACGCCTTCGTAGTCTTACACTCGCTATAGTTCCTAAGAGAAGAAAAATAGCGAACGTGAAGCGAGAGTTTGTTGGGTTAGCGCAAAAAATTCTCAAGCAAACGTGCGTCCGTCTTGCCTCTCACGTTCCCCTCAGTCAGCATCGCGAGGACAGAATACACAACGCGAATCCGTGAATGAGGATTTGCCGTGGTAATCAGGAGCTCTTTGTAAATCCCTCCTCGTCTTTAAATGCGGCGTTGTGGGCGGGGCCGCTGCTGCTGCTCACATCACGGAGGAGAGCACTCGCCACCTGACGGAGGTAAAGGCGAAGTATTGATCCCAAAGCTACTGGACACACGCTCGTCGCTACTTGTTGGGGGAATCCGATGCCTGGCCAACATTCCTGCGCTACAAGAGGCAAATGTGAGTGCTTAGGGTTTTTGCTGATAGGGTGATGCAAGGCGTATCTTTCGCTTTACTCTGCGTCGGGAGGGAAGTATTTATGCGGTTTATGAAATTACTGGTACACAAAGTTGTTGTTGTACTTCCATCATTAATTTATCGTTTCTTCCCTTTACTTTTCCTTACGCAAACGAACCGAAGTATTACTATTTTTACTATCATTATTATTGTCATTACTACACACACACACACACACACACACACACACACACACACACACACACACACACTACTCCTCGGCACAGCTTTCTACTAAGTACCTACTCCGTTTACTTGTTCTTTATGTAAATCTATACAGACTTCGACATTACATATTACAATCTCTACTTAATCATGCATAAAAAATACCTAGTTTGATACAAGCTATTCGTATATTTTTCATAAACAGAATGAAAATTGAATGAAGCAAATAGAGTTCAGTTTCCAGCGCCGAGGACAATCTCTTTCCGTGTTTTATTTCCAGCAAGCACCGACAGTTAGTATTGCAAAGGCTGGCGTAGCAAAATGGCACAGCAATTTCATCAGACACTTTTGTCGGAGGCCTTGCAGCCCGGGGAGAGAAACACAGGACCGGCATTCCCGATGAGCTCGCACCTCCCAGGAACACGATGGGGGCCCTTACGCAGAGACCACGAAGGAGCAAAGAGCCAAACTATAACAGACGTGAGGCCTTGCAAGCCTGTCGACATGTAGGTGAAAGAAATAAAAAATGGCAAGATACGTGTGTTCGACAAAACTGTGACTGACACCCACAAGGAAAAACTGCCTTCAGAAACAAAGGAAACACCTTCACAGCGAAGTTGCCTGTCCCGGAGCGACAGCAACTTGAACACCCGTCCGCACTCGTCTGCATACTTCACTTAAACTTTTATTTCATCAACGTCAAAGATATGAAAGTACAGACACCCACGCTTTGCCATTTCCTTGAAAACTATACACTTTTCCGCCAGACGTGTCGCGCCAGGGCAGCCTGAGCACAGCCTTGAGCCCGCGTGTCTCATCATTTCATCTTAAACTTAAAGTTCTCGCGAAACTTCAATTTCTTCGACACCGTCCCGCCTTAACTTGCGGGGTCAGAAAAATTAGGGGTGGTATTTTACGCATCACACAAAAATTTTAAAGGTTAGTGAAAAATAATATTGATATCCTCTTTTCATCGGTCATTTTTCACGGATTACTGTCCCTGAGCCGCGGTGGACAAAAACGCTGCAGAGGAGGGAGCCTTCCTTAACAAGCACATCAAAAGACGCCTATTTAGCGGTCGTCATGCAATTATGAAACTTTGCTCGAAATTTTTCGCTCTTCGGGGAAGGAAAAGAAGTAATTTTAGCAGAAGTGTCAAGGAATTTTCTCGGGACCTTTCATTCAAAATTAAGTAATTAATCTAATTTACGTTCTTTTCTTGTTTATTAGTCATGCCTGGCAGATGCCCACCCTTCCCTCCCCTCAGCCACTTGCCATCCGTCAACTCCTCACCTCTCTGCTGCCTCCATCATCCTTCCACCATCCCTCCCTCTTCAATATGTCCCTCCACGTGCCTGCCTTCCTCAACTCCCTAAGACTCGTACTACGTATCAAATCACCCCCCCCCCCCCGCTCACACACACACCTCATAATACTGAGTTATCCTTAGGAACAATTATACAAAAACACAATTACTCACTCGTCGCTGCAAAAATTACAAGGAAAAAAAAGCAAGGCAAAAGAAGATGAGTAAATACATGTATCGAAGCATCCCTGAAATCTAATCAACATATATTTCAAGAGTCCTTATGTCTCTTTAACTCATTTCTGCATTCTTGAACCGTTGCCTTCATTCGTAGTAAAAATAAATAAAATGTAGACAAAGAATAGAGTCGTTGAAGAAAGATCTGAGCAAATTGGGTACAGAAACTTATTTTCTTATTTCCTAACCTAATTCACGTTGTTCACTCATGCTCACACGCTCCTCTACCTACCTTTGTTCAGTTTTCCAGTTCCCTTCGCCTCGCTCCTTCTTCCCCTCCATCTTCCTTAGCCTCTCCTTCCGTCCCTCCGTCCCTTTTCTCATTCCTTCACCATATTCCTTCCCTCCCTCCTGTGCCTCCTATGCTCAGTTCCCCATAATCCTCCATCTCCCTTCGCCTCCCTGCGTCTACCACATCCCGCAGACGAAAGCCATAAAAGCGTATTCAGATGCCAAGCAATGATTAGCGATCCTTGTTGGTGAAGATTTGCTCTTTCTTAGGGAGTTTTGTAAGGGAGCGAATTAAAGCCAGAACGTAATTAACTTCACTTCAGGACAGGCACAAAGTCCACCTCTCTCTTATTAACTTTCCTCACGCCCCAGCAATGCTAGCGTGTGTGTGTGTGTGTGTGTGTGCAACAGTAAATAGACGACGATGACAGCAGCAGCACCACCACCACAACCACTACTACCACCACCACTACCACCACCACCACCACCACCACCACCACCACCAACAACAACAACAACAACAACAACAATTATAATCATGATAATGATAATGATACTAAGAACAATGATGATGATAATTATAATGATAAATAATAATAGGAATCATGATGATAAAGGCAACCTTCACGTGTATAGCAACGATCACTGAAAAATAAATAAATGAATAAATGCTTTCCCTCTCAAGTTAATTAAAAACTAAATGTATTAAAAACGGAATTCAAGATATTCATAATTTTGCTGCCATTGTGACAAAATTACCCACGCTAGTGCAACGCTCTCACATTTCTGTTGCAAATGAACTATAATCATCATTGCCCTTATTACTAATTACTTTTGTAGATGCGAACGTTGCTGGTGAAATACCACTATTACTTATCATCATCATCATCATCAGCAGCAGCAGCAGCAGCAGCAATTGTGGCAGAGGGAGCGATACTAAACACTACTGACCTGTGGATCTTTTTAATCATTTCCAGCATCAATTTATGTCATTGCTACAATATTTTGTTGCTGACTGTAGAACTAATAGTGGTAAGGATAGTAGAGTAGAAGTAAAAATGGTGGTGGTGGTGGTAGAAGTAGTAGTAGTAGTAGTAGTAGTAGTAGTAGTAGTAGTAGTAGTAGTAGTAGTAGTAGTAGTAGTAGTAGCAGCAGCAGCAGCAGTAGTAGTAGCAGTAACAGCAGTAGCAGCAGCAGCAGCAGCACAGCAGCAGCAGCACAGCAGCAGCAGCAGCAGCAGCAGCAGCAGCAGCAGCAGTAGTAGTAGTAGTAGTAGTAGTAGTAGTAGTAGTTAGTAGTAGTAGTAGCAGTAGTAGTAGTAGTAGTAGTAGCAGTAGTAGTAGTAGTAGTAGTAGTAGTAGTAGTAGTAGTAGTAGTAGTAGTAGTAGTAGTAGTAGTAGTAGTAGTAGTAGTAGTAGAAGCAGTAGTAGTAGTAGTATCAACTCGACAGAGCGCCCAGAATATTTACACAGTACGTATACATTCCTTGCATCATCTCTCCTCACTCCTCGCTGACCGTCTTGATATTCCTGCCTCACCTTCCTCTGTAAGTGTCGAGGAGAGGCCGAAGGAACGTGGCTTAGGTATGTATCATCCTCTTCCTCCATCCCCCGACGTGTCACATAAAAACCTGCTTGTGTTGGTATGCATGCAGTCTTTAATTATTCAATATGGCAGTAAGTTGTCAGCTGCTTCTTATGTGTTTTCCCTGTAGGATAGACAGACGGAACATGGCATCGGTATGTAAACATTTGTCTTCCTCACGCGGTACACCAAGTATAAAGATAGCTGTTTGTATGTTGGTATGCAAGTGGCCTTTAATTGATCAGGTGTGGCTGTCACTCTGGCAGTAAGTTAGGAGTTGCTTCTTATCTTTTTTCCTCTTTGTTTTCTATTTCTTTCTCCTTCCCTCCCTTTTTGTCATTCATGTTTTCTTGTCTTTCTTCTGTTTTCCTCGTCTTCGCCTTCCCATCTCTTTTCTTTTCCTACATTTCTCACTTCATAATTTTACAAAGAGTCTTCTAGAAGAAGGGATTGTCTTTCCTTTGTTTCTTATACTGGTTCTCTCACCTGCCCCTCCTCCTCCTCCTCCTCCGCCTCCTTCTCCCACTTCTCCTCCTCCACCTTGTAACCTGATCGAGTCAACTCATGATATGCCCTCGTCTACCTACAACATACAATTCTCCTAGCGGGACAGCATCACATCCTCTTTTTCTTCTTCCTCCTCCTCCTCCTCCTCCTCACCACCACCACCACCACCACCACCGCCACTAACACCACCATTCCGCCTCGCACTCCACACACCCCACACCACGTGCCAACCTCCGCCAGGCACCGCCCTCGCCACTGGGAGCGCACAAACAGCTCCAGAACGGTGCGCTGGTCTGCCCAACAGGTCCCTCGGCTGGCTGCCAGACTCGCCCCAAACACAGCCTTGAAACAGGTCCTCTCACCACGGGTCGCATCACGGGGGGTTCGAACCTAAGTTCATGACTTTCCGATCTTGTTTGACCTCGAACCCTCGGCCAGAAAAGATGCCTCGGCTGTAGTCTTTGTTCCCTGTGCGGATTCAGGAGAGCTGACCAATATAGGATGAAAAGTTATGAATTTTGCTACGTGTTTAGATCATTCACTTAATCTATTTGTACCTCTATGGATAATGTTCTATGTAATACGAAGTTAATGAATCTCCTCTGGCTGCTCATCGCGCTCCTCTCCCCTTGCCATCACCACCTCGTAATTAAGCGCGGTTATTCAATATAATTCTCTAATTAATTATGTATACGCTCATTACCGGCTTCCGTTAAATGTACAATGCAGCTCATTACTTCAGGAAAGGCCTTTTGGCTTTATTAGCTCGTTTTTTCTTTTTTTTTTCTTTTTATCTGTCTTTGCAAACAGTGCCGCGCTAAGTAGGGCACTTCATTACAAGCCGCGTGCCTCCCGGGGCCAAGCCAACCTCTGCCTCAGCCTCAGCACGCTGCCTCCCATCCACCCCCTCCAACCTAAGGCCAGCTATTATTCATTTATTTACGTGGGCTTCAGGTCAGTTTAGTTTAGTTTAGTTCAGTTATTTCTATTATCATATTTAATAACAGTCTTGCCTGAAAAGCTAATGCTTAAATAAAGGCTGACCACAAATGCATCCAGCATGTAACATTCAAATACATACGTAGTATTATGGAATGACTATGAATAAATGTTCAATCGTTCAAATGTACTATCAATATTGATACTAATAATACTGATACTATTTTTGCGGCTCAGTCATACACACCGTCCTAGGACAGTTATATTTCTTGTACATTTTATCCACCTTCGCTGCTGCTGCTGCTGCTGCTGCTGCTGCTGCTACATACAATCTAGCATTATTATTACATCAAATAACACAAACTCTTTTATCTTCTCATTACAGCATTGACCAAATACAGCCACGGCAGACAACACGGCATGCTCCTTCACATACCATCCTAATGCGTGCAAATGAGCCGCGTCCGTCTGAGCAAAAGCACAAATTGAACAGAATTTCTCTCTCTCTCTCTCTCTCTCTCTCTCTCTCTCTCTCTCTCTCTCTCTCTCTCTCTCTCTCTCTCTCTCTCTCTCTCTCTCTCTCTTTCTACTAACGGGACCTCACCTGAAATCTTGTCCCTAGCCTATCTAATTTAATCCCTCCTTAATTCATTCCCTTCCTGTTCTTCTAGGTAGATTATACATTATAGTTGTATAAAAAGAGGATGAAAGGAAGGAAGGAAGGAAAAAAAGATGAAAGGAAGGAAGGAAGGAAGGTAGGAAGAAATGAAGGATATATGGAAGAAAAAAAGAATAAAAAGAGAAAAACCAGAATGGAAGGAAGGGAAGAAAAAGCGAAATGGAGGAACTGAAGAATAACTAAGCAAGGAAAGGCAACCAAGAAAGAATATTTAAAAAATGGTAAACGAAAGAAAAGAAATAAAACAAACCAGAAGAGGAAATGGAAAAAAGAAAGGCAAAAGAAACAGAAAGAAAATCAAACAAGCGCTGAACTGAAACGGAAAAAAGAGGGTCAAAAGAATAAAAGGAAAGAAAAAGTTGTTAGAAAAATGGAGGGAAAAAAAGAGTGAAAGGAAAGACAACAAAATAAAAAAACTCACTCTCACTCTCACTCTCTCTCTCTCTCTCTCTCTCTCTCTCTCTCTCTCTCTCTCTCTCTCTCTCTCTCATGATAAACTGTGTCATCAGATTTCAGGGAGGGAATAATTGAATACAAAAATACGTATATATATAAAAGTAGGGACTATGGCGGTCATATTGAATTCAGCCGTTCTTAATATTCTAAGCCGTAGTAATGACAAGTGTGACGGTGAACAGCGACCTACACCGAACGTATGTATTGCTGACAGAGCGAACTGTGCAGGGAAACGTGACCAATATTATTTTTTCGACGCACTAAATGATGTATGTATTTTTTTCTGTTTTGTAGATGAGAGAGAGAGAGAGAGAGAGAGAGAGAGAGAGAGAGAGAGAGAGAGAGAGAGAGAGAGAGAGAGAGAGAGAGAGAGAGAGAGAGGAGAGA